>VZRZ01008644.1:1800227-2046497 GCA_013398175.1 Climacteris rufus
CGTCCCCGCACCGCATCCCCCGCGGCGCCGGGCTCGGGGCCCGCACACGGGCAGCGGGCGAGCGAGGGAGGCCTCCCTGCCCCGGGGAGGCGGCAGCGCCGGTGCGTGGGTGGGCTGGATGCCCAAGAAAAGGAGATTTTTGGTGTTTGCTGTCTCGTGGACGCCATCAGGCCGCTTTGGACTCGTCTGGACTAAAGCTGTTGTCCAGGTTTGTCTTCTTGGTCATCCTCCCGAAGAAAAGGAGCTCTCGGGTTAGTAAACGTATTCATGAGCAAAATAGAACATCCTGTGTTTTGTGTGCAAATGAGTCTCTTTTGAGTATTTGGACGTAAGATTGGCTTAATTGAATCCCATATTGAATTTTGTTGCAAGACGGTCTATCATTGAAAAGTGTTACATTGGACACTTGAAGTAATTTAGGCCTATAAACCGAATTTCTTCTAAATAAATGATCCAGTGTTATCGTAGATGTAGCCAAAGAGTCTTTCAGTGTACATTTAATTAAAAAAGTCTGGTTTATGTTTAAGGAGACTAATGGTGTTTTACAGGATTTTTCTAGCAGTCTGTTGTGCATTGTTACTGCAGTAGGTGGTTACAGTCAAGGCTCTTTTCTTGCACATACAAATAGTATGTGGCTAATTTTAGCAGGAATGAAATCTGTGGAAATTAATTTTAACATCTACATGAGTGCTTTGAGATCTGGGCATGGAGGGATATGTGCTTTTAATGAGGCTCTTACCCCTTTCTCCCATTTTCTTCAATGCCATACTTCCTTGCTGTATTTCTTAGAGGCCTTAGAGCTTAGAGTAGGGTATTGCTTTATAATAGTTAGTATGCTCTGGATATACAGAAAGATTCTGCAAATCATTGTAAATTGTGTGAAACGATGAAATGAGCAGCATGGATTTCAAAAGTTGATCACACATATAATGATAAACAACTTTATAAACATCTCTGGGCACTCTCTAGAAAGCTGCTTTTGATATGGTAGCTCTTTGGGAATGCCTTGTTTAGCTTATTGCAGGAAGACCACCAAGCAGTTGAATGATACGACAGAAATGTGTATTTTTCAGATACAAATAAAACTAGGCCTTGGTCCTAGAGCCACAGGGAAGCAGACCTCCATTTCAGTAGAATCCTGCATAGTACATACACATATCTGCCTCCATACAATGCTAACAAACATCAGTAAATGGGACATTTTCATTTATGTATTCAAAAAAAAGTGGTTTACTCTTAATTGGTGTTTTGCATGATTTTATAAGTAATAAACATTTTAAATGTCATTTTTTTTTTCTGTAGAGTGAAAGAATTGTATATTCTATAATAAAAACAAGCTCAAAAAACTTGATGCATGGTCTTTGCCCTTCTTAATTCTCTGCATTGTCATTTCTCATTCAACTTGGTTTGAAAAACCTCATGTGAATTTCAGCTACAAAACAAAAACTGTTACGACTGTGATTAGCTGTTATTGTGAGACAAAATGTCTTTTTAAGAAGAAATAATTGTAGACAAAATTTCTTTGGTGTGTTTGAATCGTTTGTTTTTAGTACAAAATTAATTATTTTGATGAATACAGTATGTAATACTTGAGTGAAGCACTTTGAATCTCTCCCAGTCGTTAGGCCTAAAATTAGTGACTGATAATTGGCAGCTGTGTAGTTGGGTCAGTAGAACAGTTAATTCTGCTTAACAGAGATAGCCAGTTGAAGTTAAACGGTCAGTGTATGGCATGTATATATAACTGTAAAAGATAGGCAAGGTAATTTTAAGCATACACAGAGATTTAAATTTTTCACAGTGGCTCAAATTTTGCACACTGCATCCTCCTGATGCACAGTGTCTTCCAATTCTGCTTAAACGTCTTTCTCTTAGGCATGACTTATGTGGGGTTTTCAGTACCAAAGCACACCTTGATTGTTGGCTGCAGTCTGTGATCTTTGTGTGTGAGAGATGTGTGCTTTGCTGAACTGAGGGCTCATTTATTTGATCCCATAAGCTAAATACATCCTGCTCATCACACTGTTTCAATTGATTGCAGCATAGAGTTTGAGCTAAAGGAAACTAAACCCCTAGAATACAAATATTCTGCTTTGAAATGATGAACAAAGTTTCAATGTATTTGAAGTGAATAGAAATGTCCAGTCTGATAATGGCCACATCAGTGGTTTGTAAGCTACTGCAGTGACAAAACCCCTTGTACTGGTTGAATTTAGCATAGTCTGGCTGCAGAGGATGTTGCATCCTATTTTCCTTTGTTTTAATGGATCTTTGTTTTTTAACCTTTAGATACAAGTGGTATCCACAGTTATGAATGCCTTTTGGCTCCTGTGGATCTGTTAATCTCTTGTGTCTTGACCAGCAAAGTTCAAGATACAAACAGTACTGTTGTGTGAAAGGCAGAAATGTTTGTTTCATTGAATGCTTGACTTTTTAATGCCACTGAATTGCAGGTGTTTGGTAGGAGTGAATGAGAAGATTTGGTTTTATCTTTCTTGTGATATCTTTCAGACATGTGCTTCTAAGTTTTTGCTTCTTTTTAAATTATTTTTTTTTCAAACTAGGGCTTGCTTCTATTTTTTTAATGTTTCCTGATTCAGGTACTTTATTGTATTTCTGAATATTCTTATATTTTGTCCTGAATCCATTCCTCTAAAGATCTGGAATTGATTTTAACACTCTTAGTGTCTCTTACTTCATTTTTTCACCCCTCCCATTCCTGTGTTCGCCATTCAGATGCCTTGTCGACTTTCAGGTCTTCCTTTAGGGATGTCTTTGGATTGATCTATGTGCACTGCATATTATAAGTTGAAAAATGAACTATCTATCTTTTGATTAAATCTTCTGAGGCACGTTTCTGCCAACCCTTTAAATACCAAAACAAATCTTTTGGGGAGTTCTTCCCTGTCCCCACCTCCCCAGGTGTTATGGCCTGAATGTATGTAATGTTCACCTCCCGCTGTACATTGGTGATCTTGGTTTTCTGAAGTAACCAGTTTTTTTTTAATTTTAATACAAGCATGAAATTACAATATAATTCTCAGCTCGTTTTATCCAAAATAATGATAAATTGGAGCTGTTTATATCAAAACCTTTGTTATTAACTGGTCAACATTCAGGGTACATGGTGAATTACTAGCTAGGGAGACAGCAGAGTTGTTACTTTGGCATCAACTGGTTATTCAGTTCTTTTTACCATTCACTGGATCTAGCTGGGATGGAGTTAAATTTCTTCAAAACAGCCTGTACGTCACTGTGTTTGGCTAAACAGTGTTGGTAACACACCAGTGTTTGTGCAAACACTGATCAGCAACAACCACNTAGGTGGGCAAGAGATTGGGAGAGCCCAGAGCTGGGACTGCTCACCAGAATTACTTGGGGGATAGTCCACAGTGTTATGCTCAGCCATGAAAATTGGAAGTAGAGGAAGAAGGGCAGAGAGGGGTTGCCTTCCAGGGTGCCTGCTGCTCAGAGTTGGTTTGGCATTGTTTTGTTTGTGGAAGGTGGCAAGTGAGTTCCCTTATGTCACCTCTCTGCCTATTTTCTTCTATTAAACTGCCTTCATCCTGACCCATGAACTTTCTTGTGCTTCTTCTCTACTTCACTCCCTTTGCTACTCAGGGAGGGGTGGGTGGCACACCAGCAAGCAGCTGTGGCTGCTCGACTTCTGACTAAGATCAACTCACTGCACATATGGAACACAGTCACACACCAACGCTTGAAACCTGCATTCTAGCAACATGGTGTTTGTCACAGCTCTGAATGAAAGCTTGGATTTGGGCTTAAACAATGACAAACCTAGTTGTTTCCACTTTCCTATGAAAGCTGTTTGATTTAGAAAAGTTTAGAAGGATTTCTAGCATGTTCTTTGAATTACGTCTGTTAAATTTTTCTAGCATGGTCTTGGAATGAGCAGCCCAGATCTGTCTGTTAAATTGAAGCGTTCTTAAAAGGTTGGACTGTGTTTCTTGTACTTTCTTGCCCTTTAAAGATTGTGGATCCTTTTTCATGCTCTCCCACAAGGTGAAATTTAGTGTGTTTAAAAAAATATAAGAAAATTCTGTGGGTTTATAGTACGTTTTTTTTGTGGTCAAGGATGTTGATGGCATAAATTCCCTATACTTAGCTTTTGGTAATTTCATATGGAGGGCACTTTCAGTATTAGTGGATAGATGTTAACAGCAGAAAAAGACAAATACTGATCTAGCTTCGTCCTTTCCTTTCAAATGCCATTTTAGTTCTTTCTTAAAGCTGTACAGAAATGCATAAAGCATCTTTGGTCTGGATCTTCATCTTGTGAAGATCTCTTCTCTTTCTCCTGAAACAAAACAGTGGATCCCCTGAACACAGGCCTACCATCACACTTGTGTGTCAGCAGGTTTATCTTAAGTCTAAAAAGTGTGGTAGCAGGGAAAGAATGTTCCATCTGAACCACTGCAAACATTTTTTTTCTTTGCTCTTTAGAATTAGGATAATAGAGGACATAATGTCACCCACATTAGAAGTGCTTAAAGAAAATTCTCTAGGTCACGATACAGCAGTCATGTATACTTTCCTTCTTCCTGCAAGGCTGCCACTGATTTGTTTTTCACATTCTGTGTATTTTCATAGCTGTCTGCATTGCGATGAGATTACTAGAGTCTTAGAACTACCCACTAAGGAGTTTTAGTGTGCAGCCAACCATCTGCTAAAGAGTAAAAAGCTTGTTTTGTTGTCCCTAACCAGTCTTCTAACTTACTTTTACTGTTGTTGGCGGTTACATCAATATACTTTTTCTTTGAAGAGCCCTATCTTTAGGACAGCATTGCTGTAGCAGTTAGGAGTATTGACAGATGGAGCACAGGGAGATCATGGAATCACTGAATGGTTTGGGTTGGAAGAGAGATTAAAGATAATCTACTTAAACCTTGTGCTATAGGAAGGAACACTTTCCACTAGACCAAGTTGCTCAGGGTTTTGTCCAACCTGGCCTTGAACACCTGCAAGAATGGGGGATCCACAGCTTCTCTGGGTAACCTGTTCCAGTGACTCACCACCCTCACAGTAATGAATTTCTTCTTAATATCTAATTTAAATCTATCCTCCTTTAGCTTGAAGCCATTCCCCCTTGTCCTATCATTGCATGTCCTTGTGAAAAGTCCTTCTCCAGCCTTCTTGAAACCCCCGTTTTCAGTACTGGAAGGTGCTATAAGGTCTCTGTGAAGGCACCTCTTTAGGTTGAACAACCTCAACTCTCTCAGCCTGTCCTCATAGGAGAGGTGCTCCAGCCCTGTGATTAGCTTGGAATGAGTGCAGAGGAGAGCTACTAACAGGTCAACATCTTCTTGTGTTGGGAGTCCCAAAGCTGGGTGCAGCACTGCAGGTGGGGTCCCAAAGGAACAGAGTTGAGGGGGAGAATCACCTCCCTCAGCCTGCTGGCTACACAGCTTTTGATGCAGCCTGGGGTATGATTGCATTCTGGGCTGTGAGCAGTAAGACGCAAGAATACCTACTTGCATCAGATGTTTAGTCCTGCCAAGTCATTGGGGATATCACAAAATTATTTAGTCTGGAAAAGACTTACAAGATCATCAAGTCCAACCTATAACCTAGCACTGCCAAGCCAACCATTAAATCATATCCTTAAGTGTTGCGTCTATACGTCTTTTAAATACCTCCAGGGATGGTAACGCCACTACTTCCGTAGGCAAGCTGTTCCAATTCTTGTCAACCCTTTCAGTGCAGAAATTTTTCTTAATATCCAATCTAAACCTCCCCTGGTGCAACTTGAGGCAATTTCCTCTCTTCCTGTGAGTTGGCTGGGAGAACAGGCTGACCCCACATGGGTACAACCTCCTTTCAGGTAGTGACAGAGAGCAATAAGGTCTACCCTCAGCCTCCTTTTCTTCAGGCTCAACACCCCCAGCTCCCTCAGACACTTTACAAGATTTACTCTCTAGACCTTTCACCAGCTCCATTGCCCTTCTCTGGACTTGCTCCAGCAACTCAATGTCTTTCCAGTACCAAAGTGTAATTTCTTCATTAGTGTATGATTATTTTGATGGGAAGCTATTTAAGTGAACTCAGCACTGTGCTTTCGGAGGCCTTGATCTCTGTAGCTTGATTGGTGAGGATCTGGATCTCAGAAGCCTTTTGTTGGGTGTGTTGAAAAATAGCAATAACTTTATGCATTAGAGTTTATTTATGAATGCGAGCCTGTGCAACAGGATGTCTATAACTGACAGTGTTACAATGGGAAAGGTGTGGAGCAGATTTTACTTGTTGCTGTTAGCTTTGGACATTATGTATGTCTCAAAAGCCTAATTTGGTTGTTTATTTTCCAGATAATAGTGGTCTTACAGTCTTGCCAAAGGCTTAAAGGCTGAGATCTTCTTCTTGTTCAATATATTAGAGAGACAGAGTGCTGGAACCCGTGGGCCTGATATATTGTGTATGTTATTGTGGTCTTTTACAGTGATGTTACTGATCTCCCTCTGCCTTATGTTGCATTGTTTATGTTGCTTGATTGACGTTCTGTTTTATTAGGATGGAAGTGAATTATTTATATGCTTGTCCACATACATAGAAGTGATTACACTGTGATATTAATAGAAGAGAAAGTAATTAATTTTGCAGTCACAGATTGTTTTGACTTCATTACTTTGAGATCATGTGAAGCATAAATCACATCTTGTGATTATGAATTAGTGTTCAAGACTGTTTGTATCTGAAACATTGGCACTGATTAGAAAAGAACTTCCTTCTGTATGTCAGGAATTTCTGTGCTAACTTAAATTTTTTTTATTTAAAAACTAACTAATAGTTCTGTGTTTCTAGTGACCATTGCAGCCACATTCTGTGTCCCCGCTATTCACATGTGAGTGGCACTTGCAGTGTTTCATGGTATCTTGTCCTGAGTTGAGGGCTGTATATGAACTGAAATCACACTCTTCTGCTTGCTACTGTTATCAAGTATCTTTCTTGTTAGGTTTATAAATATGTTTCTTGAAAATAAAATTTTTAATGGGAGACATACCATGAACTCTTCAGTTTTTGATGCATAACAATTTTGTGAATTTGTGAACACTTTGAATAAGCAAATGTTAAAGAATTATTTGATTTGATACGTTTTTCTTAGAGTTAATGTGTAAAATACAATCAGTAGTATATTAACAGTAAACTTGCACTTTGTAATTCATCTGTAGTTCACTAATAGTTCAATTATTAGTTCATTGTATTTCAATGATCAGTGAATCGTAACTGACTTAATCTTCTGCTTTTTATTCTTTAGTGCTTCAAGCAGATTGACTAAAATTAAGAACATGGAATGTAATACCGTGGATGTGGTTGCTTGAACATCTCTTCCAAAGCTCATATTCTGCGGATTGGCGGCCTGAATGATTGACTGATAAGCAACATACACAAGACTAATACCAAGAAAACATTCTGTCTCTTGCTGCTGTGTTTGATGAAACTGGTGCAGAGTTGCTTCTTCTGAAATGCAGTTGAAAAAAATGAGGGAAATTTTACCAAGATTGTACCCTGGTCAAATTAATGATAAAAATAATTCCTTAACTACATCCCCAAAGCAATCTTCTGATGATAAAACAAATCCATCAAAAGGGACGGATGACCAAAACTGCTGTTACCAAGGAACTGAAGCTGAGAGCAATAAATTATTGCTGATAAGCTGTATAAAATGCAGAAGTGTTCAGAAAATTTCAATGCAAGATATAGAAAAGCATAAGAAGCTTGGGTGGACTGAAGACAAACATTTCATCTGCAAGAAGTGCAGTCATATTAAACCACCAGCTTTTGGTTTTGTTCCCGAGGGTGCCAATGCTGCAGACTTTGAAAAATGTGAAAGAAAAACCCCAAGTAAAACCCAGAAAACATTTAAAGTAAAAAATTTTCTGCCAGGTAAATATTACTGTGATAAATGCAGATTTTCAACCAAGGATCCTTTACAATATAAAAAACATGTAGGGCAACATGAAGAAATTAAGTTTCTTTGTTCCCACTGTAGTTATGTATCCTACACCAAAGGAGAATTCCAGAGACATTTGGTGAAACACACTGGAACTTTTCCATATCAGTGTGAATACTGTGAATATGGTGCTGTTAGACATGACTATATAGTTAAACATACGAGAAGAGTACATGAAACACCCAGAAAACGGCTGTCAAATACTCTCATAAACCACAAGCAAAAGAAGCAGAGTCAAAGCACTTTATGTAAAAAGCAGAAATACAATAAAATTCCTTTCCAGAATGAACTTTCAAATTTATCTTCAAATATGGTTTGTGAGATTCCAGGTAAAGCAACTAAAACAGTCTGCTTATCTCAAAATGTAGAATGTAGCATAAACACAGCATCAGTCCAGGATAAGACAATATTGGAACCCTCTGAAATGAGTGTGTGTGAGAATCAAAGTGTGGAGGTAGAGGTTTATTCTCCAAAAACAGAGCCTTTACAACCTGGGATGCCTTTAACAGTAATTGCACCATCTGAACTTGTAGTTCCTTCAAACTGTTTAGCTCAGATAGTAGAGCTTAAAATAGTGAACGGAGCACAACAGCTGGTTCTTAAACTAATTCCTATGAAAGAAGCAACTTACAAACCTGTGAACTGTGCTGAAGAGGAACTTGAGAATCAAGGTATAGAACGATCTGCAGAAGGAAAAAAACCATCTTCTGTTACTCAAAATGAGTTACTAACCATGGGAGTGAATGTAAACAAATTATCCAGTGTTAGTAACCAACTTAATTTGAATAGTACCTATGACAAGAATTCTGAATGTTTTTCTTCTTCAGATTCTCAGCATTCAGACTGTAGCTCTGTGACTATACCGAGAGAAGATGCATCAAAATTATGCTTTCATTTGGTGAAAGGTATTGGTGTCCATTCAGGTGTTGTAGAACTTTGTTCTCCATCTCTGGTGATGAACAGTACTGAAAAAAAAAGTGATCCTAAATCCTCAAGGGGGGAAGTAGATGGAAAAAATAACTTACATTGCAATCTGTATTGTTATGAAGAAGGTGAAGATATATATCATCCAAAATATGCTTCTGTTTCTGAAAGTAAAAGTTCCAAGAACATTTCAGTAGAAGCTGCTCAGGAGGGCAAAAGTTGTTCTGCAGTCCATAAAGACAAGAATACATTGTCTGTGAAGAGGGTTGACAAAGAATGTAGGAATCTACCAGTCAGTTCTACCGAAGCACATTTAACTGGAAAGGGTTTTGATAAAAAATCTGTTACATCAACTGAAGCAGGAAAAAACTGTCATGTTACTAAAACTCCACCTTTTGAAGATAAAACCTTCGGCTTTAGCAAAGTAAAGAGAGCTGAAATCATAAGTCAAAAGAACAGTCGTCTTCTCCAATCACTAGAACTACAGAAGAAGGAAAATAAAGGCAATCCTTTTGAGGGACCTGTTATTTCGTCTGTATTTTCTCTTAGCTCTGGGGCTGAAAATGTTCCAGAGGATGTCAGATGGGATGACAAAACACGCAGTAAGAAATCAGCAACATTGCTGTGTAGAAAGATTGCTCAGCTCATGTCTGCTGCTGAATCTAACATGAAATCCGTGCCCTTGAGGTGTCAGGCTTCTAGTAAAAAGTTGCTTTTGCCTCAAGAAAGTTCAGCGAGCTGTGAGAGAGTTGTTTGTGCCACTGAAGTGGAGCAGCCTGTGACTTTGTCTCAAGCGCATGGTGGAAGAAGTGTGATTAGTAGTGAAGAACACAGTGAGGATCAGCTCTTTACATTTGCAAGAACTTCTAAAAACAGGGTAACTAAAAATTCCCATGTTGCTACGCCAGTGTTTATCCCCAAAGGGACAATGCTGAGAGTGCTGAATGCTACTAGCAGTCAAAGCTCATATGGAATAGAAAACAGGGGTGAAACATCAGCTGCTGTGCATTGCAATGAAATGTTTCTGCCTCGCCCGGTCCCTGTCAGTGTTTCTGAGACACTTAGTGGTAATTTCCCATGTTTGCCTAATCAGAGTGAACCAAATGCTGAGTCCCGAAGTATATCACTCAGGCAAAGACCAAAGCGAGAGGCAAGTGTTAAAAATAACAGCAAACAGACTGGTGTACCATTTCAGAAAAGTGGTGATGTGAGCAAGCAAAGCAAAGCCTATTCAAAAAGTCAGCTAGGTCACAAAAATAAGGCAAAACAAGCAAGCTTCAGAGAACTTCCTAAGAGGAAAACAAGAACTCAATCGGAAACCACTGCAAGTTCGAACACGTCATACCTGTTGACAGCAAGACGTCTCCGACTTGTCCCTCTGAAAGTGAATCAGTTGATCAAATGCCCTCGTCGTAACCAGCCAGTTGTGGTACTTAACCATCCTGATGTTGATTCACCAGAGATAATTAACGTGATGAAGACTATCAACAAGTATAAAGGTCAAGTCCTGAAAGTAGTTCTATCAGAAAGGACAAGCAGTTGTCTTGGTGTCAAGCGTTATCGAAAGCGCCTTACTCTTCAGAATGTTGAGACAGGAAACCAAGCAAAAAAGCAGAGTATGCTAAAAATGAAGCTTAAAAAGACCCATAAAAACAACTATCAAGTGGTGGAAGCTTCACCAGCTGAAGCACTTCAGTGTCTGTTTAAGTGTTGGTTTTGTGGAAGAGTATATATGGACCAAGAAGAATGGATAAGTCACGGACAGAGACACTTAATAGAGGCAACCAAGGGTTGGGATGTTCTTTCTCTTCAAGCAAAAAAGCATTAAGTGAGAGACTAGGGGAGGTTCCCCTCTTGTTTTTAATGAGTGCCATTAACGTGCTTGGAATGGAGCATTGAAATAACTGCTTTATTTTGCCAAAAGTACTGTTAGCAAAGTGAAGAGGACAGTAGAGTTACAGAGAGATAAAAAAGCTGATAGTGAAGATTAAGCACTCCTTTGCACTCTTGAGTTTGAAATTTATTTTGGAGGTCAGCTTCATTTGTTCCATAGGAGAAATTTGAAAAAGATTTGCTATGCAAACATCTTTCTAGTTACCCTAGGATACTGTGCTGTATGTGGTTTGTGCTAGGTCTGTATGGTTTAAAGTCTTAGATGATAAGGTCTTTGTAAATTTAACAGGATTTAGTTTGCTTTATTACAGCATGGTGTTTTAGAGATTGAGCACATCTGTACTGAAAAGCACCTTTGGTCCTCCATGGACAGCAAAGTGTATGTCATAGGTTTTAGTGGCAAATTAAGCACTACGCATAAAAAGTACAATTGAAATGCGAGTGCTCTGTTTCAGTGAAATAAAAACACTTTTGCTGACTTCAGAGGAGATACAAGGGTGTAAATGACAAATCTGTGGAATCAGAGTTACTCCTACTAGGTCAGATAGCACTAAAAAGTTCAATTTTGTTTAGAATGTAGTCTTTACCTAGACTGTATTGTGTAGGTGTGAGGGAGCAGAACACTGTCAGGATTCTGTACCATCAAGCCAGAGATACCATCAGGCTTGGGCTGATAGTGAAAAGCACTTCTCTGCATTGCCTCAAGGCTGTTCTGAAATAGTAATAGCCAAGCATAAACCTAACCTCTTACCACCTTATGTGTGATAGAAACATTTACAGAACTCAGTCTTTGGTTAGAACTCTAGTTGGTGAGCTTATTTGTAGGGGAACTTTGTGAAGATGAAGACTTTTCAAAATGAAAAGCAATGTTGCACAGCGTTTACATTGACAGTGCTGAACCAGATTTTCAGTGCAATCTTTCATCATTCTTAAGAATTTAGATGTTGTTACAATTTTTCTTTTGTAGCCATCGAATTCATACAAGCATGTGCCTAGTTACAGATTATGTCTAATGTGTACTGACTTCAGTGCAGTGTAAACATTGCTCAGTTGCTTAAACACTTCTCTAAATCAGGGCCAAATTACAGTTTTTTAGTAAAGAAGAGGGATGGATGACACAAGTTACTGTTTCTGTATGTGAGTTACAGATGTTTCTCTTCATTTTGTCAATTTTAAATCATGTTAGAATCATATAGAATGAAGTATATTGAAGCACATACAATTAAAATAATGTGTTACAGTTTTAGAGATATGAAAATCAATACTGACTTTAATGCTGGATGTGTGTTCTGTGTTTGAACTGGGACTTCTCTGGTAAACTGGTAGTCCCTAACTCTTTTCATTGATGGTGCATTTTTGTAAACAGTTTAAGCTGGGAATATTTTTTTATATACTCCAGCAGATTATACATTATTTTGATAAAGTATTTATCATATCTGCGTTGAAATGTAAATATTTTAAAACTACATCTGACTGAGGTTTATTTTCAAAACCACTTATTGCTTTCCTATAATTTTGCAATACAGTGTTAAAATCCTTCAGATAGTTGGTGCTTTAAGTCAGATCTTTTTCATCATGTACACATGGAAAATTTTTGTATCATTTGTATCAGACTAACCTGTTCCACAGAACAAACTTTGTTTTGCCTCTTTTGTCAATAATAAGGAAATGACAGTTCTCATTTTGTATTCAAATGGAATTATATTTTTTTAGATGGGTACACTAGAGGGTTTTTTTTTCACTTCATATACTTTGATGCCAAACCTAACAGTGCTATTTGCATTTTCAATGGTGAAAATAGTTTCCATTTTAAAATTCTGGCATATCATATACAATAAATACTGAAATGGTTAACATGAAAAACCCCGTGGTTAGCATTCCTCCTTTAACTCCTCCAGTCCAGGTTACTGACTGAATTATTTTGTTTCTGTAGAAGCTACCAAATAAATAGTTTTGAATTTGCTTTGTAAGAGTTGTCACTGGCAAAATTAGAACATTGCTCATGAAAGCTGTACTGGGGGGATGGGGGAAGTGTTGCTGCTCAGCTTTATGAACTGTAGGTGGTTTAAATATACTAGTAATGCTTGTCTTCTGTAAACAAGTTTACTGTTTACTTTAGTAAACATCTGCAAAGCTTTGTATGTCACTGCCATAATGTGTTATCTAAATTGTTAAGCCTTGGGGTTTTTATGGTTTTTAATTTAGAAATTTTTTTTTGTTTCAACATGAAAACCCTTTGTAAGTTAAATTGTGTTGTGGCTATGAAATTCTTAAAGCAGATTATGTCATGCTTCTTTTTGTTATGAGCTCTGCTCAACTCTACTTTAGCAGCTTCTGTTTTATTACTTTTATTCTTACTAGATAAAATTATGTCAGAATAATTTCCTTCAAGTTAACAGTCTCGTCTGTTTGAGACAAATAACTTACAGTGAATGTTTTTTTTGCATTTTGATGCATCATTGAGAAATAAAAAGGTTGCAAGAAAATAACAACCAACTGCTAAATTTTTTTAGAGCGAATTTGTGCCACTACATAGTACATTATAAATTGGGTTGGAATGTTGTGGGTTTGGGCTCGAGTGGTTTTATTCTTCCTGTTCCTATTCTATAAGGACAAAGTAACTGAGGTTCCTTTTCTGGTGTGTTACAATTACCTAGTCAAACTTCTGAGTGTGCTTAGGAAGATTATGGATGCTGTGCAGAAAATCCTTTCATACACATATGGAATTGTAGTTTGCCTTTCATATACACACAGAATTTAGCTAGGCCTTCCAAAACTCAGATTATATGAATAAATACTTCTGTATTTTTTTTCTGAAAATACACCACATTCTCATGTTCTTTGATAGACGCTGGAGCATGTTTTCTTGCTGATTTTGAAGCATATCTACTGTTCCTACTGATGATTTTTATCTCTACATTTGCACATGGTATGACTGTTTCCATAATGGTCCTACTGTATAACTGAAGGCTCAGCTATGGAATACAAGTATGTGCTACTTAAGCTAAAGAATAAGTGTTCATGGAGTAATAGAATTTACATAATTACAGCTAGCTTTATAATCTCCAATGCCTGTAAGTATCAGCTGACACTAACTGCAGTGGGGGCTGAGCACAGCTTGTTGTTGAGCAAACATATGCAGACCACATGAAATTGTTAGCCAGTGAGAACTATGACACAGAGTGTTTCATGTGTATTTTTAAAAGCAAGAATATTTTTTTTATGACTGTGGTCTGCTTTATTAGGTTTTGCTACTTAGTGGAGTTTCAGTGACACTTAGGTAAGGAAGGGTGAGTTTTGTTTTTATGTGCTGTTAGAAAGTAGAGTGCAAGATAAGGAAATAGGTCAGTTGTCATCAGGATATCAGGAGCTGGTCTCAAGACTTTTCTGTGAATTAATACGTTGGTATATTGTTTACTTGTACCCTCAAACTGAAAATGCAACAATCAGAAAATAGAGTGGATCTGTAGAATGCTTTATAATATTATGGGGAGCTCCTTGCTCAAAAGGCTTATCTGATTTTTGAGGCACTTAAATAACTGTTCTATTTACATCCATACAAATGAATCCATGATGTTAGGGAAGATCAGGATGACTTGAATGGATGTTTGAGGTAGCATTGTTCTCTGTGGGTTCCTGACTGATCCTTTCCATCAAGGAGTGTTATGGGAACAGATTTGTAGAAGTCAATGATCTCTTCCACAGAATTAAATTTCTGGGGGGGAGAAAAAGTAGTTATCAGTAACTGAAAATGAAATGTGTAGGTGGTTTAATCTATAACATTAAAAGACTTGCAAATGACAGTATTAAAAATAGGTGCAGAACAAAGCAACCAGCTGCTTAGAGCAAAATGAGAGCACCTCTAAGCCCTGATAATGCAGTATCACCTATAAAAGTTTGTGATGCCAGATGTGATGATAGGTCTTGAAACAATGAAGCAACTATGTATCATTACTAAATTTTTCCTGTCAAAAGTTACGCTTAATTAGCAGTACATGATATTTTACACTGCAAGTTTAATTGTACCTTATTAAATTGTACTCTTTATTTTCACATTCAGTTTACTGATACAGTTGTTGTAGAATCCCTTTGAACTATGTAACAAGAAGCCTCTCAGCAGGTTCTTAGTCGTGTTCTCTCGTGCCCAAAACGATTACATCCTTCAAGCACATTCCTAAAGTGATGGAGGTCTGGTTCAAGGTTGGTGACCTGACCAGACAGCAACATAAAGCTATCCAAGGTGTTTGTTCTCATCTGCCCTAATGGGACCATCCCATTCCAATGGTTACTGTCCTTCAGTTTAAACAGTTCTCTTCCCTATGTGTAACTTCTAAGCTCTCATGACATCACACAGATCTTATCAGGTCAGTGTTTTTCCTCTTGAGCTATTCTTTGGACTCATTGATATTAAACCAAGCAAACTGCACATAGTAGTGAAAGATTACTTTGACGTTAATACTTATCATGTATTTATATAAAATTTACTGTAAGCATGGATCTTTATTGTATATCTTGGGTTATCTCTGTCACCCCCACCTGATTCACACCTAGTTTATAACAAGAGTATCTGATTAAGTATGTGATTTGGTAAAACTGTTCCTGTATTAAGATGAAAATTATTTTATCTCAAAGCCAGTATGCTAATTTTTTAAAATTTTGTTTCGATAATTCTTACTCCTATGCATTTGTTCTACTTTCCTGTTTTGTCTTTGCTTATGTTCAAAGTCACTGTTGCTACTGAAAACCCAGGCAAAACTGTGGTTTGTATTTCATGCCTTACAAAAGTAATCCTTACTTTTTTTATTCTAAACTTACTCTTTATGAGCACCAGTTCTTTTTGTTTTCTAGTGGTTTTTTTATTGGTTGGGAAGTTAAAAGGTCTTACTATAATTGTTCATCCGCTGTGGAAATTTAATTAGGCTTCACTTTGTTAATGTCATATTATTGCTGTAGCTCTTTGGTAATGGGCAAAAATGTCTCAGATTTTACTTAGATTTTTTTTTCTTTTTTTATTTCATTCTGGACTCTTATTTGAATTAGTTTTAAAATATTAAGCTCTAAGTCTCTTTATGTCCGCTGGTACATGAAGTTGACTTAGCCATCACAAGCACTGATGGTCCAGAATCTTACATCCTTAGATCTTTTAATGGAACTCCACATTTTGTTAGGTGTAAAGACACCTAAAGACATAAAGAAGAAGAAAATTCAGTACTTGATTTGTTTTCCTTCACTGTGTGAAGAGACTTAACCAACCTCTGCTGTTGTAGAAATGTCCTGGCTGCTGGTCTCCAGACTGTTCTGGGGAGATGGGAATAGGGTCTCAAGGACTGCTCGTGAAAGGTGCAATTTTGAATTGTGTTGGGAAGGTGGTAGGACTCCGGGCTATATTGCACGTCCTGAATGGGACCTTTCATCCCTGAGCTGTCACTTAAGCTGTGGACAAGCTATTTTTCTTGTAAACATCTCTCTCAGTTGAAGGAACTGCCTGTTTGCTGTGCCTCTTTTCCTGGCAGTAACTTTTGACATGGCACTCTCAGTGGGAGGCGTTGTGGAAGTGCTCCTGAATCTGCTTGGATGAGCCAGGCGAGTTGGTGGCTGGGGAAGGTAGGTGGAGATAATCCACTTGGCTCATGTGGAAATGAGCTGAGTGAAACGGTGTGACTGGTATGACTGATAGTTTGAAGATGAAAGGTAGCTGCAAATGCGGTGGTGAGGATGGAGAAAGTATCTGTGACTGGAACAGGGAGATCCAGAGATACACATTGGGCTGTGCTCTAAACTTCTTTGTCAAACAGGCACCGAGTTGAAGAAGATCCTGCTTCTGCTTTTCATTTTTAGTTACTGCAGTGGGAGTTGAGCTTGATGGTACAGACATGCTAAAAACATGTATTTTGTGTGTGGCAGATCTGGTATGGAAAAGGAGGTTAAAATATTTTTGTGTCATGATCAGCTTTAAATGTGAGCAAGGTTTGTATTTCATCATCTTCAAAAGAGCTACGCATATGAAAAAAGGCAGTGTTAGCGGGATCTCTGGATCATTAATAGTGAAACTATGTAGAGTACAGCAAGGCAGCTACTCAGGACTGCAGTTTTGAATGTAAATGCCTAAATTCCACGTACGCCTTATTTGGGGATCTGATCTTTACCTCTTTATGTAATTTGGCCTTTAGTAAGATCAGTGTAATATAATAAATATGTATGTAGGTGTGAACATCTGTGGCTAAACTGCTAGCAAAAGATGTACCTCCACTAAGAGAGTAGGTTTTTTTTTCTTCTTCTTTTCCCCTCTACTTGTATATATTTTATTAGAGTTTGATAGTAATTTAGCTGCATGGAACTGCAGTTACTTCTACCATAAAAATCTGATGATCAACCTCTTTTTACCCCTTATGGCCTCATAGGGCTACATGAGAGCTAATGATAGAAGCACTCACGAGAGATGAATTATATACATTTAAAAAAATAATTGTTAATTGAAAATCTTATTTGATGTTACAATGTCTTAACAATCTTTACACTGTATATTAAAAAACAAAAGTTGCAATTGGGGAAACTTTGAAAAATTATGTGTAAGGAAAAACATGTTTTTAATAGATGACTACAGACTAATTCAGAAGTGAAAACACACTGCAGAAAATGTTAAGACTGAACCTCTGAGTAAAATCACCAACTGGGGAGAAATGTAATGGGTCTGCACCTGTTTGTTGGTGTTTCGATTTCTTTCTTTTTGGGTGATGAAGAGGGACTATTCAGCTGGTCTGGCTGCACTGCATACTGCAAAATGTGGTGTAACAAAGGGTATCCCTGCAGAGGGACAATGCAGAGTGCTCTGGAAAGAATTTTAAGATGGAACTGGAAAATTACAGGCAGCAATTTGCTGTAATTCTCAGCCTTACAAAGTGTGTTCACCCTCCTAAAGAAAGAACCTTTTAGGATCTGCAGAAATTAAGGTGTCAGTTTTCAAGAAAGCATTTTTGGGGAATCCTGAGAAGGAAGAAGCTCTTCTGAGCAATGTTGGTGCCACTGATTGTTCATTACTGCGCATGTGCTTTGTGCCCAGTTCTATTTTCATGTCTACTGCTGAGAATAGTACATAGGAGCAGGAGATTGCCATGTCTGTGATCTCCTGTACAATACTTAGTTGACTAGGAAAGCAATTCTGATTTTTTTTCTGTTGTGCTTGATCTATGGGACGATTTCTGAGTTAAAGAGAAACAATCCTCAAAGAAGAAGGCATAAGGTAAGGTGTCATGATTACAGATTTGGCCTGGTAGAGCCAAGTCGTGGATACCCTGTTGGTTGTTAACAAGTGCCTTGTTTTGGCACTTATTTTAACACTCCTTATTTTGGAGTTGTTACTTTACAATTGGACTTGTCAATCCAGACCCACTGTTTAAGATATGTACTGTCTGTGCAGAAGCTGGAACAAACAACAAAGTAATATATTTTGGTATTTCCTGAGATGGGAGGGATTGTGTTCTCCTTCCTTTAGTTCCGTAAAAATTGTTCCTGTACTGTTCAAGTAATTTTCCAGTTGGCTTAATTGTTAAAGCTGATAATATAATGAAAATTTAGTTTTACATCTTTATTCTGTAGTGTAGCATACACATATACTACATTATGCTGTGCCTTATTTATGTAATTGTTTCTGTTCTGAGCCCGTTTTTATTAGAGCCATTACAAGAAGAGTAAACAGTATAAGAACCATGGAACACTAAACTTGTTTCCTCCTAAGTCACACTAAAATTCCAGGAAATAATCTGGGAGGTTCAGTTCAGAAATGGAGCCAGTGCTTTACAGAAGACTGATGGTCACTACAGCAGCACCAGGATGATGGTACCTGTAGTTCAGTTCTTGATTTGTGCTGCCATTCAGCTTCCCACACTTTGAATAATGAAGGATTTTCTTTTCCCCCTCATCATTAAACCCATGTCCCTGAAGAACAACTTGCCAGTAAACCTTATTCCTCTTGTGAAAGCTTATGAATCGTATCCCATGTTTTCTAATAAAAATGAATTTTGGACCCATCAACTTCCGTAAGTCAGCTTAGGTAATTTGTGATTTCAGGTTTTTTTAAGTCTATCTATACAAAAGGTAAGTTTTGAAAAGCTTTGACATGCATGGAAAGGACATAATTGAAGATTCAGCTACAGAGGCGTTGCTGCTTCACCTGAGTTGGATTTGTATCAGTGATCTACATAGTTAATAACCCATTGGAGGTCATTGCTTTGCATTTTTTGCTCTGCAACTGAGCATTCTGTAAGTTTGTTTATTTGTTATTTTGTGAGTATCATGTTTTTATCGAGTTGACTTTCAGTTTGAATGTTTTATTTTTTCTTGTGGGAAGGACCTGCAGATACAGTGTTTGTTACTTAACCATGTATGTAGAATAAGGATTAGACTTTTATCATGACTATAATTGAATTTAATTATGTAAAATAGCAAATCTAAAGGGATTTTCTAATTGAAATTTACCATATCTGTAAGACTGATTGCTGGGGACCCACATGATTTAATTGCTTCTGAATATCCATGAGAACTGTTGTCCTATTGCTTCGTAGCACCAAGTCCTGCAGTCAGATATGTGGAGTTGTATATATTTGAAAATGTCTGCTTATATTATCACAAGTTTAAAAATATGCTAAAATAATGTGTATACCTGAAAAGGTAGAACTTCTCCTTCCATTTTGCTTTGCAGGTGTTACTTAGAGTAGATAGAAATGTTGTAAGTACTTAGGAAATTTTTACATTCATTTAAATTTGAATTTTAGCATAGTATGCAAAATTTGGTTTTAAATTATTATGTTGAAGCTGCTTGAAACTTTGAGACATACTTAAGTGAGGGTATTGTAAAAGAAACTTCAGTGAAACAGTAAGTTCATGTGGGAGATTTTGTAACTAATATTTAGTATTAAGAACTTGTGAAGTCCAGCATAAAAGCTAATAACAGCAGATGGGATTTTACTTACACTGTCTCCTCTGAGCCCTGTTCCCAGTGCATATTGTTGGCTTTCCTCCAGAAAACGCACTTTAATGTTGTATACTCTTCTTCCATAATAAACAACCAAAACATATGGCTCAGCCTTTGATTTCTTCGAACAATCTCTAACCAAGAATGTCTCATCCTATATGATACAGATATGAATTATGGATTGTATGCTTAGTTCACAGCAGAACTTGTAAGCCATTGTGGACAGTTCACAGAAATTTTCCCCCAAGAGTTTACATCCCAAGTTTTGTGATAAATGGTACTTACAATGTTTTTCTGTAACAGTATCTTCTCTGCTTTATAGCGGTCGTATTCTCCAATGTACCATTCACATTTGTTTAAGTCCTGAATTTTAAGATAACATGATCAGTGTATAGAAATAAACAACAGCTGGCAGAAGCAAAAGCCAGCAAAACCAGATTGTTTCTAATCTGCTTTTAAAGCACATGCAGCACAGTATATAAAAATAAGAGTAATGCATCTATATTGAGAAGTCCTGTTGGGAAATATTAATCAAATTAGACATTCAAATGCTTATCCATGGTTTCAAGAGCTCATATTGGACTGTTTTCAAGGGGGCTGAATACCCACACCTTTCAGAGGGTGTCAGGGTGGTGCCCTATGGTGTTAATCGTATTTCCTAAAAACTTGTCTTTTTATGAAGCAAAGCTGGTCTTTACCTTTTCAGTGGGTTGGGTAAGAGATTGCATTTCCTGTTCTATAGGCGAATGTTTTGATTTATTTTTACATGCTGGGTACGGTGTAGGAAGTGGTGGCTTCATCACTGTCAAATTACCCACACTTAATGTGGAACCTGTAAAAATAAATTCAGAAGGAAAAAGTTCAATTCTTTAATCATAATTTAATTTTACAGTTTTACTTAGTAAGTCTGAGAATAGAACTTTTAGTTTAGAAATATTGTGATATTAACCTTTCAAATTTAGAGCTGTCAGTTATGATTGGTATTGTGCTAATGCAGTGTCAGTGATTTCAGATTAATGCCCCCAGAGATTTAACACATTGATTTCCTGATGGTTTTTAATTGACTTCAATCTAACTGGCTATTGTGCACATAGAAAATAATAAACTGTTAATAAAACAGCAAATGCTAAATAAAATACTAAATATGGGACAAGGTTAATGATTCATTCTGTTCTATTTTCACTTTTTGAACTCCTTTTATTTGTGTTGAATACCAGTTGCTGTTTACGTTGGATCATATTAAAGCCCCTCATTACTCCATTGCCAGCTAGCATTGTTTCTACCAAGCTGTTGAAGTCTGAAAGGATTCAGAAGTTCTGCCATGCTGGTGAATTTCAGTCTGCTCTGTGACTTGTTTCAATTAACAAATTCAGGACCACGGTACAAGGTTGCTCTTGCGTTAAGCAGAAGGTGGTAGTCTTTGGCTGTGTGTACCTGCTGCGTACTGTGCTGCTGACACAGGGGCCTGGAATAGCTGAAACCCTTCTCCCAAAGCAAATGTGATTTGCTGTCTGTAGGTTTAGGGCTGCCCTTTGCCAGCCAGACCCAGCTACCCAAGTCTCTGTGGAGCTGTGGAAGCACAGGGGTTGGGGCAGGAACACAAAAAAGTCATGTAGTATAGGAGTCTCAGGCTGACTCTGTTCAGGATGCAGCAGAAACAGCATGAGCAAAGCAAGGGCTTCCTTTCAATGTAAAGATCAAATATAGTTTTCAGATACGTGGCACGGGGAAAAGTTGTTAATTGAAGATAAAAAACATCATATCCTGCTCTGTAACAGAAAACAGTTTTGTTTGTTTCATCCAATGCTGGTGGGAGAAATTACCTAGTGTTGATTATAAGAGTAAATGAGAAAAATGTGGTTATCAATGGCTTCCATCTTTTCCTTCTGTTTACTATCACCAGAGACTACTGTTTGTCAGAGCGGTATTTCATTGTGCTTTATCTGCTCA
The DNA here is from genome assembly GCA_013398175.1 of Climacteris rufus. NCBI lineage: Eukaryota > Metazoa > Chordata > Aves > Passeriformes > Climacteridae > Climacteris > Climacteris rufus. The sequence goes on from VZRZ01008644.1 coordinate 1,821,932, forward strand.
TGCTTTATTATTGTTTATTATTGTTATGCCTGTATTTAGCATATAACAATATTAGATTTTACTTGGAAGCCTTTCTTTTACAGAGGAGAAGTGGTTTTCACTGTATTTCATTGTGCCTTTCATATATGTACCATGCTCTGTTTTATAACAGCATTACATTTATTTTTAAAACAACATCCACTGATAGCAGTAGAAAAACAGCCATGATCTTCAGGAGGCAATCAGTCTGTTCAGTCATGAAATCACTATTCAAAGGGCTTGGGACCAGACATCTACCTTTTGTACCTGCAATCACTTTGAGTTGTCAGAATGTGACATATCATTACCATTCAGCTTATTGGATCATAATTTTAACATTTTTGTTCACATTGCATTTTTAGTGGCAATTCCCAGAAACTTTGCTTTTTAGAGATCCCACTGCTAGGACCACAGTTTCTTTGTGACCTGTACTGTGTATGTTTTGAAAATTTTTTTTTTTTCTGGTATGTCTCAAGCTGTGGGACAAGAAAGGTAAGATTCTCTTGCAATGCTCATGTACTATGCCAGACTGAGATGGAGCTAACAACAACTTGTTGAGAAATTGAATGTTTTAGATTTTTGCACAGAAAATAGTTTGTTTTCAAGAGTAAAAGCTAGCATTACCAAACATTGTTTAGGTTGGAAAAGACCTTTAAGATAGAGTCCAACCATAAACCTACTACTCATGTACTTACACAGGAATAAAAAAAAGGATATTGGTATAAATTTAATAAAATTAATATTTGTTCTTAAAATATTTTTTAATCCAAATATAGACTTCAAAGGCAATTGTAGGGTAGCAGGGGAAAGGCTACTTGCTTGTTGTCTCCCTGTTGCTTCAGGAGGGCAAGGAATTGACAGAGGAAAGAGGATACTGTGCTGTCCCAGGGAGCCTGCATGACCAAGAGCCCTGGTAGGGATGGTGGGAAGTGTCTGAAGTGGCAGCAGCAGAGACCTAGATGAGCTTTATGGATTATGTAATGTTTTTTAGGATGTATCCAGAACAGAGTGTATGGAATTGCACCCCATCACAAGAAGGAAGCAGCTCAGTGGAGGGAACCCAGCAGAATCTGGGAGTTGGGGCCCATGAAACAAAGCTGGGGGAGGTGGGCCTGGTTATCCTGACAGTGACCAAAGTTAATTTGAATCCTACTTCATCTGAACAAGTAATGTAAACAATATGTTCTTCGTGCTGGCGTTTGCTTTTACCATAAGTTTGTATTATGCACTCATAGGTTCTTGGTACAGCTTAGGGGTTTGTTTTTTGATAAAATAGGGCATTTGCAGAGGCACTTACAGGAGAGTAAAAGTATCCTCTGTAGTCAAGGACAGTAGAAAGTGCATTATAAAGCCTCAATGCAGACATACAAGCAACGTAACCTGAATCTGTTTCTTAATCTTATTTCTCCACATTTAGTTTGGCTTTCAAACCAGTCTCTGGTTCTTACCTGATCTGCAAGTATTTTTAAATCTCCATGTACATTGAGGACTAGGAAAAAGCAATAAATGAAAGCAATGTCAGAAAAAATATTTCTTTTAATGGCAGTATAAGAGTCAAATTAGAGAGCAGTGCATAGCTGTGCTTCCCCAGAACACCCCTTCCTCTATTGATGGCAGCTTTGGGCCTTCCCAGGTTTTGGGTGGTAATTTTGTATTTAGTGTGTTTTGACAGATTTCTCTTCCCTTATTTTCACCAGCCGCTTTTTCAAGGTGTATACAGTTTTCTTTTATGCTCCATAAGAGTTCCACCTTTTAACTGCATATGTAGTGAAGCACAATTTGTTTTTGTTTCCTGCTAATTCCACCTGCTGTTTTCAGTCCCTCTATAGGAAGACCCAGGGAGCAATTGTTCCCTGCCCATTCTGATTTTCTAGACTGCTCCTGAGCACCCAGTTGGTATTTTATTGTATTAATTGGAACAATTACACTGGCAAAAGCATTGACCAAATAACTTCACATAAGAGCCACAAGAACAAACAGGATACTAGGGGTCACAAATACAGTCATATTCATTTTGTCTTAAAGATAAAATGAATAATATTCACATAATTTTATTCACATAATTTTATCTCAAATGCCATTATTGTAAACAAGGCTACATAAGAGATTGTGTATTTGTCTAGGAAAGGTGTCAAATCATTCATATATTTCCTATCCTATCTCCTATGTTTTTGGTTTTTGTTGAGTACTTTAGGAGAATGTAGATTAAAGACTTAAAAAAAAAAAGGATTTGTGTGGGTAGAAAAAAAAATAGGACTAACTGCGGAAGATTCCTATGGAAGAATACTTGGCCTTTGAAAAGTCAGGTATGTATCCTTTGTAAATAGAAATAGAAAATAAGGGGGAGAGGAAATGCTGAAGCTGTAGATAGCAGAGTTTCTTTTTACAGTATATTTAACACCCTATCACAGAAATAGCAACAGAAATGTAACACAACAGCATTCTATTAAAGATAAAAATTGTCTGTGCAATTACAATAGCTTGAAAGCAATTCCCAAAGATGGTTCTTGTCATGCATCAGGGCAAAACATAATATATCACTGCATGGTATCAGAAAGTGATACCATCTTTCTATTATTGCATAGTGAAGTATAATTTTCTAGTGTAGAATGTTTAGTCCTTGAAGCATCCAGTGCAATATCATGAAATTCTTACATTCCTACCTGTCTTCAGGAGGATGCTCTTGTGCTTGAAAAGATGCTTCAGGTTTCTTCCCCAAACTTGTAACTATTAGTAAAAAGGATAAGAACTTATTGTTTTGTCTTATGTGTAACTTGACAGTATCTAGCAACTACTATGAGATAAATTAACTACACTCATGCATGAGGGTGAGGCAGTTCAACAGAAAACCTTAAAAGGGTGCAATGAGTCTGGCTTGAATGAGTCAGCTAATGATTTCAGTGGGAAACATTTATACTGGTACTGAATGCTACATGGGGGACGTTACAGGGTTTGCTGATGCCAAATATGCTTAATGTAAGAGTAAATAATATAGAATGCTGAACTAGAAGTATATGAAGTGTTTATAAATCCTTTTTATAGGACAGGATAGGTATTGAATTTATTAATGCAGGCAATACTATTTCTTGCTGAAATAGTGGTGCCCTAATCCACAAAAGGAAATGCTGGAGGAAATGATGAACTCATTGACACAAAGTGTAAACAGCATAAAAGCCACATAACCTGTATCTATCTTCAAAGTACTTTGGAGTAACATTTTCATGGACCTTCATGCACATGGACACAGTGAGTGGCTTAAGCTGTTTTTTCAAAGCTGTATGTACATCCAAAGAATTGACATGTTTTTAAAATGTGGGACGTTTTTATTCTTTTTTTTTTTTTTTTTTTTTTTTTTGTAGCTTTAAAAACCTAAAGCTTTTAAAAAACTTTATTTCAAAATTCTCACCCTCAAATAATGGTAGAGCAGCAAGATGGAGGGAAGGGTGATGTCCTCTGTGCAGATCTCTTTTGGATAGCCTTCTCTCGGTTTTTTAGGCACCAATGCTCTTATTTCCCCCCCAAACCCTGAAACATTTGCTTAGGACAAATGTGATACCCTGGCTCCCAAATAGCTGGAGCTAAGACCAAGTTAAGTTCCTCTTTTCTGCTGCTCATCAGCAGCTGTTGAGGTCTCTCCAACTCTCCATTCTCAGCAGATGTATGCCTGGGGGATGTCTCTTGTATCAGTTAGAATTTTAATGATAGAATATTTCAGTTTTGGAATATAAAGGAAAGACAAGAAATTATTATCATATTATTGAATACTTACCTTGCTCTCTTCCAGGTGCCTATATAAAGTGATAACATAGTAATTATTTTTCTTTGGTTTAGTAACTTGAATTTACCCCAACAGACCCAATTATTATTCAGTTTAAAAACTATTTATAGACATTCAACAATTAATATCTGATCACTTTGTCAAAAACCTGAGCTGAGTGCTGATCTCGGTCCACTAGCAACAATGAGAATTAAACTTTTTAGGGGTGTAAGTGAACATGTGGTTTACTGCAAAGGTCACTATTTCATGATGACTATTGTGCATCAATTTAACTTACAATATGGTTTTCTTTCCTTGATCTTGTAGTAAATCAAAAGATTGATTATGACTAACTGGAGAGACATTACCCAAAAATTGAAGTCAGTCACTTCTTTTCAGGCTCCTTAACTGACAGAACAATTATTTTTACTGTCATGGCAGATATTTCATTCAAAATCACTGTATGGAGAGTCATATTATGTTACAAATAAGAATGATGGACAGCTTGCTAAAGACCAGAGCTTGACTCATAAACTTTCACTGTATTTCTGTACTATTTTGATTTCCATGGGAATAGCAATTATTTTGTTTGTTACTGTGATGCATGTAAGACTATAATACATAAATATTAAAGAGAAGAGTTATTTATTCTTTGTAGATGTTGCACTTTGAGTCTTCCTTATAAATTGCTTCCCCAGTAATGTTTACCCATTACTTAGGAATTCAAAGTCTCACTCAGGCTGGACAAGACTTAGGCAGGTCCTAGCCCAAGCTCCTGCTTAAGGCATGGAGAGCTGTGAGATGAGACCTGTGGTCTCAGAGCTTTGACCATCTGGGTCTTGCAAACCTCCCAGAACACACATTTAAAGGAACTCTCTTCCAGTACCCTCATAATTAATTTTTCTTCCCTGTTTCGGGTTGAAACCGTCATCATTTCAAGATTATTGCCTTCTGTACTTCCACTGTGCACTCTGTAAAGTGCCATGCTCTGCCTTCTTCCCAAACATCTCTTAAACACTGACTGGCTACTATTGGGTTCCCCTAGGGCTGTCCCCTCTCTAGGCAAAGGGAGCCCAGCCCCACCAGCCTCATTTCACAGGGCAGGTGCTGCATACCCTGGCTGTCCTGGTGACCCTGTGCTGACCCTCTCCTGTCTGTCAGCTTCAGCCTTGAGCAGTACTCCAGGTGTTGTCTGATGAGCGATGACTAAAAGGGAGTAGTCCCTTCCCTTGATCTCTTGGCAATGCTTCTGTTGGTACAGCTTGATACACTGTTGGTTGGCTTTTATGGCCATCAAGGATACACCAGTGGCTCATGTTCAGCCTTTGGTCCCCAGGTCCTTCTGAGCAGAACTGCTCCCAAAGCCATTCTTGGGCAGAGTTTTGCCTTTGTCCATTCCAATTTAAAGAGGCTCCTCTGGACCCTTTCCTGCAGCCTGTCTGCTTTAAGGTGAAGGGCAGTGTTCTCTCAAACCTATGGAACTGCTCTTTGGTGTCTGAAACCCTGACAAGGGCACACTCTGTCTCCTCCTCCTCCAGGTCACACTGAAACTACTTAGGTCTTCATATCTATATGAATGGGCAGTGATCAAAATTAGATTTTTTCTTTTCCATGTCATGAGACACACAATATTTCTCCTTGAGATGTAGCCAAACTAAGAGCCTGTTAAGAGCTGAGGTATTTGTGCAGCTGTACAGTGTCCAGGAAGAAATATTAATTACAGCTGTAAGATATTTTTCTTGGGAGTGTTTTCATATTTGGTTTGTAATGAGTTGGTATCTAGGACAAGACAGATTAAAATATTATCTTTCTTGCCAATATATAATTTTTTTTAGCATTAAGTGTTAATTACAAGATTGCTATCAAACCATGTTTTTATAACCATCTTTCAAACTAAAGGAGTTTTTAACCCACAGAGGAGTGAGGTTTGGGATAGCCTCCCAGTCAGCACTGTGGAGAAGGAAAACTCAATGGACTTAAAAGTTATAGCTAGATCAGTCTATAGAATTGTGCTACAGCCTGCTGTGGAAGGAAACAGTTGGGCTTAGCTAGTATAGATTCCTGTCTTCTGTTCCTTTTAATGTGAAAAAAAAATTAGAAACGATTCAGTAGGAACATGTTAGTGCAGTAACTAAAATATTCAGTAAGAAGAACAAAATACTATAAATTGTAACCTATCTCAAAATTTTGCAAACATCCTTTAACACTGCATGATTGTAGGGACTGTATCTCTTAAGTTTTAAAGGAAACCACTTGTCATAACTAAACTAAAACCATTTCCTCTGCTTTACTTCATTGTTCTGAGTAGAAAGTGAGTGGGAAAGGAGAGGGAAAAGGGAGCTGGGAGATTAAAATTTGTGCTTTTTTGTTTCTTATTGAAATGGGTCATCTTATTTTTGAAGTATTTACACTACATTAATGCTATTGCATGCCTTTATTGACCTTATAATTTCAGCTTCCTGCTTTTAAAAACTTATGTGCAATCTCTGCTGAAGGAGAGTGTATCCTGCTGCTCCCTCTTACAGCCATCCACACCATCAGGCAGTTATGAGGGTTGCTTTTATGTGGGTAGTTGGAAAGGTAGCTTTGCACTGTACCTATGTTTTTATTTCTGCAAACAACTTCAGGAACTTACCTCATTCAAAAAGTAGCAGTATTGAAACTGCAACACACATTAAAGATGGAAACTTTTATGACCCAAAGCTAATATGATTCTTACAGATTTTTTACCTAATAGGCAGAAATACTATTACAAGAAAGATTGCGTAGCCATGGAATATGTTTGCTTTTATGGTCCTAATATATACCAAGATGAATACTTACTTGATTTGGTTCCTTAACAGATGAATGACTGGAAAAGAAAGATTAATATGTAAAATATTGAATTGTCATAAAATAAAAATCACTTTAAGTACTTACATGCATTGATTACATCACTGAAAACTAACAGCCCTTGACAAGGGAAGGATTTTATTACTACAAGAGAAGTTCAGAGGCTGGTTATTTTTTTGCATAAATTATTTGCAGGAGAAGGTGTTGGACTTCCATAGAAACAGAATAGCATCCACCAAATTCATTATGGTAAAAGAGAATTTTGTTAAGGATTTATATTGGCAGAAGGAGAGGAAGAGACAGGAGCAGCAGCTTCAACACTTTTCCTCTCATGCCGAAAGATCTTATTAGACACTTTAGAGTCAGCTATAAGTGGAAGTAAGTTCCTTGAAGACTGAAGAGTTTCAAAAATGAAACACTCACAGAGGCAGGATGGAAAATGCAGAGGAAAGGAGGTGCAAACGAGGGAAAGATGAATGGAGAATGTTCCTCATGGTCCTGATTCAAGTAGGTGTTTAGGTGTTTTTCTGCCTTGTCCTGATATGCCCAATAAAGAGGAGTATCATCCTTTCCTGGGAAGGAAATATCCTCGCTCCAAAAATGGACAAGGTATTGAGTCTGACATATTTTGTTAGATTTTCTGGTAATGTTGAAAGCTTGTGCTTCTTAGCAGCATGTTTCTCATAATAGAGACAGAGGACCAGATTTTACAAGTTATTTAGCAACATAAGGTGTGGATAAACATCTAGTAGTTTTTGTAAGGCTCTGGGATTTAGTCCCTGTTTAGCCTATCTCCTGAATTGAAAAACTATAAAAATGAGATATTTTGCTAAATCAGTCAGAACACAAAATGAAGCTCTGCTGTAGGTAACCCTGGGAGCTAATTTTCAACAGGGACAAGGGTTCTCTTCCTCATGTCTGTGTTGAAAACATCAATCAGCATGGAAGCCTGAGACAAGAAATTTGGGAATCATCTGTTTGGGGAAAGTTTCAGGAAGGCTAGGAGAAAGGAGATGAACTGTTTTGAATTTAGTTGCTTTTGTGTTAGGTTCAGCAATTTGTTAGCTTGGACTCCAGGGCCATCACTTAATGTGTGAAAGTCCATATTCAAAACTCTGAGTGCATGGTAAAATTCAGTGACATTAAAGGTATGCTTGCAGGGCTGGCCTCCATCTCGAAGGGACATGCCCCTTGCGTGGCCTGCTTACCATTGGCATGTAAAATTTAGATCATACCAAAGCTTCCAAGATACATTCCAAGATCCTGCATATGTCTATTTTTTATGAAGCTCTTTATAGAATGTATAAATAATGATGTGTTTAATTTTATAAATCTTGCAAATCTTGTTGGAGAACAGGACTTGCACTCCTAAATCACCTCTGTGGTTTGACAACTTTGCTTACAGTCTAGCAAAGGACTGTAAGCTGTAGTGCCATACTCCTTCACACTGCAGTTCATACTTAAGTTTTCTCTGTACAAAGCTGTAACTGGACTGAAGATGTGTGAGAAATAATTTGAGTGAAGTGCCTATGTGGGAAATTTGTCTTCCCCAGAATAAAAAGTGTCTTCCCCAGATCATGCGTGATCTTATTCTGTGCCACTTCTGTCTTATTCGTGTGATTAAAAACCCTAGTACATAGACTTGACATGTATTTCTATTGCAGAATTTGGCTTTATAATAGGACCTTTCAAATCCAGGTGCTCTGCATACTGATGTTTTCTGCAACACAGATTATAACATTTCTCACAAAACTTTCAATCTATGTCCTGCCCTGCCAAGGGAGGGGATCAGTCATGGGATTTGGAATTTTGCAGCCCTGTGTTAGGTCTTGCATCTGAATATGAAGCTACTTCATATTAATAAAATGTCTTAGCAACCGCCAACGTTTGGAACCTAATCCATGATAAAATTTAAGCACCATTCAGGGAAAAAAACCCCACCCCAACAACCCATACTTAGAGCTCACTCATTAAGTACATACTTAGCTTTCAGCAAAAGATTATTTCCTTGGTTTAGAAACTTATTTTTCCCCCAAGGGATTTGTAGTGACCTCTGCAAAATGAAGCAAAATTCCATCTCAGTGAGCTTAAATTGAAATAATTTAAGGAAGGATGGGCAAGATTGACACAACTTCTAGCTGCTATAGGTTTTTGTCAAGAATCATTTGAGCATTATAGCCTGTGGCTCCTGGATTTGTGTCATTCCTCTTCCCAGCATGTGTCCAACACCATCCCCCATTATGAATTTGCATTGTGGTTACATAGCCAGAACACTTGCACATCTGATCATATGGCAGTGAGCAGTGTATGTGTGCGCTCATCTGACCAAATATGTGTTGTGTGAAAAAAGCAGCCAGGCTTATAGCCTGGCATATGGATGTGCTGGGTCAGACAGCTGGACACAAGCAGTTTCTGCTTCAGGACTCAGCAGTGCCCATCCTCACTGCCATGGGTGCTGTGTGACCAAGGAGTGCAAGAGGGAAAGGGCAACAAGTGATTTGTAGTCTGGATGCGTTGGTCTCATGGGCTGTGCCAGTACTTCCCCATCACTTGATTCACTAACTGTGCTAGGTGGAATTTTTCTACTTAGAAGTCGTTGCAAAACCTCTAAATGTTATTAAGGAAAAAAATAGGACAAACCTTAAATAAAGTGTTCATGAAAGTTTTGTCTACTTTTCTGCTCCTTTACCATTATTTAGTCAGTTCCTTTTTTTTAAAAAAAAAGCCAGTGTCACATTACACTAAATACCATTTCTCTCAATTATTCACAGCTGTCTAAAGAATAATTTTCTTAAGTAAAAGCAGAGGTGTGATGGAAGTAAAGTCTTGAGGTTTGACCAGGGAGAGTGTTTGGATTCTCAGGGAATGAGGATGGGGAATGCACTGTACCTTGTCACTTTTGCTGATATTGGAAAGGTGGGATCTTGGCTGAGCGTGTTCCTCTTGTGAAAGACCTGGCTGCTTATTCTTGGCTCTGGAGGAAGTGGCTGATACTGCCTTGGCAGCACCTTCGGAGGCCTAGAGAAGTCAAAGGATAACTTGAAGAGCTATTAGGGAATAAAAGAGGTGCAGGAACTGTGTTGTAAGTGCAAGTTCTAGAAGTAAGAGACTGCAATTTTCTGAGAGTATTTCAATGTATCTGTGCTGAGCCAAGCTTAGGTCCAGAATCTCTTTATGGCCCTTCAATAGCAATAGTATTATTGGATAATATTCTACATTTGTGAGACATTACTGCACTGTGTTGTGTGCCACTTAATACTGCTTTTGTGTGCTTCAGCATTGTGTGCAAAGTACAGCTCCCCAGTGCGGGTATTTCTGGGTGGGCGTGGCTGTGTGTATGGTCCAGCCAGGGAACACACTGGAGTTTCACACACACTCGAAGAAATGCTCTTCATCCCAGAAAACTCACAGGTAACTTGGGCGGGGTGTTTTCTGGTAGATGTGGGCATGCTCTGTCCATGCTTTGAGACCAGGCAGTCACAGCCCAGCTCCAGCTGGAAGCCGTAGCACAGAATGGTTGGCTGAATAAAACTGGAGGTGCATCCATGGTGCCTGGCAGAACTGCCTTCAGTGGTGGGCTCCTGGGGAGGGAGCCTTGTGTGTTTGCAGAGTACATATGCAAATTGAGTCAGATGAGAGAATTAAGAAATGTTCTGGCCACCATAATACAAACAGAAGCAAACAGTGAAATTTTGTAGACTAATGGGTTGAGAATGTTCTTATTTATGCGCTATTACAGTTTTGAATTTGTGAAATTATACTGCCCTTTTATGCTCATTCATGTTTTTTAGAGTAAAATCTGAATATGTATTACTAATTATATTTTAAAATTCTTTATAGTTTTTAGGGCAGTCATTGTAGGCATGGAGGAATAAGCTTGTCATTACTGGATGACCTTTTGGAAGGGTTTTTTTTAAATTATAGCTGTTTTTATTTGAGGTTGGCAAAATCAAGAAATGATTAGTTTTTGATCTGTGGGCATATCATAGGAAAATATATTTGTGGAATAGAACTTGGTCCATCTTCTGTGGGACTAAATGGAAAGATTCCAGTTGATTTCTCTACGTGATTTAGATGTGTAGCAAAAAACACTGGCAAATTGATTTAACTGTGGATGAAGTCAATATTATCACAGTGAACAGAGCCTAAGGCAGCAATCAAACTGATGGAATATTTTTTCCCCCCACCAATTTATATCTGGGTTGAACCAGATTCATGATTTCTAGGCTTTTGACTTGTCCATGGACACAGCCAAGTTGGTCTTGAAGATGCAGGCCTGAGTTCCTGCTATGAACACTTAAAGCTCATGTTTTGTTCTCACTAATTCCATATCAGAACCTATAGGAGTCCAAAGAGAGCCAGCAGTACAAGGATGCTGGCTCACTTCCAGTCACCTCATTAGCATGGGTAGTACAGATGGATGTGAGTGTTGTTTAGCACTGAGTTCCCCAGGGACCGCAGGTAAGTGATTTCTGATGTGATCTTACCGTGGGGGAGGCATGGGCTCCTGGAAAACAGAAGAAAAAAAATCTCTATGAGCTTTTTTTCCCTTGGTTTACTAGAGAGAAATGTGAAAAATTTAGATTAAATAGACAGGCAAGTGTCAAGTGCCCAAGGGTTTATGTACTCTACAGCACGAAACATCGTGCTTTATCATCCAGTTTAAAATCACTGAGGAATAAAAGACATCTGCATGAACCATGAATGCAAGTAACTGAGATAATGTAGGACTGCAGATAGGAGTTCTCTTGTCCTCTAGTTAGTGCTAGCAAAATGGCAGCCTTGCCTCTTAAATGGCAAAGTGACCCGTAAAAACTTTTGGTGATGAGAGATTCTGCTTACCTGGTGTCCATGTGTTTTCAGTCTTCCTCCTAAAAATAATTATTAATAATTTTAAGTAGAGTGCTATCCATATAATTCACAAATTAAGTTAGTACCACCCATATAATTCACAAATTAAGTTACAGCTTTATTCTGGTATTGTTGTTATTATTATGGGTAGTCCAGCCCCATTCCTTGCTCTCCCCTGGCTCTACCTCCAGAACCCTTTGCTTTGGCTTTCAGAATGAGACATTTGAGGGTGATATTTATTCAGGTATTGTAAATTTAAACATGGTTCAGAGACTTTATATATGCATTTGCTTTTCAAGTTAGGGGTGCATTTTTTGACTGTTTTGATTTTTGTATAGAAATTTATAAAAATATTACAAACCAATGAAAGTAAATTTATTTTTTCAAATATACCAAAATATGACTATTTAAGTTAACATCTTACTAATAAAAATATCTTACTTTATTTTCATTATCTTTTGATATTGAAAATATTTTCCTAAGATCTGCATGTGAAATCCTAACTAATGCAAAGGAGATTCAACATATCTCAAACTCTCATTCAAGTATACCACAACAAATTGCTCTGAATAAAATAATGGTACTTCAAATGTTTAACAGTTCTAGAAAATACCACTGACAAAAAGTCTTCTGTGCTGTTCATGCCATCTTGTGGCAAGGCCATTTAATAACACTGGGAATGAGAAAAAATGTTAAGATATATTTTAAAACAGTGTAGATATTATCTAAAAATAAGTGTCCTCTATAAGCATTATTTACTCACAAAGTACTAAAATTACATATCAGCTGCATTCTCAAACTGCAGAGCTTAATTTCCCTGCCTGCACTGGCCTAGGTTCATTTTAACATCAGCACACATCACATGGAGGCAGACAACATGTAAATCCAACCTACTAAATCCTGGTCAAACTTGAAGCTTTAGATAAACTGACAAATTGTCCTTGCCTGTTGATTTCTGCAGATTTTGAAGCTGGCTTACTCGAATTTAGCTTTTTTCAATTTAGCTTTTTTTCAAGCTATATGAGGATTTGCGCGTAGGAGTCAATCTAACCTTTCATTTTCAAACTGTATAGGGCTTAATTTCTCATAATCGGTGGGAATTATTTGTTTCTATCTTTTGCATTATAGTATGAAATAAAAGGAGAAAAAAGCAAATATTGTTTTACATGACATTCTTTGAGTTATTTTTCTGGCTGATGAAATATAGTACTTACTTTCTAAAGTAAGCTGGAAAAGGATCATATTTTCTTGGCTGGGGAATTGCAGTCTTTTTGACCATATTTACTGTATAGTTCAAAGATTTGAAAATGGTAAGATAAAAAAATATATTTCCTTTTTGAAGCTAATCAGATATTTAATCCTTCAGTAGCTGACTACATGACGTACAGCTACATCTAAAATATATTAAATATAAATAAAGTGTCTAGAGACCAACTTTTAAAACAATCTTATGATTGAGTAAAGCTGTCATTCAGAGGATTTAGTATTTGGACACTTCATTAGATTCTTGCAGAATAAGATAGCAGTTTGTCTCTGATTTCACCACAAGAAACAAACCAGAACAAACCAAAGTTAAAGGTATGTTTGTGACTCAAAATTAAGAGATTCTGAAGCAAATTTACAGTTAAAGGTAAAGAGCAGAATTAAAATGTATGCTAGGTGATGTATCACACGATTAACATATTCTTAATAGGTGAACATTGTCAGACAGTCTTTGTAAATAGTTACCCTAGGATATAGATCACTAGTGGGAATTGCTGAATTTGATATTACTATTTAAAAATAGTTATTAGATTATGCTTTACAGTATATTCATGCAAAATTCCTGAGAAGGATAAGGAACGAAAAAGTGTGAGTTCGTGAGAAGTAAAGCATAGCAGAGATCTTGCAGCCTTTTAGTGGAAGAGTTCAGGAGGCATAGGCTTCTCCCTTCCCCCTTGTGTCCTTATAATATAAGGAAAAGGAAAATTTGATTTTTAAACTGAAGGGCTTTTTTTCCTCCCCTTGGAGGAACAGAGAGATCCTGAGATAAAATATATCTCCTTTTGTAAATAAGTATTTCAGTGTTATATAGTTGGAAGAGTACTGCACAATTCGCAGTATGATTATTTTGGAGAGCAGCTGCTGTTCTGAAAACCATATCTATTCTGTCATCTGTAATATCTGCCTATATACAAAAGGTAAATATGGAAGTAATAATTACTATTTCTGCTTGCAGAAACAGGTGATTTTTTTTATTATACCTCTTACATTTGGCACTCTTCTCCCCTCCAGATCAGATGTGGGAATCTGTTAATAAACCAAATAAAGATGTGATGTTAGTCATCACCCTTGAAGCTATGGCTAGTAGGTAGGGTGCTGCTCCTGACAGGGATGCCTCTAATACTGAGCAGAACCCCAGCAGTCAACATGTGAAAGCAAGAGGCAAGGACATCCTTTCAAAGTGAAACAGGAACGGCTCGCAGGAACTTGGGTGGGCTTGTACAAGTGAATGCGATGTGGCCGAGACTTTAAATAGACTGCATTTTAAAGGGTATTACAGAAAAGGGGATATCTGTTTGTGAACAAGGTTTAGTATCTTTACTTACAGCTGAGTATTGTAGGGGCTGAGATGGGTTCTCGCTTGTTGGGGAAGTGGTACCTGAAGGCCTTAAGCAACGTTTATCTGTAAAACAGGAAGAAAAATCAAGTCTGAGTAATTCAGTAATATCATGTTTTAAAAAGAAAGGGTTTTAATGTTCAAAATGTGTTTTTCAGGTCATGTCTTGCCATTTTTATAGCATTTAATTTTTTTTCCAGAACTTAACTGTCATTTTAGCAGTTGTATTGAGGACATGCGCATGACCCTGGTAATAGCTTTATGGTTAACCTCCTCACTGTGGTTAAAAAAAAACTGCATAAGCTGGTAAACAGTCAAGGCAGACATTTGACCTTAGCTGGGGTTGGATTACTGAATTTGTTTTCATTTGAACCTTTGTTCTTGGCAATGCCATGGTGTTGTTCTGATTTTGTGAGTGTTGTAGAGCTTTTATTCTCTAGAGAGTATTTTAATTTTTACTTTAGCTTTTAATAAAAACTGCATCCCTGGCCATCAGAAGAAATGCACAGGTTGTATGCTAGCATGTGTTTTCCAGTCATTAATTTTACATCTCAAGGGCACTGGTATTTATGTAGAAAAATGGCAAAAATGTTAGCATTGAATTTTACCCTTTTGAAATACACTTTCAGTCCTTCTCTCAATCTTGTATCTTGCAACATTATCGTTACTGAGCATAATACACAGGCAAAAAGCAGCTTTTTAAAAAATATGTTTTATGTGAAATCACAAAACAGAAACTGTGTCTTTTGGCTATTTCAGGACAGTCTTACATAAATAACAAAAAATGCTGGCTGCTGACTGAAAGTTTTTACTAGTAACCAAGATAAAAATGGTATTTGAAATTAACTTCAGGTTTCCAAATAAAATGCACAAATTAGATTCTGGAACATAGTGTAGAATATCTGGTTGTTCAGACTGGTTGTGATCCGTTCACACACTGATAAATTTACTCACTTTAAAAGCCATCTCTTTGTTAAGACATCAAAGAAACTCCCACAAAAAAAATCAGTAGACAATGTCTTTGCAGACTTTGATGTGAACTGAAGGAAAGTTTTATAGATATATTGATCCTGTATTTTCAGATATTTTTGGTTTCTGGTTTGCATTCTTTCTCATCTAGGACTTCACCCCATCTTTTTAATGTTCTGTAACTTCCAGAGTGTTTATAATGGACTTGAGCAATGCACAGCTAGGGTGACATTTCACTTCCATAAACAGGATATTAATTGGCTCTGTATGTTTAGGCATTAAATGTGACTTAGAATGCCTTTAGTACATCAAAAGGTGATTAATTCAGCTATCTTAGAAGGTTAAGAATGCTTGAGAAATACACTCAATGTAATTGCTTATTGCTGCTGTTTAAAGCATCAGAGAACACCTTTAGAAAGAATACTATTTTATTATCTGGAGGAAAGTTTCCTGTGTTCTTTAATACATTTTCCATCTTAAAGGTTTCTAGGCTCAAATAGCAGTGAGCTTTTCTGAAGTGGTTGTGGGTTTTATCAGCTAGTTTTTTGCACCTTCCATGTGGAATAAGATAATAGAATTTCTCCTGTGAAGGTAATATTAAAATTAAAAAATAAGTGTGTAATTACTAATTTAGCATAATTTAATGAAATTCAAGGGTAACTGTTGAACGTGAAGGAGCAGACAAAGCTCTTCTCGTGTTTCTGCCTACCAGTGTTATTTTTCAGTTGTACCATTTCATTAAAAAAAATATCTGGACTGAAAACGCCAAGCCTGTACTGTTCCTATATAACTCTAGGTTTTCCTCACTTTCCACAGGCAGAAAAAGTTACCTGCATATTCAGACTCTTGTAGAGGTTTGGCAGGAAGGATTCTCAAAGAATGGATGGCCTCCAGCATGGAAGAATCTACCATCTCGTACTCTTCCTCCTCCTCAGAAAACTTGGAGGAAAACTGTAAGTCACTCTTGCCCTTCTTTGTCAAATACTTACTCTGGATGGAAGAAGAGATATACAGATAATACAAATAAATTTAAGTTCAAGATTAATTTCAATGTGGAAATATATAATTGCTATAACCAGACACTTTGGTGCACATGGAGTTTTCTGATGGAAACTGAAGGGTTGGAAAGTAGTTGAGGAAGTGCTTTGAGGACCTAAATTTTTTTGTTTAGAGTCATAAAATAGCCATTTGGGAGACAGTTTAAATGTCTTTCTGAATTTTGCCTCTCTGTTTTTGAAAATATAATGGGAGTGTTTAATTTTATGATCATTACAGACATTTGTAACTGTGTCTTTCATTGTAATATTATCTATGTAGTATTTGTATTGTACTGACTGTTTACATATGTTACTTCAAGAATGTATTAACTAGCTCATCACAAATATCACACTTCAAAATAAAAACATACTGTGTTTTGGGGAATTTGTGCTAGCAAATGTGCAGTCCAAGTTAATGTGATAGCAAGTATGTATTGAAAAGATGTGTCCACAGAAATATGGTGCTGAGAGTGACTCAGGATGTCTCTGGATGTGTCTATACACTTGTATAGGTTTGTTTAAGATTATGTTCTGGAGTGCTGCTCCACCCTTCATACTCACTGTTTGCTCACTGGAACAGAACTGCTGGCTTCCTTCAGCACAGAGCTGAGATTGCTGCTGAGGGAACTCAGCTGAGAGTACCCTGTACCTCTGTAAGTCATATTTTGCTACCAATAATGTAGGTGTATCCATGCACTTGGATCTTCCTTGATGTTTGTTTTATTCTCAAATTTATTCCCTGATGTTTGTTTTATTCTCATTAGTAATGGGGTATCAATAGTTTCCTGATGTGTCGTCTTCTCCTAGTTAACTGCATTTTCAGTTCATGCTTTTTCTCTTGAGTGCTAAAAATTATACCAATTTGTTTTACCCTCCAAGAACACTAAAATATTGATTACTATCACTTTATTTCAACCTTTATTATTCCAATGCGTATAATTAGGTTTTTTTTTAGTCTTCTCACTAAATATTCTTCTTTGAAGCTTTCCTGAGTTGTCAACCAACTTAAACGATTTTGAATCTCATATCCTGAGTGCTACTTCCCTGCGAACTCTCTCCAGGTTGTACACATCATTGTTACATCATGAGGCAGACATCCAAGAAATGTTCTTTACAGTACATTGTAGGGTGAGGTTTGTCTTTATGACATAAAGATGTATTGTCTTTTTAGTACATAAAAATACCACCACACCTTAGACAGACCCCTGCAGAGTACATGGGTTTTCAGGCTCTTCCCTGAACAACTCTTTCCAGTTCAGTAGCAGATTACTGTCAGCTAGGCTGAGAGTGGCTATTTTTTTCAATCAGTTGTGCAAACACTTCATGCATTTTCATCTAGACCAGGTTTCCAGGTGTCCACTTGTGAGACTGTCTTCTGGGAAATATCAGAGGCCTAACCAATATTGAGATAGATCACATTTACTCTTTTGTTTCTCACTATTGTGGTTGTATTTCTGCTGAAAAGAAAATTACTTTTAGTTTGAGGGTTGATGAGATGTTCTTCATGTTCACATTAGCAATTCTTTATATAATCAGACCTATTATTGCCAAAAAAATGCTTTCAGGTTGACTTTGTTTGATAGTCTCTTCAGGTACCAAATAACTCCTTAGGATTTGATTTCTTTCTTGGAAGAAATTGTGGTTACTACTGTTCTTTTCCATGATTTTAGGAACTCAGGACTCTTTGGAGAATTCCCAAAGATAATTAATTAATGTCTCAGAAATTTCTTCAAATATTTCCTTAAGTGCCTGAGCATAAGTAAATATTCTCCTGACTATTCTTTCCTTGTTCTGCTCTGCATGGTTGCTGCCTTCTATTTGGTATTAATCCCATATAGCATCTGATTGTTATTAATCTTTTTGTGAAACCTGAAGCAGTCACAGTATTGATTACATCAAATTTCTTTAGTCATCCAACTATTTGTCCAACTTGCTTATTAAACATAGGCCTGTGCTTTCTTTTCATCTTTCTATGATTTAAAAGGTATTTGCTCTCTTTTCTTATATACCTGAACTGAAACTTAAAACCAGCTTTCAGATATAAATGGGAAGACATTGAAATGTGTAATGCTTGCTTTTCAGTTTTCATTTGCATCCACTATATATTTAACTTTGAGGTTTATGTCTTGCTTACTTGTTCAACTTGACTCCTGTTATTTTCACATTATCTTATGACAAAGGTGTATTTTTGATTCAGCCCATAAATGGAGAATTGGCGAGTGAGTAATTTCTCCAGTCTAGCTCCCACTAAAACAGAGTAAAATTTCTCATCTATATTTCAAAATTCTCATGCTTTATTTTACATTAAAAAACTGACGATTGCATTTTTTGTTACTATTATAGCCAAGATTATACACATATATATATATTATTATACATATATTATATATATTATAATATACAATAGGAAGTGAAAGAAAAGCAAAATTTTAGGAAGAATGTGTGATACTTACAGAATGACAGGTGTTAGGAGGAATAGTTCTGTTTTCTGCATGAAATGGAGAAACACTGTCAGCAGGTCTCATTCTGTACAGTAGCCAATAACTTATATAAAGGAATAAAAATCTGCCTGCTGCAGATTTTAGAGTATTTATTTATAGTATTTTAGAGATGCTGAAACAAAGAGGATGAAGCAGATCCACCCATGAGTTTGTTGACCTATACAATACATGAGGAAGTAGCTTTGTGGAAATGGAATTCACAACCATGAGCATGTCTAAGCCCGCCCACCAAAAACACCCAAAGAAGGATGTGCTTGACCTCTGTTTCTTCTGAGTTTTGCTGCTTGGTGCAGGACTGTGAGAGCTGTGGGAATCCTGGTCTGGAAATCTCTCTGTGAATAGAAATGTGTTTTGTTCTCTTACTAACAGAAGAAAATCCCCAAACTGAGAACACTTCAGCTATCAGGCTATGAGCTGTTCTCGGTGGTGTCTGTCTGCCCATGCAGTCTCATGGTACAGCCAAGGCGAGTGTGAGCTAGAGGACCAAAGAGCTGGTGAACAGAGAGTCCTGAATTCTGCACTTGGCCTGACTTACATATGTAGTGCAGTGGCTCTTCAATGCAATACAGCCATGGTGACCTTGCCTAGTATGTGCTCTTGTTCTGGACTGTTTCAATCCTTTCTTAGGCTGCCTGTAATGTCACAAATCCTGCATCTCTGACTACGTAATGGCCCGATTTCAAAAGTAGAAGATGAAAGTCCTTCTATCAAGACAAACCAAAACCAAATAATTTCAGCATGCTCTAATGCTTAGTAGAAAGGGATGATTGTGCACTGAAACTCTTTTATGCCAAGGAGATAGTTAAAACCAGACCTGCTTCTTGTCCAGGGCTTGTACCTGGGTGCTGAAGTATATTAAGGACAGCCAGCATCCCACAACCCTGTCTTACAGCTGTGTTTTGAAAGAAGCAAGTTCTTGCCTAAATACCCTCTTTGCATTTGTCACTCTTGTTCTGTGAGCCTGGTATTGCATATTTTTGTATACCCCAGCAGATGGCATTGAATGTTCATTCATACAATATATGTAGTACTTTAATCTCTGCTCAAAGGATCATTTATGGGGGCCAGGGAAAGAGACTTATTCAAGCAAGCTAGTTGACTGATTTTCTCTTGAGTTATACTGGTGCAAATAAGAAGTAAACCCAGTTGAAGGTGGTGCCAGGATAATAATAAAAATAAATAAAAAGGCAGACAGTGTCTTAATTTGCAGCCTTTTTACTTGTGTTCATTAAAATGTGATTGTTTTATCCTCAACAATAAAAATGATTAATAGTGGTAAACATCAATGCTATTACCCATGCAATTCATGGCTTAATGCTAAGAGGAGACGGTTTGACACAAGCTTTTGGGGTGATATATTGCTATCCAATAATAGTTTACAGTTTGATATCCAGGTTAGTTTATCATCTGTTCTCTTATGCAGGAATGACTGGAGTTGAGATGAACTCCAGCCTTCCCTCTCCTTTTCATCTTAGGCCTCCTCCTTTGCACAGAGTCAGTGAAGGGAGCAGCACTGGTGCTGCTTACGTGTGGGTATGCCCTCTACCTAAGGCCACTGCCCAAATATTTGCTCTGTGATTGCTGAGGAGTGCAAACCAGCTAGAAACCACTCTACCTGTTATTTAAGAATATGGTTTTGGTAATGAAGATGAACGTATCACTCCGTCAGCCTTCCTATACATATTAGACCTTCAGAACAAGAAGTGCTGCACCTTGTCCAAGTGGTAGAAGTACCACCCTTGAAGAGGCTCACCACCAAGGGGGAGATTATTTCTGCTGTTCACTACGTATCTATCACCCTGGAACATCCAATTTGTTATAGAATCATAGACTAGTTTGGGTTGGGAGAGACCTTTAAAGGCCATTTAGTCTGATCTGCCTGACATGAGCAGAGACATGTTCAAATTTTCTGATTTCTGCTGCACTGGCTGTTGAACAGGGATGAAAGAGGACAGAATCTTTGTGCCAGGTAGTTGCAATCAGCTGGACCTTCTGGCATCATTATGTTTTTTTCACTACAAGCTAAAGACATAGAGATGGCACAGGTGGGAGTCTCCTCAAGCTATAGGGACTGTTCATATCTTATTCAGTCTGAAAATTTTTTGTTGCTTTGCTGCATTGCCCGTGAAATTAATAAATAGAGAATGTTATTTAATAATAGGAAGATGTTATATTTCTATGGCATATGTGTGGGTGTGTTTCTGCCAATTGACAGAGAATGCCTGATGTCAAAGGACAAAGTGGAAAAATTATCTTCTCTTTATTTTGCAAGGGAGTAAAACAGTGTGTGCATTTTCTGGCAACTTTGACTTCTTTTCATAGTGACCTAAAAAAGTTCTGTTTAAAGCAGTGACAGTCTAGGAGTTTGTACATGAAAACCCAACATCAGAAACCTAGCCCTTTAAATGGGAAAGCAGAAGGTAAGTCTCTTCCCATTGCCTTCTCTGAGTGTATGAATGCACAGCGGTGTTTTTATTCACTGTGATGTTTCAGCCAGTGGCAGAAAGTGATAAAGTGTTGTGGGTTTTGATTTAATAAACCTTGTGATACTGACAGGGAATATCCTTACCACTTCTGTAGGAAAAAACCTGAAGTTGGAAATGCTGCAAGAAAGAGCTGCATAGACACTTTCAGAGTCACTTTTTTGCTGTCTGGTTCAAAAGTAGAATGCAAAGCATTGTCCTGTTCAAGTATTTAGGCATCTTCCTCTAGGCTAAAAAAACAGGCAAAAACTTCCTGAATAACATAAGCTTAATTAGAGTACCAAATAAAAGATTAGGCAGGCTTCACTTCAGAGACTGTGAAAAAGGCTTGTGAGTAAATGCCAGTTATGGTAGGCATTTGTGCTAAGGCCAACTATCCACAGAGAATAAAACATTTTCAGTTAGATGATAGATTGTTGGGTTTTATTTTTCCCAGAACTGCTTTTTGCAGCCCTAAATCTAAATTTTCTCTATTATCTGGATTTTGAATGCATTTATGCAAACTTCACATAACACTATAAACATATGGTACATCTAATAAATGTATCTGGCTAGTTGTGCCACTTTTTAGTTAGATAATTTTATATGCTTTGCATTAAATGCCTCAGCTCAGCTACAGTTGTGAACTACGGTGTCATTTGCCACAGATTTAAGTGGGTGCAGTTGATGTTTTATCCATAAGGACCTAAAACAGAAGCCACACGGAATTAGGAGAGTAAAAAAGCAGTTATATTTATTGGAGGGCCTTCAGGTACATTTAGGGCAGACAGAGCCCCCACAGGGGCTTCACCCAAAATGGACGATAGGTCACAGGATTTCATACTTTTGTAAGTTTGGTACATTTGCATATTGGGGTTTAATCTTCCAATTACATCTTCAGGTAATGAAGTAATTTACCCCCAGCTTCCTCCCCCCCCCCCAATCGCACTTTTGTTTACATTTTTTGGGGCCTGAGACTGTAAGATGTCCTTGGGTCTCAGGCCTGGAGAGGAGTTATTTTGTCTAACCAAATGGGAAAACAGTAACTAACACTTTATATATGGAGTTTAGAATTACACACTAAAGAATTGCAGGATTACAAATATATGAAAAATATAAAAGCTAAAATCCTAAGGCATCACAGTGTTTTGCTTTTGAAATTAATGTAGTTTAATTACATGCCTACTACTGACCATAATCTGCCACGGAAACAG
Organism: Climacteris rufus; assembly: GCA_013398175.1. Lineage (NCBI taxonomy): Eukaryota > Metazoa > Chordata > Aves > Passeriformes > Climacteridae > Climacteris > Climacteris rufus. The sequence goes on from VZRZ01008644.1 coordinate 1,844,172, forward strand.
ATTTAGAGGTCCCATGTCATTGTCTTGTTTTGAAACAACGAACAGCAAAAGAAAGGAGACCTTCAAAGGTAGCAGCAGAGGAAAAAAATAAATTCCCTCAGTTGCTTTTCAGAAGTCATCAGTCAAAGTGAGGTTTTCAGTCTGTATCAAGACAATAATTTAGTGATGGCTTTTTGCAGTGTATACCATCATGAAGCCAAAAAATTTTGGAGGGCACACTGGAAGTGAACACCTTTTTGTTTTCTGCATTAGTGAGTATTCCCTTAGTGGGTATTGAATACTTTTCATTTTTTTCTTACAATTCATTTTAATTTTTATGATATTAAAATGTTCAGATCTGTCACAGACTATTACTGGGTATAGTACTTCCTTTTTCAGCAGTGAAGGAATTTTACCTTTTAGATGTATATGTGGATTCATTACTTCACGTATGTTTGGGCAAGACCTAAATACATAAAAAAAAAAATCCACTTAATTAAATATTAGAAATTGCCATTGTTCTATGAAACTTCGCAAAGAGTCCAGTTTAAAGGAACAAGTGAAAGCTGCAAGGATAATAACTGCATTTGAGAAATGACTTGACAGATTTGGAAATTCAATCATCTTGGGTCAAACCTTACATTTCGGTTCACTTAGAGCTCCAAGTTTGTTACAGAGAACTCTACTCATTTTGCAAGCATTCATTTAAGACATAAATATTGTAACAGCCTTCTTGATGCTTCAGCATATTCAGTGTATTGTTGGAGGGATGAGTTTCCTTAGGGAGATAGGAGCTAAAACTCACTTTCCACATGCAGCTGTGCTACTGCACATGGCTCCCTTCCTGTTTTGCCAATTAGTTTCTCCTAGTCCTGCTTCCATCCTGATATTACTCTGCCATAGAGAATATATGGGTGTATGGGGTTTGGAACCACATAAACCTTACTCTGGTTCTCTCACCATGATCCTCTTTACCCACTGGACCTTAGATCTGTATCAGCCTGTCCAGCAACAGGATTTGCGCATCATTTCAGTAGCAATGCTTAGGATACAGAAGCAACATGAAAAGTTGTTTAGCAATGGAGATTTGGCCAGGGATCACATTAAGACTGCATTAATGCACACTGATTTAATCTATATCTAGCCTCCACCCTTGGAATTGCTGAAAGTTTGGGAAATACCAACACAAACCTCTGAGTTTTAACTAATCCACTCTTAAAATTACAAAATAATTTAGGCTAGCAGCAGTTTTTGAGCACAAAGTGAAGCTGAGTGGTTTCCTGTTCAGAGAGCAGGCTGCAAACCACGCAAGAGTGTACTAGAGTGGAGTGTGTGATAATAGCATGGACACGTCAATAACAAAACTTTTATTTGTATTACTTATCAGTGATTTAAAAAGTAATTTATTTACTTACTTATTTTTTGGCAGAGCTGTTTTCCTGCTGTTTGAGTCTGCTGGGTGATGTGCTACTGTTTTCCTGTAGGCTCTGGCAGAATTGAACAAAGTTTACTGTTAGCAAGCAACAATAAGTGGGGGAGAAATGCGAGGGTGAGCAGAGCTCAAAAACTAATTTTCAAAACTGGGAAATGCCCATATGTAAATGATTACCTTCTTCTCTACCTCAAACATTTTCATTCTCTGAATATTTTCCTGATTTTTTTTGTTTTGTTTTCAGCAATTTAGTAAAAAAAGCAATGGTTTCCTACCAAGGGAATGAAAAGCTGGAAACTGAATTCCTGTATCCAGTGTTTTGGTTGCATTAGAATAGGGTACTTATTGAATTCAACTGAATAGGAATTAAAACCCAGGGGCACCTATCCAAGATCTCTATTGCTAGTAAAATACTTGCTAAACACCAGTGATGTACCTATCAAAACAACAGAGCTCAGTTCTCGGCCTCTGTTTCTGATTGCTCTTAAGCCTCTCTTAGAAAGAGAGCTCCTTATTTTAGTCATGTGAATACTGATCTATAAATTGTCGAAACAAAAACTGAGATGATTTCCACTTTTACTCTTTAACTACCAGACTCTTCAGTGTTTGCAGCAAAAGACTTATCTCACAAATAATTCCTACAGATTGACAAGGTGGTCATGTCCTTTTGGACCCAGTCCTGCCCAAACTCATTTAAATTCATAGATCCTTTAATCAGTGTTGCCAAATCAGGTTTCAGTTATTCTTTATAAACTTGCAACCAAACACACAAAACATGCCCACACACACACTTTAAATGCTTACATTGCAAATTATTTTTTTTAGCTGTGAGTATGGAAATACTAAAGGACACAAATGCAAAGGTGCAGATTTTAGAAGAATGACAAGATATATTTATTTTCAGCTGTGGATTTAGCAGGAGAGGTTTGCTTGAGCAGTTGCTATAGCTGTGGAGAATTTGGTTAAGTGGTTAAATATATACTGCAGCGTTATGTCTCTGGAGCACGTGGAGTATGAACAGGTAATTGATTTCTGTCATCTCAATGCTCTTTATCTTTCATGTATAATTTTTTGTCTTTTAAAATAGCAATTTAATTCCTTGCAAAACTCTTCCCCAACTCCCCCAAGGCAGTCTGTATTAAAAATGCAAAAGGCTGTTGCATATGAGTATTATACGTACAGTGAATGTAATTTTTGTGTGTTTGAATTTATTTCATTCGTCCCTGCCCCTTCTTGTGGCAAATTTCCCAACATGCACCTGTAAAGTGACCTTCTGCAGGTTCTCCTTTGCCTGCAGCAGGAAACTATTTTAGTCTGTTTAGTTAGTGTTTGTCTCCATGTCAGATGCAGCACTGAGGTTTCACTGGTATCTCCATGAGTCCATCAGAACTACATATATGTTACTGCTAACAAGTAGCATAAATGGCTCAGAAATACAGGATTTGTCAGAAACTTATCATGGCTGAGACCATGAGGACATTTAACACATTTTGGATGTTCTACATTAATAAAATGCCCACCTTGCTTGAAAAGAAGTCTTTTTGACCATTTTTGCTTTAAAACATAGCTGTGCTATTTTAAAAATTTCTAGTTATAGGGCCAAAGCATCTTTCCTTTACAGAATTTTCTTCATTCTCTTAACAATGCTACAGCAACATTCTGTGTTCCTGCAAAAAGGTGGGATTTTTTAAAGTGTAATTTAAGATGCTTTCACCTCTTTTTACTTAAGCAAAATGTAGAATTTCATTTAGCTGGCTATGTTCTAGAACTTTTTCCATTTATGATACTCATACCAGACTGACCAGATACAAAATCCTAAGTTGTGTGTTTGTGATAGTACAGGTTAGTGGCATGGACAAAGCAGCAATACCCATTCCTCTCAAGATTCAAGTTACATTGTGTATGGCCATAAGTTATCCTAGGAGAAAAATTGAAGGTAGACTTCATTTTAAGTGATGATTGACTCATATTTGAATGCAGACCAACTGTAATGGAGCACCTACAGAAATGCAAATTACATTTACATTGAAGTCAACGGAATTAATCTTGATGGGTTCTGTTGCCCTAAATTATGATTAATTTATAATGAATTTGTTGTAAAAGTGTCTGTTTCAAGGATCTTAAAATTTCCAAGAGTCATGAAATTACTAGGTAAATTTTAAGACACTCCATTTGAAAGTTTATTTATTTCACAACATTTAAGGGGATTGTTACCATAGTAAATTATACTTGCTAGGAATAAAAGTTGACTAGTTAATTAAAAGATAGAAAATCTTAATTAAAACAGAGAAAAGTCCATTTTCTCTTGATTGTGTCTCTTTTCTTCTGTTTCAGAAGTGAAACAACAAAAATAAAAGAAAATTAAAAAAGACAACAAAACTAATAGAAGTGATCATATTTACTAGCTCTCCTCTGACTGCAATACTTTGCATGTAACACTTAAATATTGCCTGATGTTTTGTTCAATATGTTACTACATTCCAAAGGCTCTGCTGTATTCATGTCAAATCCTTCTTCATGACAGACCACAAGTCGCCTAATCTGGCTCAAAATGTCCAGAAGCAATTCCTTATTGCTTAAACATTATTGTGGTTATTTGTTTTTGTGGTTACTTATTTTTACAGTTATTTGCATATTTATTAGATTTTGCAGAAATATTTGAGAGGTCCTATCGTATTTATTTGGTTTTGCGGATATTTTTGACAGTTTCTATCACAGAACAGTCCTCCTGTGACAGATGAGTCACAATTGTAAAGTCAGTCCCAGTACAAAGAATGCATAAACCAAGAGAAAATAGGTAGATGCAATTGACAAACGGGGATTAAACAACAAGCTGAAGGTAAAAGGAGTTTTTCTAGAAGGAAAGGAATAAAACATGGAGCATGCAACTCTATGCTGATGGTAGACATCTGAAGGGGGTCAGGCCTGTCAGGCCTGCTGAGAGAGAAAACCACGTTTGTATTTCATATTTGCATTTAAATTACTATTGAAAGAGTCAGTATTATATTTTATGGACTACTTAATACAACAAAAGGTTCATACTATTTAGCACTCTGATTATATCAATCCAAGGGTTAAAGGTATTTTCTGAATAAATGGTTGCCAGAAGGACTATTAAGGGATGCTCTCGTTCAGAAACCATCCTATTTCCTGAAATGGCTACTAAAGGTGATATGTGCACTGTATGTGTCATGCGACTGGACTTCAGGGGACTTGGCAATCACAAGGTCCTTCAGTTACATGGTGGTTTGAAAGTGCACTGTACTGTTCATTTTGTTTCCTGGCAACATCTGTGTCTGTGGATGCTGCTACTTAAAAGCAGGGTTTGGGTTGGCAGGAAGCTTAGCCACCTCTGCTGTGGCTCAGATTAAGCAAAACTGAAGTCAGGAGGACAGAAGTAATTTTGAAATAGCTTAAATCTAACAACAGCTAACATTGTTAAAAACTTCTAGGGAAGTGCATAGAGGAGAGTTCACTTTTGGAAGTGATACCTGCAAGTAAGAGAGGTTATGAACCTGACTGGATTGGGCTAAGTCCCTAAACACAAGCTTGGATTTCAAAGTTGCTTGGACACAGTGGTGCCTTGCTGTTTTGAGTGCCTGGGTATATCCTGCCTGGCCTTCAGATGCTGTTCAGGAGGGATCTAGATCTTTTTCACAACTTGGATTGAACTGCTTTGGCTGGTGTCTGTCAGGTTAGACACCTCTAAGCGGGGTCCAAAATCTCAAGCTTGCTGAACAGGGAGCTCCCCTGAGCTAGCAAAGAGCAGCTGCCTGAAATCAGTCTTGGTGGCTGCTCAGGCTGCAGAGGAGGTGCAGCCAGTGCTAGCAATACACAGCCAGGAACTTTGGGGAGACACTTTCCTCTGAGGAAAAGTGAGGGACAGCTATCCATCATCTTTTGTATGAAATAATCAGAGAAGGTATGTAGCTTTGTACTGTGAGCATTACTGTGTCTTGCTTATAGTTGTTTTTCACTGAAAAAAAAACTGATACAGGAACCCAATATGGTCTCCTGTGCCCCAGCTGAGCACCTGCATCCCTTGGCTCTTCCCTCACAGTTTGCTTATGTGCCGACAAAGGAGGGGAGGTTTTCTGCATGGTCCCAGGGCAGATGATGGATATTTCTCACCAGAATACCCTGTAGTCCTCATCCTGTGGGTTCCATCCAAAAAAGAGGGCTTGGATCTCCCAAACAAGTGAGTCCCAATATTCCTGTTCCTGATTGCTTTACCTACATGCAGAAGGATGGTGTGAGAGTTTTGGAGAGGGACAGAGTTACCTCCCTATGTATGTCAGATATTTTCACTCTATTGGCTGTGGCTGGGATGGAGTTAATTGTGCTGAGAGCAGCCTGTAGGGTGCTGTGCTTTGGACCAGAGCAGTGTTGACAATACCCAGTGTTTTGGCTGTTGTTAGCAGTGCTTGCACAGCACCAAGGCTTTCTCCTTTTCCTGTTCTGCCCTCCCAGCAAGTAGTTTGGGGGTGGGCAGAGGCTGGGAGTGGACAAAGCTGGTACACATGACCCCAGTTGACCCCAAAGATATCCCACACCACACAATATGTGCTCAGAAAAAAAACCAGTGAGGAGATGGCCACTGCTCAGTGATTGACTTCACACCACTTGTTTCGTTTTGGGTTTTATTTCTTTTTCTTTGCTTCACTTACTAAACTGTGTCAATCTCAACCCACAAGTTTTCTCACTTGCTTTCCATCTTTCCCCAGCCAGGGGTAACCCACTGCAGGCACACCAGCAGACAGGAAAGGGAGGGAAGAGCCATTTGACCTTTCAGCCTATCACAGGGTGTTCAGGATCACAGTTTTGACACGGTCACATAAATATCATCCAGGTCCGAGGCAAAAGCCTAACCAATTCTATATAATCCCAACTACTGCTCTAAAATTGAGCTGTTTCTTTCTTTTAATTTTTAAAGGTCAGTTTTACGAATCAGTAATAAGATCATCCATGGCAACATGGTACTCAGTGTTGTGACTTACAGAAAATACTCCATAAAACAGATGCTCTTTTGATTAACACCTTTAAACTACTGTAGGGCTCCAAGTGTGCCATGTTGAATATTACTGGGCTGCCTGTTATTAGCCGCTTATCTCGGCTTAGACGCAGAACAGAGGAGATGGAGTCAGAGTGTTCAGAGCAAAGGGCGGAAGTGGGGGAAACCCACCTTCGTTTAATTCTTATATACACTTTTTGAAATCACAGATCATTGGAGAAAATTAACACTTCCGTCTCTAACTATATTGGTTAAAAGAAGTGTCCGTCAAAAGGATCTGTGTCCATGGGAAAGGAATGTAAAAAGATAATTTTTACAACAACATAGCTATGTTTACAGAATCTCGTCCTTGAAACTGTCTAACAGAGAGAGCTGGCTATTTTTTCAGTGAAAAATGGGCAACAGTTGAAGGAGACTTGTTCTGTTCTTTTTACCTAAAGTAAATGCTAGGAACATAGTAATAAATATTAAAGGCTCTATTATTTTAGCAAAATTATGTAACTGATCACTTGAAAAACTGCTTAGAAATTATGACTGGCACAATTAATTTGGATTCTCTTCTTCCAAAAAGAGTGCTCTAGGTTTCCCTGGCAACCTTCAAAATGCTATGTGTAAATACAGAAACCAATCAGCACACTATCAGTTCAGATAACCCCACAGAAAGAGAAATATAATGAACAGCAATTAATTATTGTACTGGTTAAAAGCAGATTTTAGAAATATTGAATAGAACTATTTCCATAGTGCCAAACAAGTACCTTGCAGTAACAAGCTGCAAAAGTGCCAGCTCTTTGCAAAAATCGTATAATCACAGAATGGCTTGGTTGGACGGGACCTGAAAGATGATCTAGTTCCAACCAACCTGCCATGGGCAGGGACACCTTTCCCTAGACCAGGTTGCTCAGGGCTCCATCCAACCTGACCTTGAACGCTTCCAGGGATGGGACATCCACAACTACTCTGAGCAATGTATTCCAGTGCCTCACTACACTCATACTAAAAAATTCCTTCCTAATATCTAACCTAAAGCTGCTCTCTTTCAGTTTGAAGCCATTTCCCCTTGTCCTGACCCTATGTGCTCTTGTAAATGGTCTCTCTCCCTCTGTCTTGTAGGCTCCTGTAAGGTACTGGAAGGCCACAATTAGGTCACCCCGAAGCCTTGTCTTCTCCAGGCTGAACAATCCCATATCTCTCAGCCTTTCTTCATGGGAGAGGTGCTCTTTCCCTCTGATCATCTTGATGGCCTCCTCTGGACTCAGTCCAACAGGTCAATGTCCTTCCTGTGCTGGGAACTCCAGAACTGGATGCAATACTCTAGTTCCACATACAAAATCTTAAAAGACATGTAGACTAGCTTTATCAGGGAAACAGGTCCCTGGTGAATGTTATGAACCCCACTTCTCTAGTACTGATTAGTACGGGTATTCAGGCTGACAAACAGGATACAAAGAATGCACTTTTATTTGTATTACAGTATCATCTTATGTGGAATTGCAGTAATGAATCCTAGCCAGATGACTTTGCACTGGATGAGACAAAAAGAGAACAATTTGTAAGCCACCGTGGCTGAAGTAAAGGTTAACACTATACTAAGGCATGTTTCAACCCAAAAGCTCACAATCTTTCAGGAACAAAAAATATTCTACTCAGTCTTAATTCCAAATGCTGACTTAGACTGCCCCTTTTAAGCCACTGCTGTTCCAAAACTGAGATTTAGTCTTTGTTGTTGTGCTTGACACCATGCCTTGCAAAGGAATGCCTGGAAAATGTTCAGTGTTTGGCATGGTTTTCTTCCCACAACTTTGGAATTGAATCAGATAAAACATATTCACACAGCAACAGGGTAGTATGGGGCATTTCAAGCCAAATGCTGCAATATAATGTGGACCACATTACAAAGATTTCTTGGGGAGGTGTTTCATGAAGATTTTGCCTCTGAATAAAGTGGTGTGAACAATGAGCCTGCCTCCTCCTGGCATTACCCTTCCTGTATGTTTCCTTAATGGTATACATTACACAAGGCAGTACCACAGCTTCATTAAAAATAAGTACTTGTTTAAGCATAGCATCTGTTGCCTCAAGTCCACACATTTGAGACCAAGATGCTTTTATAGAGTCATAGACTATCCTGAGTTGGAATGGACTCATAGGAATTATCTAGTCCAACTCCTGGCCACAGGAAACCCCCAATTTAGTCAGGTTCCTGTAGTTTGAACTACTGACAAATTGCTAGGCAGTGACTTTCTAGCTGAAGTGATGCTGTGAGGAGAGACAGGGGCTATGGGTACCTGAAATGTAGCCACAGATGTTTGGCACTTGGAAGAATGCTGCTGAGGGGCCTGGGTACCTGTAATTACTGTTCATATTACTGTGCTTGCTTATGCCAAGCACTTTCTTATCTAGAATAACAGCTCTGCCATGGTACAGTATTGAGCAGAGAGATTAGGCAAGTAGTGGATTGAAGTAGAAATGCTTTTTAAGAATGAATAAAAATTGTCTCTCAGTAAGTTTTGCTAAACTCACTGAAAATCATGTATTCTATGAGAAGATGAGTAAGACTACAAAGGAACCAAATCTATCATGTGGACAGGATTTTCACATTTTACAGTCCAAGCAGGTAAATACTAAACTGAGTGGACATGACTGAGGGAATCCTTTATGCGTATAAAGTGGTTTATAGTAACACAATAACAGTAAAAAAGATGCTTTTGAAGCACTGGTGGTTTGTGATCATAGAAATGGATGCCACTGAATTACAATGCCTAATCTGAATTTGTTCCTGCGATCATATTAACACTTTGTAAAGGTTTAGGGTTGCATCACTGTGACTACATTCATTTTTACATTCCCTGGCTTATGTGCAAACTCTTAAGATATTTCACATTTAAATTGTAGAGGGTTTCTTCTGGAATGAAGCACAAAGGCGTGAATGGGCAACAAATGTGTTTTACTTTTTCATGAAGATCCTGGTAATAGAGACAGTCTCGGAAGATACAGAATTTGAAAACCTGCCATCTAAATGTAATTCTGCCTACAATATGTGTCTTTCTGAATGTTCATATATGTATTTTAAATTATTTTCTTTTTCTCATAAGCAGGACAGTTTTCAGACTTTTTCCGTGTTGTTACCTACCAAGTTATTTTTACAGTATTTTTGAGTCCATGCATCAGAATATATTGCTTATTTCTGTCCCTGCATCTTGTAATAAAGAGTGCAAATCCCTGTTTGCCTGGGGAAGTCAGAGGGAAGATTATTTAACTTCTTAAATCTCTCACTAGTCCTTGAAATCTTGGAGTTACCATCTGCCAGACCTTTTGGGGACTGATTCATTTGAAAAAGAAAGCTAAAGCCTTCCAGTTTTCCACTATTTCCACTCACCTAGGGAATACCTAGGTATCCCTGCCCCATTGGTCGGGGGAGCTGAAGGTTTATTACTTCCTTCTTCTGCAGATGAGCAACATCCTGGAAGCAAATAAGAAGTCAGGCAGATGATACCATATCTCAGAGGATGCAGTGCTGGCCACAGCTACTTGCCAGAGAACCTTGGGAGGTGCTGTGAGGCTCAGCACTGCCTGGGGTGTTGTCATTACGTGTACAGCTCTTTCCAGCACATACCAGAGGCCAGTCTGGCAATCTTCCCCATAGCCCTAGGCAAACCTACTGTTTCAGCAGACATGTGACTTAGAGATAAGTGCCTGGATCAAAATTCTTTCCTTATTCCATTATGCTGATGGTTTGCTATTTCTCTACAACAGGAAATCATAAAACAACCCATGCCTACCTACTGCATATGACAGGCAAGCAATAAGGTAGAACTTGAAGAAAATGCCATTTCTGTTCTTCCTTGCTACCTGCTGTCAGGAAGGAGCTAACAGGTAAGCAGCTTTTAATTTAATTTCACTCTAACTGAGTCAAGGTGGACTAATCTACATATAAATTTAATAATGTAAGTCCTTAATCCCTCCCTCACAGACATAGAATATAGCCTAAAATATGGCTCTTAGTATCCAGGGAGGATAAAATTACCCTGCCCAAGGTTGGAGAGAAATATGTATCTGGTGAGAAGGGCAGGGTACACTGAAGTACCCCAGTTCACAGCTACTGCTCTGTAAACCTACATCCACATCCTTAGTACCTATGAATCCAGCATCACACTGTATTTACATGTTGCCAATGAAATTCAGTTTATAAGAGGATCAAAATGATTGCTCCAAGTATTCTCAGAGGAGTGGTTTCTGTGCTGTATTAGAGGTAAGTATAGTGGTAATTCTACCAAGTAAAAATGAAAGCAAGTGAGTACCTTCACAGCTGGTTCTTTCATTTATAAACATATTGATGGAGTCTTTGAATCACCATCAAATACAAACAAAAAAAATTATTTTTAATTTTTTAAATTTAATTACCTCGTTGTATTTTTTTTTAGGAAAATAGCCATTGACTTCTCCTAAACACAAAGTTCTTCAGGGAGAACAAAAAATATTAAACCAGTGATTTCTGCAGGGGATTTCTGACTGGAAAACAGTATTTATTAATTACATGTAAATTTCAGAATATTTTGATGTCTTTATTTATCAATCTGTAGAACTCAAGAACTCACACTGAAAAATCAAATATAAGAAAAACGTAATTTGGGAGAAAGTGAAAAGGCTTTGCTGAATAGATTATATTTGCTTATTTAAACATTCATATCACTCAGATTGGGGTCTTAAAATATAAATTACATGGTTGAATTAATCTGCTGTTGACTCAGTCTCAGCACTCGTGTTTGAAAATAGTAGTTTTGTCTAGCTGTAGCTAAGTGCCTCTGAAAATACAACCCCCCACCAAACCCCCTCCACTTCAGAAGAATTCTCCCTTCCTCTCTCTCTTTCAGTTATCCATCTTGGTGTAAAAGTTCATGTTCTTGACCTGTCCTACATTGCAATCGTGTCTGTTCCTCACTAATCCCAGACTAACCCTCTTCTTGCTTTGACCACTCTTCTACAGCTGTGACCCACTCTGGAGGTGTAAATTCTACAGAAGTCATGGCTGGATACCTGCTCAGTGCTGCCAGCTACCTGCTCTCGTGGCTTCCTGGGGTTTGAGTTCACGCTGCCTGACAGCAGCAGACGTACTGAGGTGAAATGCCAGATTGTCTACATGAAAAGCTTACTAAGGTGAGGGACTGGAGTGGAGTAGAACTCGCTGTTTCTGAAGCCTTTGTGAATAAGTGCTTGACTCTGGTAGCTGGCAAAGATGAAAACCAGACACATTTCACAAGGAGCACAATATTACTTTTAGAAAAGATTTCTGAAATCATCAATTTCAACTGCAGCCTGATGTTTAATCCTTGTCTCAGTTCTTCTCAAGGGTCATTCAGTGGAAGCAGAAGCAGAGTCCAGGAACCACAAATTATTCTGTAAATAACTGGATTATCATAAAGGATTAGCACAAATTTGTTAGGTGAAGTTTGTGATGGCCAGGCAGTTGAAGGTGATAAAACCTGAACAGTCTCCAAGTTGTCCATCTTTTGTGCATGAAGTAGTCCTGAAATTGGATCAGATAGGGGGCTTGACTCCACACTGGGCTAGTTAATTTCTTCCAGTTAAGCTTAATAATTTTTTTTTCTGCATTTATTTTTTGCGACTTCAGTTGCTGTCACATACTGCTTAGAGGAGCAGAGGTCAAACACACTGCTTTTGTATCTGGGGAGAGCACACTGCTTAGGCTACTTGGTGAAAACCAGTAGTGCTAACTTAGTGTCATAACCTTCTCAAAACATCTTCACTTCTACTACTTCTACTACTTCTGCAGTTCATGGCAGAAACATTAATATTACATACTTTCATAATCCAATTAATTAATCTAATTAATGCCAAATAAATTTATGGGAAAATTCCCACTGACTTTCAAAGTCAGATCAGATTCCTATAACGGTTTTCTTTGCAATAGAAGTCTGTCAAAAAGTAGGACTGTAAACATACTGCTTTTCAACTTGCCTTTTTTGATAGTGGTACTGTTACTGCATGCCCTTATTCTAGCATGCTGCAGAATACTTTAGTGTGCACATGGTATTGTGTAAATGGACATTCCAATCAAATAGGAATACAGCAAAATGAACTAAAGATTGTCCATACAAACATAAAACACTTAAAATGATGCTATCCCAAATGTCTACTATTAGGTTATGTGCCTAGCAAAACCCAACTCTGACCTCCAGTCCCAAATTAAATAACACAAGGTTAAATGTCAAGGAAGTATGTGCGAAATATCTGCAAATAGAAACTTATGCTGGGAAAGTCAGTCAAATGAGAACTGGTAGGCTCCACTGCAGGAAAAAAAGAGACTTCAGCAGTATCTTTGGTGAAAACTGAAGAGAGTTGTGCTGGATTTTTAAGTATAACTTAATCCATTTGCAAAAAATGAAAGCTTCAATCAGTAACACTTATATATCCAAAATTCCCATTGTTGGTATTCTTTCTCCCATTACAATATGAGACAAAACCTAGAGAAAGAGGTCCAGGAGAGTGAAAAGAAAGGTAGCATTTATCTTTGTCTGCCTTGGCTATCACTACAAACCACAGAAATTCCATACCTTGCTCAGTATGGGTATATACTTTTTAAAGGAGTTACCTACTGTTAATAAAAACATTTATTCTCAGGCTTTTTGATTTTGCATTTGTATTCATGTGAGTCAATAAGTCTTTTTTTCTGTTTTTCTGCCAAGGTGTCCAATGATAGCCACAGAGGTACTCTCTTTTGACAACAATAGAAATTTCATGTTGGAGAAAGAGGGATGCAAGTCTTGTACTTTTCTCTGCAGATGTCACCAGTACCATCATCAGGATGCTACCAAAAGGAGAAGGAGCACTTTGGAAGCTTAAAGGCTGCCAAATGTGCGCATGTACTGAAAGAAGGGACAATTATTTTAATTTACAAATATGAATTAACATACTAAGACCTGGTTCATTTAGCACATTTTTGCACCATTATATCCTGTAACACAGTCCAGTAATACAGTTGTCTTTAAGGTTTCTGTAATATCTCTTACAGTAAAAAAAGAGCAAAATGAGTTGTCATGATTCCCCCAGAGGAAGGCTAGATGAGCCTGGGGAGTTACTCTGTCCTTTCCTACTGAAGAGAACAATAACTTACTTATTTTAAAACATGCTTTTAAAAATTGAATGTTTTTTTCTGTTTTGACCAAACTCAGAGGTTATTCACTGACTATATAGTGCCCTCATACTTTCAGTTAACTCACTGGCACAGTATCAGTGCAGGCTTTGCTGCTTGCCCCTGAGGGTGTTCAAAATGCTACCAGCTGACTTGCTTTCAAGGCTAAGATCAGTAGTGCTGTACCCAGCCAGCTTTACTATGATGGTGTGCCCAAAGAGGGGATTTCAGAAAAGTTCTGGGAAAGACTGGACAATTTTCCATCTAGTTCAACAGATCACTGGAATTTCTAAAGCCCAGAGGCTTTGATTTCAGCTTCAAACATAGTATTAGAAAGATCTAACACTCAATATGTCAATTACAACCAAAACCTCTTTGGAAGGGGGATCCACGTTCAGTATTTGCCCATGCAAAATTGACCACTGACACATGCACTGAAACCCATCTATTTTTCTGGAGTAAGAAGATCAGCTAAGCCCTTTGTCCTTGCTTTGGAACAATCTGCAACTTATTCTTGTTCACAACCAGAATAAAAAAACCCAAGAAAGCTATCTTTTTTTTTTTTTTTCCTTGCCATTGCTGTGCTTTAACCCAGCTGAACACCAAGTTTGCTCCTCTTCAGGTGGGATGGGAGAGTGAATTGGAATAAAGGTAAAATATGTGGGCTGAAATAAGTAAAGACAGTTTAGGAGAACAGAAAAGAAAGGGAAAATAGCAATAATGTTTATAATACTGGTAAAAGAATGTACAAAACTAGTGATGCATAATGCAATTACTCACTACGCGCTGACCAATGCCCAGACAGTACCCAGTTACCACCTCCTGTCCAACTTACCCCAGTGTTTTTGCTGAGTGTGACACCTTGTGGTCTGTAATGTCTGTGATGTTGAGGTCAGCACTCTCAGTAGTGTCCCCTCCCAGCTCCTTGTGCACCCCCAGCCTCCCTGCTGGTAGGGCAGCATGAGAAGCTGAAAAGTCCTTGACTTGGCATATGCACTGTTCAGCAACAACTAAAACATCACTGTGTTATGAACCTTATTCTCATCCTAAATCCAAAACACAGCACTGTAGCAGCTACTGGGAAGAAAATTAACGCTATTCCAGATGAAACCAGGGCAGCCATTTTAGCTTCTTAGTGAACTCAACCATTGTCTGCATTTTCATTGCCAGTCAGCAAACAAGTCTTAGCCCTATAGAGAGAGACACTGCAAGATAATCTATTCTCATCTCAAAAACGAACACAATTCATTTACTCAGCCAGATACAGCTCTTATCCTCGCCTATATTGATCCAGCAATAAACTCTACCTTTTACTGTACCACTTAGTTATTCCCTGAGTGGAACTTAGCCTTAACTATAGTTGAGTGAAACGTTTCATAGACCTAACCACCATGCTGCTGTTGTCAGCCCACATCCTAATTCTGTGGGGTTTATCTGACACAGTTTAAAACTATCTCTTTAATCTATGCCTTGAGCCTCAACCCTAATTCTGAACCTTAAAGGTGGCTCAGAGACTCTTGTCATACTCATCATCTACTGTCAGGACCCTGAGGGCACTAATAGTTCTTAATGGATGTGACCAGAGACCCCCCTCCCCTGGGGTCTCTGGCCCAGAACCTTTGTCTCAGGAGCCCCATTTCAGCCCAACAGAGCTGTCAGACACTACCCAGTGAATGGTATTGCAGAAATTCCAGGCTCCAGCTCAGCCACAGCCATGCCCATGTCTGTCTATAAACCCTGCTGATCGATACCCCAAACCACAAAGGACTTCCCAGCATGACTTTGATCCTGCCCAGCAACCATTGTGCTGTGTCTGACCCTGACTACCCTCATCAGATAAGATCAGAACCCTGACCAGCAAACTGACTTTCCAGCTTAGCCTCAACCCTGCCTCACTGCCATGAATTTGTCTATTCTGGACTGTGGGCTAACTCTGGCTATCGCCTCTGCTTGTTCCACCAGAGCGGTATGGTGGGCACTGCCTGGCAAGGTCGTTGCTCCATATTGTCCTATCAACTCCCTTGGCTCCTGGATCTGCATCCCTTGGGACAGGTCTTATCCTAACTCTACTGGTCTGATCAAACCCACTGGCATAACAAATGCAGCTCATGGTCACCTTTTCCCCAGAAACTGTAATGCCTCAACAAACCATATCCACCTGCAAAGTCACCCTCGGTAACGTGCATTTTTTGTCCCTATGGGTCTCACTGTTATTCAGCAGCACAACCTTCTCAGTGCTTACTCTCTGAAAACTTTACACTACCTGCAGTTCTAGTACTAATTATAATACAGCCTCAAACCAACTGAGGTTCTTTGTCCGTAGCAGCAGCAGCAGCATTCCCCTAAACTCAAATACCTCTCAGAGTCCTGTAATAAACAAGCTCTGGTTACTTTAGTCTCAAATTCCAGTCCTAGATCTGATCATGTCCCAAATTTAAACAGTGCTCCATAATTGCACCTCCACACCCCAGCCATCAACAACTGGATTCACATTTCTATTGACTGTTTTCAACTCAGCCTGCAGTTCTTTCCACACAGCTACAGTGGCCTGGCAAAGACTCGTGGTTACTTGGCTGTACTTGAGACTTTTGGCCAGACTACTGACAAAGAAAAGTGGTAACCTTGGCCAGGTTATTGGATTCCTTTGAGTTATTAGCTTCTTATGACCCATTTCATGCTTTTAAAAATTTGTCCTGAAATATCTTCTATTTCTAAAAAATAGAATTAGAGTGATGTTCAATAAAACAAGGGAAGCAGAAAAAAAAATATTCAGGAAATTCCATTTTTCTGCCAAAACTTTAAGGACCTATACCTGCTAAAGCTTTGCTCTCCCAGCCACAGTTTCTGTCTTGCTTTCCCAGAAACCAGAGGTGGTATTTGCACCTTGAAAACTTTTAAGTGTTTGTGTATGATTCAAAAGGTGTCATTCAAAACACAGAATTTTTGAAATATGAATGTCTAGCATGTAAAGGACAGCAGATGGGAAGGAAGTCATCAGTGTGTTCAGATCAAAACCGCAGGAACATCAAATACTCTACCAGTTGCTGGAATGTTGACCTTAATAAAGCTATGGCAACTCACACAAGCTGAGCTCTGCACCACAGGGCAGGGAGAGTCATAATGGCTTCGAACTGTATGTTTTTCACTTCTCGCTAATGCAGGCTGCAGTTATTTTGGGTGTCCATAAATTGCTCAGAATGAAGAATTAGAATGAAAAAGAATATTGCATGGAGAAAAAAAGGGTAATAAGGATTACAAGAATGTTTTTGCTCTTATACAGTAAAATAAAATTAATATTTACTACCAATGTATTTTTACCTACTCCCCCAATCATGGACCATCTAGAAAAGCATTTTCCAACATCTCATAGAGAGGCATTACTTTAAAACTTTCACCATAAACTGAAAAATCCAACATATTTTGATAATAACAGATGGTTATGAAGTGAATACGGATCTGTATTTCACTCCTGGGGCTTTATGGCTATTCAGAAGCCACTTGAGTTATACACTTATGGTTAATAACATCAGCAGAGCCACTCCAGTTAATTACAGCATTATAGTTACTCCACAGTTCTCTATTATACTTTAAGTTGCAGTAAGAAAAGGGCAAGCATATAATCCCTGCAAAGACATTGTACTGCCCTTGTTAAAAAGACTGAAAATCTCCATAGCTGTAGACACAATGTAAACCCCAGTATGGAATAAGAGATACTCTTTAATATCTTTTGCACAGAGCAGCTGAATTGACAGTAATTCTAGCCTGGCCAGATAGCAAACATTGTATTGCTTCTCATTGTGGGCTAATAAAATGGACTGCTCTTGCCTAGGGAAGGGAGGGAGGGAATGAGAGGTATAATGAGGATGCAGAAAGGACTCTCAGGATGCATTGGGCTGTCTCCTGTTTAATTTAGCTTTTCCTCCTAATTTCCTCCTATTCTCTACATTTTTGTATCTTTTCATTTTATTTTGAAGGAGAGGTAACATAGAAACAAAGACAAATACACTAGAATGCTTTGTTCATCAAATAATTCAGATAAAGTAAAATAAAGCTATTTCACCAAGAAAATTTTAAGGATGTTTTAAAGAGACCTTTTTGTCAGCAAGAGTGTAAATTATTGACTTAGATTTTTCTTTAAAAATAAAAGGACAAACTCTTCAAAGTAGGCTTCATTTCAGATGAAATAAACCCCATGACTAAAAATGGAATTGGCAGCCCCCCCAAAGCCTGTTCTTAGGATACTCTTCCACTCCTGTTGGCTCAATACTGTAGACTGTGGACCAGCAGTTGTGTCCCTTGCTCACCTCTAGATCCTCTCTTTAGACTCTGAATGCAGGGGATGGAGAATGGCAGAACCACATTATCTGTTAATTAGGGATAAAATGGGATGCGGTGGGGGGGATGGTCTGTGGATTAACCTAGGAAATACTATTTAGACCTGTATCAGTGGGATTTTTTTAAGCAATATTATGAAATCTGTGCTTTTTCCCAGCATGAACCAAGCTTCCCCTGGATACAGTGTCTCTGTGACAAGGAGCTTGTTCTCACCTGCCTTGCCACGCTTACAGAGTGGCAAAAGCTGCAGTCTCGCTCTTAGCTCTCCATTCACATGCCAAGATGTGTGCTTGAAGTGTTTTAGTTATTTCAGAACAAAGTCTGGGAAGTAATTCCATGTAGTAGCACTGGCCTTTTTTCAGCTTGAACATTGTACTTGGCTAGGATATGGAGTCATTCCTCTGTATACTGTATTTTAGAGGCCTTGATTGATCATGGGGAAGTTCTACCTAGACATGTTAATAAAGGCAGGTCTTACTTTCAGCACCTTACCAAACTACAGGAGGTATATTTCTGATCTTTTGGAAAGAAAGTCCTGTAAAAATGTAAATAATTCACAAATGCTAAAATGTCTCCTTCATCTAAATAATTATTGTAGAGTGTAGCTATATTTAAAATTGAAAATTAGTGTTATAGACGACTTTCAATTTATTAAAATGTATACATTAATAAAACTGATGATGAAAAACTTTAGATCATAAAATCTAGCATGTGTTGAAGCTGGCATCTTAATTCTAACTCTAGTACCAGCTGTGGAATCTATGCCTTTGAAGTACTCACAGCTGGGGTTGAAGCTCCTCTCTGTAGACAAAGAAATACACTGTCTTAAAACATTGGCTTTAAATTTTGTGTAGTTTAGTTGGAACTTGACTTAAAGAGTTGCTTCTCAATACAGAAAGACATCTTTGCATCTACTTTAGAGGCAGGTGATACCACATCTTCAGTCTCAGCTATAGTTAAAACCCACTCCCACAGCCAAGGTAAGCCACCAGCTTTAAAGCACAGGTTGAAATTCAGTTTATAGCTGTGTTACATTTAGGCACAAAGACCTTGGCTTAAATTTGAGCTTCTTTCCCATGCAAAATGTCATTTAATCAATTGCAATATTTCTAATGTACCCATAGCCCTCCTATTTGAATACCTATGCCTGCAGCTCAGCAGGATTTTTTCCAGAACAAGCAGAAAATAAGCTCTCTGGGTTCAAGCTCTCCTTGGTTTAGCACAGCAGGGCTTTCTCTGCTGAGCTGCCCCTACCTGCGAGCACTTCAAAGGAGCAGTTGCAGCAGGGGCCGTAGCTGAAACCAAAAGCGGTGGTTTGAGCTAGCATGGGCAATTTCACCAGTCTTCAACCTCGAGGGCAACTTGTTAATTTAAAAAATACATTTTAAAGTGATATATTGCATGGCTGTTATTAGACCTTGAAGACAGTAATCGCAGCCACACTTTCCTTCCCTTTGGTCAGCTTTGTGAGAAAATGAAATGAAAAAAAGAAAGGAGGATGAGTGCACTGTTCCAGAAACTCTGAGTTAACCCCATTTCTGTACTGCACTCTAAGAGCAAGAGTATGTGGAAGGGTGAACCACAAAGGTTGTTTGTGCTCTCTGATGTTATTTTATGATGTGCAAAGACAGTATCATTTGAGATGTTAATTTCATTTGTGGTCTTAGTTAAAAATATCAGGAATAATGGGTAACGCCTTTGCCTTTTGTGCCAGAAGACTCACTGTGGGAAGGTTTTGAGAGATTCTGGGAATATCTTTTGCCTGAGTATGAAAGAGAATGTTGACTTTAACATGGTTTAAGCCCATGGTTTTAAAGCTGTTGTTTGCAATTGATTTCCACATTAGAGGGAATAAATGGCTTTGTTTTTCTTATGATGGGAGAGAAAAGCATGCACATCTCTTGTTTTGTATTATTTTACTGACTATAACTCTGATATGATAAATGCTTAGTGATTTTGTACATATGGGATTTTTCTGCAAAAGTCACACTGATCAGGTGCACACACATGTGTTTTACTGCCAGCTGAAAGAACTATGGTAGTTCATTCAGTGATTAATGAATTTCTGTATTTACAGAATCTGTGTCATGGTCTAAATTAATACATTATAGTTTCTTTGGATTTTATTAAGCATGCAGAATTATAGACCCACACTGGGTGAGTCCATCCACTGATCAGTCATGGAATCATAGAATATCTTGTGTTGTAATGGACCAACAAGGACCACAGTTTAAAAAACAAGAGTAAGCCCCAGCAAGCCCCGGGAGCAAGCTAGGATGGAGAGCTGTCTAGCTATGTATTTGACATCTATAAAAGTTATAAAAAAGTATAGATAAACATGCCAGGACCAAAAAAGTGTTCTTAATTTTCTAATTTGGGTTTGCCTTTTCTTGTTTATAGGTCCAGTGCCCCATGAAAAAAGTGAAAGTCTAAATTCCTGAAATATGAGGAATTGTGGGTTTTTTTGTGATAGCTCAGAAAATGGGTATTTATGAAGTCTTGTCATTTAGCTAAACCCTAGCACTGCCTTTCCCCATCTGAAAAAGAAAAAAAATCTGCCAGAGCACCATCGGTATAATTTTTCAGACAGAATGACCTGATATTGGGTTTTTCTTTTGCTGTAGAGAGCTGACCAGCGTTACCTGCCAGAGCACAAATTTGTGCTTGATTATTATATCAGTGCTCTTACACACACATGAATTTGATCTCATTCTTAAAACCTTCCCCCATATCTTTAATTTAGCTACTAGAGGGACTTCAGTCAAGGTGAATCTGCTAGAGCTAGTTTTGAACTGAGAGCCTTTCCTGGTCATGGAGGTAAATCCTCCAAGGTTTGTTTCATCAAACAGTGAGTTGCTGTTGGTATGTTACTCTCAGTAGTCTGGGAGCTGACTAGTTTAAGCAGAGTTAGCTGTTTCTTTACAAAACCTGGTTCCTGCAGGTTGTTTCTGCAGTAACATATTCTTGGTGTCTGGAGTGCCAGTGCTTAAAAATAACCACAAGAGGAAATGAAGTAGAGGCTGAGCTTTTCTACAGAAAAAAAATCTTTTTCACAGATCCTTACAATTCCCGTTGGGGTGGTAGGCAGAAGCTGCAGGTCCCCTGCTCTCTGTGGAAATGCTGTGAGGTGATCCTGACCGATAGATCCCAATCTGAACAAAGACGTGCCATAGCTTAAAAGAACCTCACTAACCCCATCCCCTCCCCAAACTATGATCTCTTGCTGTTGCCAAAAATAATGTCTTCTGAAATACGACTTTTATTGTAGCCTCTGTGACATGCAGAACCTGAGGGTTTTGCAACCTATAAATGGGAAACTACATGACCTCCTTTATGTTGCCTGTGAATCTGAGTTCTTCCCTGACGCCAACAGATGAAAAAATAAAACGTGGTTGTGTCCATAGAAGAAAATTACAAATTAGAAAAATTCAATACTTGAAGCAAAATTACTGTTCTCTGAACTGTGCAGTCTCAACACAAATCAGAGGGTACATTGGTCCATCCAGCCCCACTCTGGGAATGTCAGGGACATTAAAGTAAATACAGGATGTGATAACATCCCTTCTAACATACTGTTAGAAGAATGGGAAAAGAATAGGAAAATAGAGCTACAGCATTATTGAATTTACATATATGCATATGATTCATCCTCATAGACAAACTAAATGTCAGTTAGATAAGTGGTCAGTAAAGATATTGAAAACTGGCTGAATATCCAAATCTGAAGGTTGTGATCACTGCACAAGTTCCATCTGGAGGCCAGTCACTAGAAGTGTACCAGAGGAGTTGATACTAGGGCCAATACTGTTTAATTTTTTTATTAGTGACCCACGCTATGTGGCAGAGTGCAGCCTCAGCAGGTTTTCAGGGGATGGAAAACTGGGAAGAATGGTTGATACAGCGGTTGGTTGTGCTGTAATTCAGCAGAACCTCAACAAGATGGAGACATAAACAGGCAGAGAGAAAACTCATGAAGCTCAAGGAAGGAAAATGCAAAGTCCTGCACCTGGGAAGAAACAACTCCATTCACCAGTCAGTGCTGAGGCTAGAAAGCAGCTTGAGAGAGAAGGACCTGGGGCTCCTGGTAGATACCAAATTGAGCATGAGCCAGTAAAGAAGACCAGATTCGTCCTCAGTGTTGCCAGCAAGGTCGAGGATGATGACTCTGCACTGGAGAGGCCCCATCTTGGGTATGGAACTTGGGACTAACCAGTAAAAGAAAGAGATGGGCTTGCTGGAGTCAGTCCAGTAAAGGATCACAAAGATGATTAAAGTACCTTTAATGCAAAGAGAGCCTGAAAGAGTTGGTACTGTTCGCTCTGGAAAAGAGAGGACTTGTGGGGAACTTATCAGAGTTCATAAATACTTTACAGTAAGGAAGAAAGAGGAAACAGGCTTTACTCAGTAGTGTGCAGTGATACAGAACAAGAGGAATGGACACAGACCAAAACACAGAAAATTCCGTTTAAATGCAAGAAAAAACTTCCTTATGCTGAGCGTGTTCAAACAGTGACACAGTTTCCCCAGAATCTCTGTCCTTGAAGATATTCAGAACTCAACTGGACAGAACCCTGGACTACCTGTTTTAGCTGAGCCTGCTTGAGCAGGGAGGCTGGACTAGTGACTTTCAGAGGTGTTTTCCAACCTCAAACATTCTGTGATTTTTTCACTTATGTATTACAGCAAATTAAAGTTTTCCAACTGTTAAAAATATGTTTTCACATTAGTAGTCAGAGGATTGTTAAAGGAATGAAATTTTGTTTAAAGGAAGGTCCTATGTGGTGACTCCCATCATTTGGGAGCACTGAAGGAAAAATGGAAAAACCCATGGAGAACAGGCAACGTGGAAAGAAAGTCAAAAGTCAAGCAGGAGAAATATAAAAGAGAAAGGAGGTAAAGGTTTAAAGTCTGAGACACAAAGATCTAAAACAAAGGACTGATTGGGAGAGTTATTTCCCTCTGTCAATTTTAGTAATTGCTCTCAATTACCTAAGACGTTCTGAAATAAAACACACATTCCTGGCAGCATATGAATTTCTCTGTTCCTTATAACTGAATGGGTCTGCAGCAGAGGGAATACATTTCAGTGCTGAATATTTCCTTTCTGTGTGTGCTGTTGAATCCTGATGCAACACCTACACTGCCAGGCAGCTGGTATGAGTCAATGTACTGTTAGGTGTTTGCTACAGAGGAGAAGAAGGTGGGGATGGTTAAGAGCAGCAAATGGACAGTAATTTTGTGATGCTACCCAGAAACAAAACCACCCTAAAATGAAGATAAAGGCATTGCATTGATGGTACAATGTTGCAGCAGTGGTGTAAGTGACATAACCTGACCAGAGATTCAGGTAATCATTATGGGTAAGAGGCAAGATGGGTCATCTTCTTAGACAATTAGATTTCCTTTGGGGAAAATATCTTAACAGCAAACACACAAGTCCCTTTCAGTCTTTGCCTCTCAATTCTGTCTTAATATTTTTGCAAGAAGGAGACATAAATTTGGAGAAGAATGCAAGAGAAAAAAATGAAAATGTAAGTGAAAAGTTATTGAATCCATCTCCCAAATGAGTTGTTCACTTTGGATGTTTACACAAGAGAAGTATTTTTAGGGATAATTTATGACACAATAATAAATTTAAAGTCAATCTATTATCCATGGAAAAAATCCGTTGGTTCCAGGTTATTTAAAATCTATTTGTAGAGCTATTCACTAATATATGACTCTGGAACTGCTTTGAAAAACTTCATGTTCAAAGGTCCCAGCTGCAAAGAAACACAGGAGGCAGTGTTTCACAGTGAAGGACATCCGAGTGGGATTTGGAGAGCTTGCATTCCTGGTCAGGACGTGCTACTGAATCCCTGTATGACCTTAGGTAAATGACTCTGGCCATGCATTCAATGTTTTTTCACTGTCTTCATAATCAAGCCTCAACTTTGTTGTCCTGTGTTACTACTAGAGGTTTCTACAACCTGACTTTAGATTGCTGCAGCTGTTTTTCCCAGGTATTGGAAATCCTTAATTTCATGTGTGTAATTTGTTTGTGACTTCACTTTCTCCCTGCATCTTCCCAGCACTGGCATGACTTGCATGAGGCTGATGGCTCTTTTGACTTCTTCAAAAAGCCTGAAATGCTCTGCTAGAAAGACAAATGGTGTTTATATATTGGATACTAGAGGCAAGTGTAGTGGAATTGAGGTCACCCTTCAGAATTCATCCTGGGGGGATGGTTTGAGAACTGGGAGATAAACCAGGACATGGTGGTTTCAGAAAGCACAGAAGTAGAGGGCAGTGTCAGATTAGAAAATGTGGAAAGACTGTGAGATTGCACTTTAGCATGAATGAAGCATAAAATCAACAAAAATAATCAAATGCAGTAACAGCTAAGTATTGAGTGACAAAGAGAGATTGGAAAACATTCAGGTACAGTACTTACTCCTTGTCCATGATTCCTGACTCAGGGAAATGCAAACCTTCAAAACGGTCTGTGATGAAAAAGTAAATATATTGTTTGTTTAAAGTCTTAAAGATCTAGATGTATGCATTTTCAGTACTTTTTTGTATGTTTTTTTTTTAAATAATTTTTTGCTAAACTAAGAAAGAACTTGAATTATCCTGTATTCTAAGAAGAAAATGCTTCAATTTTGGCAGGTGTTAATCTGTTTCAAGAGGTGATGATGACTATGACCAGCATAAAAAAGTGTATAGTGTGGTCCCATTTTTAAAGGTGACCTTACTGATATCTCTTTGTACATGGACAGATTTTAATTTATGCACACCTTGTTCTACCATTAACATCTGTGCAGCCAGTAATGGAATTTGTACATACAGATTTGTATTTATATGAGAATCTGTGAAGTGAAATTTGAATTTTACAAAACAAGCTTAAATTGTGAAAAGTATCTATGGAAACCAAATCTAAGCTTTATGGGTTTGAGAATCTGCTTGATCATAAGGGAATTATAGAGGGAAGGAAAGAAAGAACTAAAGTATAGACACACACACACACAAAAATGCAGTTTTTAAAAGTTTGATTTTACCATTTTGTTGAAGAAATCTAGAATTCTAGAAATCTAGAGTTGTCAGCTCTTGTATTGCCTAGATTTTAAGCTCATGACTCAATCAATTTTCCAATTGTCTGCTTGTCTCTGTCTGATATTTCCCAATAGAAGCCTTAGTAGTCACATAATTTAGACATAAAAATGGAATTTATACCTTTTCCATTTACTCTGTCTCTATTGCTGTCCACTGTCATTACTTTCTCTCAGCTTAATAACTGTAGCACCAGCAAAAAATAGTCTTATTGTCTGCTCTCCTTATGTGCAGCTGCTTGTCAAATGGTAGGGACTTGCAACTGTGTGTATATCAACTGTTCCTGAGCTTTCTATTATTCTTACCCAATTTTACACTTTTCTTAAGCTATTTACCCATGAGTGTGCACATTCAGTTTAGTTTAAAATGCCTCAACCCAATTTTAGATAGTGCTGAGTGATATGGGTAGTGAACTAAACCATTTTGTTTTTCTACAGTTAATTTTCTCGTGCTGTTAGTCTGTACTCAATATATTTGTTCTGTGTTTGTGGTATTCTTGGTAGATTTCTAGAGCAGGTTGCTCTTTCTCTGAAATCAAAATAATGGGTATGTGATAGTGGAAATGGCCAACAACGGCTTGTGAATTACAGTAGGTAGTGTTGGTGGGAGCAGATGAACATCTGAGAAAAAGAGTTCCTTAATTATTTTTCGAAATTAAGAAAGGCTTAACGTTTTTGAAGATGTGCAAGATACAGCACTTTCCTCTAAACAGTTCCTTTTTAAAAAGTTCACCAAAGAGTGTTGACTTCTCTTATGCTACAAGAATAAAAGCTATTTTGCCTGCCTTAAATATTGGACATCATTCTCCAGACATCTGAAAAGTCAATATTCTGAAGAAAGCTACCTGAACATCGGCTATCAAATGTGAGTTCACTTATGAATCAGTTTGGCCCACATTTCTTTGGGCCTTTGCACTTGTTAAATTTGTTTTGAAGTATTCAAAAGTGTCATGAGCCAAATTGTAAACTTGTAACAACTCACAGTATTGCAAATGTGTGAGCATTTATTAATTTAATAATTACATTGTCAAGTAATAATATCCTTTTAAAAAAAATTATAGGCAGTTTGATGTAGATTGGAGCTTAAAGTACAGGGTCTAAGTTAGGAAGAAGTCAAAAGAAAAAACTCACATAAAAAAATGAAACATTACAGTTTTTCTAAGGCTTGCTTTGAGAGTATTAAAAGACTGAGGTTGTCAGTAGAGGGGATGTAAAATGTAGCGGGGATGTAAAATGTAGTAGGGAGAAAACTTCAAACACATTATTAGATGCAATGGACAACCCTATTCAGCTGAATCCCAGAAATACCTCCTTATTTCTTGTAACTGAACCTAGCTGGAGTACAGACTACAGAAGTAACACTATACAAAGTTCCCTTACACAAGTGTTGTAATAAGTAACTTTTCTGGCAGTTTACACCTACTGAATTTGGGTGGTTGCCTTTACTGTGGGCGTGGGGGCCTTTGGAAACAAAATTCTTGGAATAAATACAACTAATAAAATCACCAACCATGTCTGTTATTGATTAAGAAGAAGTTTTGCAATAATTTAGACTAGTAAACTTGGCCCAGATTGTAAATGAAGATGTTCCATGGATGAAAGGAGGAATAAATGACAACAGACCATAGCTGCATGTCTCCTTTTCAGCAGCAACACAAAATCTTTTTGCAGACAACAAAATTTCTGGGGCCTCATGATGTGCTTTACACTGCCTTTTCCCCTCTGCCCGTCAAACACAGAAACACGGGGAATGTGCAGCGTGTTGTGCAGGAGTTCAAGAGATTGTTTCTTTAGGCTAAAACCTTGTGGTACAGAGGCCTTAACCAAACAAACTGGAACAGGGCACATGCCAGTCATGCCCCTGTCCTAAAAGGACCATCTTAGTCAAAATAGCAAAAAAATTTTGAGTCTCTCATAAGCTAGGCTCAGATGGGGTGCTTCTATGCAACTTAAAAAGAAGAAAGGAAAATAAAAGGCCCCAAGCCACCAAGAATTTGTAAAAAGTGTAACTGAGGGTAATGAGAAAATGTGAATTAGCTTTTATGTGCTGTCTAAAAAAATGACTAGTCAACATGTGAAGCATGATTAAAAATCCAGTCAAATACTATTTGCTAAGAACAACGAAAAATGATCAAAAAGATTCAATTATTGCCGCTTAAATGAAATTTCAAAATGAAACTCAGGGAAAAGTGAAATTGTGTAGCTTTGCTTTTTTTAGCTCTATTGCACAAAAGGCAGCAGATTTCCTGGGGCTTTTACTTTCAGAAGAGGGATGTGCAATGCAAACAAATTTCAGACCCCTGCAGGAAATTTCATGAGTTGTTTGTCCAAACATCAGAGTGGAGCAAATCACAGGAACCTGCATTATCCTTGGGGTGACCCAGTATATTAAAATGCTGAGCATTTTAAAACGTTTCCTTTTTTTACTGAGAAGGTCCCTGTCTGTTCATTTGGATAGTTAGTGTAAGTTTGTTCTATTAACAACTTGCTAGACAGTACATCCTAGTTACGGCTTTAAGTTCTTTTTGCCACTGTTATTTGACTAAGAATAAAATATGCATGTTCTTCATGACCTTTAAATTTTCCTAAAAAAACCCCAAACCCGACAGGAATTAACCCAAACAAAACCTACATGGAGTTGGTGAAGAAAAAAAACAAAGGCTTTTTGTTACAAACAAAGGTGAGTTAACAAACACATAATTTGCTTCTGAAAATGGGACATAAACTTCTAAAGTCATTTAGACACGCTTGAAAACAGGATTTGAAAATTCTACTGATAGCATAGCCAGATTCCTTGTCAAGTACCACTGAATGAAGAACTGTAGAATTTGGTTTTCAGTTCTCTAAATATTTAACTCAACCTATAAATAGCAAAAAATATCTGCCAGGAGCCAGATTTTCATGCAGAGCCTACAACACTACAAAGGCATAATGTAAACTTTTCACTGGTTGTCCTTGCTCATTTGGCCATCTGTATTCTCACAACAAAGTTTAATGGAGACCGGGGAAGTTGCCATAGACACTACTACGTCCCTGGTTCAGAAAATAAGTTGTGCAATTACAGTTGAGGTGCAGGAATTCTCAGGAAGTTTAATTTTTATGCTTCTCAATCTCCTTCTGAAGTGCTTTGTAGTACCAGGCCAATTGTATTTGGTACAAGAGAGAGCAGTGGTAGAAATCAAAACAGTCATTTCACCAGCAAGTGAAAAGCAATAGTCAAATGGCATTGTCAAAAATTTTTTCAAAATCTGTCTTCACAACAACAGCAACCAGTTACATGTAGGAGGAAGTACTTATTTATCTGATTTAAATGAATACAATTTGGTTTCACTAATTTGTTTCTGGCAATAGTTAGCATGTTGCTCAATTAATTTTAATAGCACATTAATTTGATTCCCAATCTTGCCAGAAACACAACCAGAAGCTTCACAGTAACAAAATATATCTCTCATAGGAGCTGCCAAAGTTCTCTGCAAAGACAGTTATTTAGGAAGCTATTTGCATCAGTTTATTAAGTGTAACTTTATAATGCAGTTCTAGTACATACTTTTTACCCAGAAACATAAATTAACAATGCAGAAAAAACATGCAGCGGAATTAGGCAAAAAAAGGTCCAGTTACTTGATAGGCACTCTATTGATTTTCTTAAGAAAAGTGAAGAAAACGGTTTAAAAAGGCAGGCACGAGGTTTTGCTCTGTGACATGAGGCTGCCCAAGGTATCAGGTTATTACTAGGACCCTCATCCCATGAAATTCAAATGTTTCAAGATATAGTAGGCATCTGCTGGAGCAAAAGCAGACTGTGGAACACATACTAATCCCTTGGATAAAACTCTTTCTTCAGCAGAAACCTTTTAAAAGCAGAAAAGCATAGGAAGACTCAAGGGCAACTCACAGAAGCTTTCCTTCACGGTGTGTGGGTTTGGAGCTAGCACAATGCCCAGGTGGTTTCCCCTGTAAAGGAAATTTTTGCAGCCTTGTTAAATGCTTCACAAAGCTGTCTGAAGGTCAGAGATACTGGTAGATTGAAATGGTGCAAGTGGACAAATATTCTGTGGGGTTTTGGTGAATTTCCTGTATACGGCCACGACAGCCCGGGCACCAATCAGCTCTGTGAGATGTGACAGGTCGGTGTTCAGCCTTTCTGCTCTAAGAATACACCTCGAAGTGAAATAAGACAGACAAGATACTCTCTCATTCTTATCTGCCCTAACCCATATTCAGCAGCTCTGTCTCTGTGGCAATAACCATTTAAAATGTTAGCACAGAGAAAATATTTTTATAGGCTGTTGTTTAACTTTAAGGGGGAAAAATATATCTCCCGATTTTAAATTTTCTCATCTTCTAAAGATTTTCAAACTTACAAATTATTTCACGGTATGCTTAACTATTTTCATTATCTGTTTCTCAGGACCAAATTAATAACTTGGGAAAAATGTGCTTATTCTTACACTATGGTTTCAAGAGATTTCAGTAAATCTTTGTACTTATGTATTGGACTACAGTGTAGAACATGAAAAATCTTTTTCCTTGTATTTTAAAACCTAAGACCTATATGTAAATAAAAAATAAGTATGAGGTTTCTAAAAAGATATATTTTGGTAATTTGTTTTTTTCAACTAAAAATAGGATTTTGTAAAAAAAGCCAGTGCTGCTGAGAAAACTGGACATCCTGAAAATATCTGTCCATACTATACAGGAATGGTGTCCAGCATAAGAATATGGCAGAATTTTAGAGAGCCCAGAAACTAGCATGCATGGGGCACTAAAAATATAGCCCAAATAAATCTTGTTAATAGAATTTCCAAAACAAATACTTCTGTTTTAAGCTAACTACTCCCCCTCCAACAGCTTTTCTGCAGGCTCATTGTATTTCTCAGGAAAAAAAAAAAAAAAAAGGTATTTTATCTGAAAATCTATTTTTCCTGCAAGAAATCAGTCAAAAATGGAATAGGCATTTCCAATTCTCAATCAGATCAGCATATGATCCACAAACCAATTGATATCTTTCCTGTGTTTGGAAAGCATGCTATTTTTTTATTTGGGATTTTTAATGCAAACATTTAAAGCCATAACATTTACATTACTCTGTACATAAATGAAATATTATAATTATAATGTTGCATGGAAGACCCATTATGGCAGATGAAAAAATTTATAATTATTATCTGTAAAACTGCAGAGTCCTAATTTAGCATAAACTGGAGTCAACACCAGTCCCACTGCTCTGTTGAATTGTTTTAGAGAATGAAGATGAAACCTGTGACTTCCTTTGTGAAACACCCCTGCACTTTCAGTTTTCTTTTTTCTTTTATTGCTGTGCCATGGGCAGTTCTTGCCATCCTGCTGAGGAGGAGTAACTACAGGAAGTCTTAGGAAGAGCTTTGATGGAATGATGATACTAGTACTGTCTACTGCAGAATGGAACTTTGTGGTGTATATTGCAGAAGTGCCTCCACAGCTGCTCATCCTCTCTTGCTCTCTGTTCAGGTCAGGGTTTCATCTGATGGAAGCAGTAATAATGTGACTTTTGGTTTTGTTCCAGAAGTCTGACCCTGCTCATGTTTTACAGAACAGAAAGTTCTGGAGCTGTGAGGCTGTTTCTGAGGGACAGTGTTTTTGTGCTGTGCTTGTGACTCTATGACTACGATATTTTTTTGCTGAGACTTATTTGCTTTAGTTGCTGATAAAAATAATTTCGATTTACCCTCATCTGCTTGAACACTCTGTTACCTCTGCGACTCAGTAATAGTTGAAGTGAAGAAAAAGTGGGGGGGAAAAAATTGGCCTTTTTGGAACAGCTTGTTTCGAAATTTTTGAAACTGAATAGTTTTTAGACTAAGTTCAGAAAGTTCACAAAGGTACCATTTATAAAACGCTATTGGATTCCAAGAGAACAAACCTTCCTTAATGACTTTCTGGATCATGCAAGAGTGTTTGTGACAAATACATGTGTTTTTAAAGGCTAAACAAAAAGGTACATATTACTGCTGTGGAATGACCAGTCTCACAATTTTTTTGTGCAACCATCATCCCAGCAACAGACATTGACAAAAACTAAAATCTGTAGGCACTGAGCTCCTATTTCAAATGAGGGGAATTTGAAAAATCTTACTTCCCCAGAAAATTTTTCAGCATTTCAAAATTGTTAGCTTCTAAATTCCCTCAAAGTCTCTTTTCTTCAGAAAATGTTTTAGCATTATAATAATTGGTATCAGTATTGCTTTGCCTTTAGTACATGGTACATTACTACTTTAATACCCAAGCTGTTCTCACTGTGAGAAAATGTCTCATTTACAGAGGAGGGACTCAGTGGCCGTGTCTTTGTGCCTCTGAAGGTGCAGCATCCCAGGACAGAGGTAAACACAGCATGGCTCAGCTCCTGCAAGCTTTCCATCTGCATGGCTGCCTTGTTGGAGCTGCAGGCTGCCTGTGGGACAGGCTTAACGCACATGAACACGCTGGGCAGCCGTGGACCTGCAAGTTCTCTTGTACTGGGGAGGAGGCTTCCTGTCCCAGAAGAAAACACTCTTGGAGGACTACATTATTGCAGAGCTGAGGCTTGATAGGGCCGGCAGAAGTGCACTTTCATGAATCATATGGACAAGGAGGATTTTTCTCTATGACGTAGACAGAAGAATGGGTTGTACCTTGCCTTTTCTGGTTTGGAGGACATTGACTTTTCTGTGTTGCAGGACATTCCCTTTTCTATTTATTTCCTTTTCTTCTTGGATGAAGAATTAAAGGCCCTCCATTCACATCTCCATTTTACTTCAATTGATTTCTGCATCTCCTATTTTTCTTTTTATTCAGTTATCTTGTTAGTCATGACAGCATGGGAATATCCCTCACGTTTTTAAATACTACAGGTAGCCACCAGCACAGGATGAAACTGCAGAATCACCAAATTTTTTTCTAACAGTATAATTATGATGGGAAAGTAAACACAGAAAGACAGCTTTTACAACACAATTTGAATGATGAATAAACTCCGCTTTGAGATATATGGAATAAAAACTTGTTACTTTTACAATTTCAGTGAAAGGCTATTAAAATGTTTAAGAATATGGATGCTTAGCAGGAATCTTCTGTCTTACCTGGGTTCATCCAAACTGTGCTGAGGAAAGGAATTAGTAAATGGCAGGGCAAGACCTATTATTTATACACTGTTTATGTTTGCACCCTACAGGTCCTGTCAGACAGACATTGTCCTTGTGTTTTGGTCAATGAAAAAAACCCATAACCTTTGCCTATACTTTTTTTGACAAGTTATGTTTTGATTATGGATAGTTTATGGACAAATCCTACTCATAATGGAATTTCTAATATATGTGAAACATATATATTCTACATCTCTTTCCTTAGCAACAAGCTAAGTTTCTTGTAATTAAACCTTTCTAGGAAGGTTGTTTTTCAATCTCTTATAAACTGTTCTCACCATTCTCTTGCTCGTAATACTGCTTTGAAAAGCAAGGTATGCCCCTCCATTTACAAGGCATTTTGCTAACTTCTCAGTTTTCTTTCTTATACATTCCTTAGTGTCACTTACAAGGCCAAATCCTCCTGTATGTTATGCTAATACAAATAAGGCTGATGTATCTGATTGGGAAGCTCTGTGTAGAATGTGCCTCTGCAGGTTTTTGAATGGAAATCATGTCCATATTAAAATGTCTATTGTTATCGAGGTCACAGGCTCTGCGGTAATAGATCAACTCTGTCAATACAAATGAGGTTAGAACATATCTTTTTAATCCAAATGTATTCTTCTGAGAAGCTAAATTAAAAGACCAGAATGCCAGGAAAGCCTTATGGAAGCCTTTGCTTAATTGCTGGTCAGGTGCAGTTAGAGTACAGTATTACTTTTCTCGGCAAAATAAATGTTGCCATTTTTAGACCAGGACATCACATTTTCATCAAAGTTATCAATATTTTTGGTCTTCTTTCCATTGCAGTCATCCTCTTTTCTCCAAGTTGATTAGAAATATGATATTTGCATATAGCAAAAATATCTGTCTGTGAAGTACAAAAAATTACTGAAACAAATGATAGAGGTTTAGTCTGGTAACAAATCAAGTTTTAATTGATATAATGCTGATTATGCTCATTTGCATGGGTTTTGTTATATTTTATTTTGTTTTTCCAAAGACACAGGCTTTGAAATCTGAATGCTGTGCTGTTGAGAAGTGTGGAATCAGATGGAAGATTTAGCAGTTTAAGAAATAAAAACCTCAGGCCTGATGATCAATGAAAATAATATCTATTCATGTTTTATTCCAATTCAGCTTTCTATAGAATATAGTAATTAAAATCTGCACAAATCATTAGCAGCTTAGCTGCTTTCAACGTAAGTTTTTTGTACTTGTGGTTTAAATAGCAGAGTTATGAAATAGGGGTTTGGGGAAAAGTTGCTGTAAACAATACGGTTGCAGAAAGAAGAGTGTTCAGTTTAGTTTGTGTAAATTGCAATGAATATCCTTCTGATCAAATCTGAGGTTGGGGAAAAGGAGTTCAACAGTACATTTCAAGTAAACCCAAACATACCTTTGTGAAATATTTTGAAATTCCCCCCAAACCTGAGCATGCTTTGGAGCAGGATGCACCCTGACACAGGAGTGCCTGGTGTTAATGTGGGATTGCAAGAGGATCAGCAAAACATTACTGATTCCTTTACCCGAAAAAGCCTACTTTATTCCTGCCTCTTCCAATTCAGCTGATATGGTAAGACAATGTTCAGTGTCTTATGTCTAACTGGGACATGAAGGAGCAACTGAGCTATTGGGGCAGTTGCTTTTCTGTATCTTTTCACTCATCTGTGTTTCAGTGTCAAAATCACACTCCCCAGGCATTACATGTCATACTGTGTCCTTTCAATTTTTATAAAAAAGAGTTAACCTGGATTCCACATTCCAGAGATGAGAAGCATGATTTCTTTTCCTTTTCTTTTTCTTGAATTTTTGCTTCTTAAGTAAGCTATGAAATGGTTTCATATGGAGGGTTTTAAAATTAAAATTAGCCCACCTGTATATTGTGTACCTCATTATCAAGTATGGAAGACATAAATACAACATTTCATCAAAATAGAACGATTTAACAGTGTCCATCATAGATCCCCAGCTCTCATCCTGCACTAACCTGTGCAGTGCAGAGGATCACAGTGATGGTAGCTGGCTAAGGACTTTTTGCCACCCTGAGGCGCATTGGGCTTCTGACATGACATGCACTTGGAAAAAAAGGTTAGGTAGGACTTGCTGCCTGTCCAAAAGTCCACCTCAGAACAACAGACCTTCAGCTGATGCTAAGCTCAAAAATCAGCAGGGAACACAAGTCAGGAACCAAGCCAAACCAAGATACTGTTGACAAGATAATCACTTATCTTTTCCTTTGAGAATTGTAATGCTTGATGAGCTGAGCTGACCTGTCTAGATGTAAACTCAGTGTCTCTCATTGGGTTCCTGCACACATTCCCAGTTCAGCTGCTTTCTACTGGAAGTGGCACTTAGCTGATGTTCTGCTCAGAAAGCAGTCAGTGGCTGAGACTGCATTCTGGACACTGCTTTTGTTTTGTGTGACTACACTTTAATTTTAGAATTTTTTCTTAACGAAATTAATATATCTCATGCTTGTGTCTGACCCAAGACTGAGTGCTTCAAAATTTCACTTTGAACTGAACAAATTCAAATGTGATTTGACCAATTTTAGAAATAGAGAAGTCAGCAAAAACTCACACTGAGTTGAAAAACTTGACCTCTTCATATGATCATCCTTTTTGCAGGTACTCTTTTTTGAATTTAACCTTTTTGTGGTTGGCCATATTTCCTGAAACAGATTTCTAGAACTAAGCTTTCAGTTAAAAAAATGACTTGGTGAACAGATATTCACAGTAGATCATAGCAAATAGATTGTCATTTACATAAAAAACAGAGAGTAGAACATATCACTGGATGGGTGATACATTAAAGATATTAAAGATATATTGTAAACCACATCTAACTATGTGCTTTAATCTCTGAGAAATTATACAAAAATTCGATTTTAGAAGATCTTTCTGGAAGTTGTACTGTCTGTACTCAGAATTAAGGAATGCTGTAATTTCTGTGGGGGCAAATTTATTCAGATTCTCTTTTCTCCAATTTAATTTCTTATTTAGATTAAAAAAAAAGATGCCTTGTTAAGTACATTCAGTGAGTGGGATTTGCTCAGAAATACTTTATTCTTTCTTCACTGTTTGGTTTGTGCCTCATCTTTTTGCTTCATGTTGTTGGAAACCTGCTTTGAAGAGAGAGTATTTACTTGACAGCTTTCCTATGACATGATCGCTGTGGTATCTGCATGCTTCATAAGCATTACATAAGAAATCTTCACAGCTCCCTTGAGAGGTGAAGGCATGCTATTATCCAAATTTGACTGATGAGGAACTGGAGGATTCAGGTAAGAACCCCATTAATTTTGGGAATCCACTCAGTATAATTCACATCTCCCTGTTTCTAGACTTTTTTCCTTTGAATATGGGGCTTAGGACATTACAGGACCTTGGAGTACTCTCCAAGGAGGGGAATTTTCAGAGTTACAGTGGGGAAGATTCTTCTATAAGTCACTCAGAAAACTTGCAGCTCAGTTGGTCTAAGCACCTATATATTTGTGAGACTACTTAGTTTGCATGAAACTTTGAAATATAGGTATTTTTTTCTACTGGGAAAGAATACCTGTAATATAAATGTAATTTTTCTGTCACAGACTTTCTTTAAAGTCTGAATGCTTAAATACTAGATTTCTACGTCAAATGGTGAAAATTATTTTCACATGGTTAAAATGTATTTAAAAGTGTTTTTACTTGGGCAAAATATTGTAATAATCTTTAGCATCCATCTTAGAAATAACTGAGTCATTTGGGCTGAGGCAGGAAATCATAAAAATATTCTTCTTGGTTTATATTCTGAGTTTCTAAGTGCAATAGGAATATAAAAATTACAGGAAATAGATTAGTAATAGCACATACAGAAATCTGATAATATTTTAGGAACACTAGGAAAAGGAATTTCGGTTAGTATAATTTCTTTATTAAGGCAATTAATCACATTTGCATCTGTATGTAGGTGTTGTGTGTCAGCTTTTGTTTACACTGACTGGTCAAATGTTAAATCGAGTATTTAAGATTTTTACATAAATTTTAGTTAATTTAACTTAAATTAATTAAGCAGGTCAAAGATTAGTAGTCCATGAGAACTTGTTTGATATTGTTTTATATTACAGATCATCAGGCTAGATTAAGGACTTC
This sequence comes from Climacteris rufus, assembly GCA_013398175.1. Lineage (NCBI taxonomy): Eukaryota > Metazoa > Chordata > Aves > Passeriformes > Climacteridae > Climacteris > Climacteris rufus. The sequence continues at coordinate 1,880,445 of VZRZ01008644.1, forward strand.
AGCACTTGCAAAATAAATGCTTACCAGATGTAGCAATGAATTGAGTTTTCTGCAGTGAAGAGGACATGGGGAAAGCAAAATTACTCTTAAATTATAAATTGCAAAAAAAAGAGGATTTATGCCATCCTCACTGGAGGGGAAATTTATTTTCCTACACCAACTTATTAATTAATTAATTAGTTTAAAAAGTATACTAATTGGGAGGCTTGGAGGGTGATACTTTTCCATGTCTTACCCTTCCCCTTAGCTAAACTCAGTTGCTTCTGAAGAAGGCAAGAACCTTTGCCCCACTCTGCACCTAAAAACGTGGCATGGCAAAACAGTTACCTTCAATGCTTTACAGGAATTTTGAAAAATCCCAAAGCATGACATTTGTAATCTTTATCTTAATGCAGAACACAGAGCATATGGGGGATGTGCATGCAAGCCCTGGTCTCCCTGGGGCTCAGAAATAAAAGACATGACTGATACTAATCCAGTCCAAGGAGTTCAAACCCAGAAAGATTCTAGAGTCTTATTCTTCCCTTAAAGCCATGATCACAAGCCAAGGAAATTCTTCCAAAAGATTAAGTAATTCTGCTCTGGAGAAATGTATCTAATCTCACTTTACAGGTTCAAGGTGTTAGTAAGGCTAAGTTATTGAAGTATTTAGTTGGTGTCATTTCTCTGGAATTTCATCTTTTGTGAAATTTCAGCTACTTTGAAGTCGAGTTGCCTAATTTCCATTTCTAGTCATTGGATCTTGTTATGTCATTGTCAGCAAGGTTCAAAGGCCTCCCACTATTTCATGTATTCATGATCAAGCACTTATTTTATAAGCTGAGCTCTTTAAGTCTCATGTAATGGGGTTTATTTTTCCTATCCCTTAGTTCACTATTGTGGCCCTCCTTTGAACTGCCTTTGCATTTTGACATCCTTCATCTGTGGACAACAGGGAAGGTACAACATTGCTTGCAGTGGTCTTACTAACACTGGATGTGAGTCCATAACTGTTCATTGACAGATCCTCTAATTAGTCCATTGCTGTTGGCAGAGTCTATTGTGTACTGTTAGTGCTTCACACAATCATTTCCTTGTTAAATTTTCTATAATAATCCTGTAGTATGCAGAGACAATATCCCTCTAGGACTCTAGTTATATACAAGGTGTTCATTATTTTGCTAGCAAATCTACAGGTGAACTTTGTATATTTATTATTTCTTTGCATTTGCTTTACTAATATTTGTGTTATATACTTAATATGTTAAAATGCATTTGTAAATTATTTTAATCTCCAGTATATAATTCTACCCTGTATACTACAGGAAAGGTCACTTTTCTAACATGGGAGTATAAAAGCTAAAAACATCTACCATCATATTAAACGAGATCAAAAGTGTTTAGCAAACCAAATGAGAACTAGTTCTTCAGTGTAAACCAGAACAGGGAGTGTGTCAGTGTCTTTTTATGCTGAGGTCACATGTGTGGTTTCACTTTTTTATTTTGTTATTCGTATTTGTTTTATAAATTTAGTTCTTCAAGGCACTTCTGGGCAGTTGCTGAAGCAGTTTTCATCTTGGCACAACATTCTCATTTTATACACTGTCCATCCTGCTGACTGGGTGTAATTCAGCAGTATTCTCCACCAAAAGCCAACCCTTCACAGATAACCAGCAATTTCTGAACCTCATGAAGTGACTGAGGAGACAAATTTATTGAAAATGTTTTCTAGGACTTTAATCCTTTGAATTGAATGATTGTGTCAACTAATTGGGCAGTGTGTTTATGAATATGTGTGTCAGGAGTACACACCAATGAACAGTACTGTACTTTACCACTTTACCACTACATATATAGTTTAAATGCAGATGGTTTCTTCAAATAGCGCATATGATTCCTCAGAGAGCCTGTAATGAAATAGTGATAGAAAAGAGCAGGTGTTTTAAGAGAGATGGTTGTATGAAAATTTCTCTGAAAGAGTAGTCTGTAGAATGAGAACTGACTGACAGCAATGAAGAGTGTTGCTGCAGGAAGGTTGATCACAAGCTACCTGTCAGTAAATACTTTGCTCCACTACTGCTGTGTTTATGCAAGAGACTGATTTGGATAGCACTAATTTTTTTCAGTATATTTTTCCTCAAACAGTGATTATTACTTCTGGGCACTCAAATATTCATTCTTATAAGTGGCTGGAATTTTTAAAATAGCAGACACATCTGTTTCACATAATGTAATATATTTTGTTGGAATTCTCAACTAGAACCTAGCTGAAAGCACACTGAAGTCACCAAAAAGTAAACTGCTTAGCTGTGTGCCACAATAAGGTGTTATGGTGTTAAGTACTGTAAGAAAACAACATATTATAGACAAATAGTTAGACTGTGATTCTCAATTTCTTAGAAGTTATTGCTTGTGATTATTAATTTATGGCGTCACTATGTTTTCTATTATGAAAAGAAGCATAGCAAAGCCTCACATTTCTTGTTCATTTTTACATGTTAATTCTTCTGCCATTAAAAAGCCATTTCTACAACTTTCTACACAATCACTAGAGATACTTTATATAAGGAAAATAAAATAAGAAATAATGTTTATCTTGTCTTCAACAGAAATATTTTTATTGAGATTCAGATAAGCATTTGTTCTTAAAAAAGAATTATTCATATTTGTCTAGAGCTTTCTTCCTCATTCTGGCTTACAGGGACTATGCCAACTCAGATTTGGCTTGTACACTGCATATAAACAAACTTTTATACAATTGAGACTGACAGAAATATTTGTCACATTTTATTCTGATTTTATATATTTTATTCCAAACATTCTGTTATGATGACTGAAATGCTAGCATTGCAGTCACTTCTGCCAACTCTCATGGGTGAGTCCTGTAATACATTATATTTGTCTCTAACAGGCCATAGCCCCAAAGTCACATGGTTATGTGAGATTCAGCTTTCCTTTAAATGGGAATTATATTTCTAACCCTCAGAGGAAAGCTTGGATATATAATGCCTATACTTTAAAAAATATTCAAACACTCCTGGAATAAAAAACAAGAGTGTTTTTTTCTCCCCATCCAAAATACTTCTAAATGCTTCAGCTCTTGAATGGCCTCATTTAGCAATTTGTCTTTGAATGTCCAAATTTGAAGATGAGTGAGGTCACCTACAGAGGTACTGACCCCTACTGCACCCTCCCATTTGGGGTTTTGTAGTCATCAGGAAAGCGAGGGGCACAGTGGGGACTTGAGCACAGAGCTGGAGCTGAGGAGCTGAGGTTAGAAGGGGTTTCCTCTTGGTCTTTTTCAAATAGAAGGTCAGGGATAAGCAGGAATAAAGGTTTGGAGAGGGAGAAAGAGGATGAAGGACAGATCTAGGCAGAGCTGGAAACTGAAAACCTGAAAAGATAAGTTTAAAACTGTTCAGTTTTAGCCCTACTAAAATTAGCCAGCCTTGACATTTTGTTGCTTTTGCTTTGAATCAGGTTGCATTTACAGGCACTGCTACATTATTTAAATGCAACCTATTTCACAGTGTTTTCAAAACAAGTGTTCCTAAGGAGTTGTCAGAAGATAATGAGGATCTTTTGAGCCAGCCACATAGTCTTGCATTCCTGTGGCTGAGGCTTCTGTACTGGAATAATTTCTTGTTGACAGCCTGACTTAAGGGAGACAACTAATTGAAACTTTGATAGAAAACAAATTCAAAGAGCTGTAGATTGAAACTGCTAATATTTTAAATACCATGATATGCCTTCATCCAAAAAGCTACCAAATTACTCAAGTTTATATGAAATTATATTAGGATAGAAGCAACCTATATCTTGCAATCAGGAGAGATAGTAGTATCTAGAAAGATTATATGGAAACAAAAAATGTTCAACTTTAACATTCTTAATAGTTGCATGTGAGTGGGACTCAGGCTGAACTGCTTACTAAGAATGACTTACACGTTCGGTCTATGTGAACATCACAGGGAAAATTAACTTCTTTTGAACATTATTCTACAATAGATCCAGAGTCCTTCAGTTTGTGGTCCTGGTCTCAGATCATTCCTACCACAGACACATCTTTGTGTTTGCATGAAATTTCATTGACTTTGAGTGCAATGCTACACCGTGACTGAAAAGTTTTAGGCATATTATGTTAACCTCCAAACTGTGGGCTATATGATAATAATTTTTACTTTTTCTGATAGCTGTTCATTCAGCAGAAAAGTTTAGTACTTGTTTAACTACTAATATGAAGCAGATAATTTGCTGTTTGTGAAACAGGAAAACAGATGTGAAACTGGGCATAAAATCTCCTAACTGAGACTGTTAGGCGATGTCTATCAGTCTTCATTGTCTGGAAGAAAAATCTGGAAAGTTTCTTTACAACAGATTACATGGCTATGGCCAGAAGATTTAAAAAAGTTCTCAACTTTCTGTGGAAAACAGTGATAATTACTTTATATTTCTAGGGAATGCTTAGATTTACTGTGATTTTTTTAATCAGAATATCCACAGGATTTAACTTTTCATAAGTTTTCTCCATCAGTGATAGTTCTTTGCCAAAATTTAACCCAGGGTGGATGTGGGTGTGTTTGTGTTGCCATTATTATTTGCTTGCTTTTTGAGTGATCAAGTCTGGTTTTCCTTGGAATTTCAAAAGAAGAGAACTGCAATGCTCAATTTCTTCTTTCTCATGAAATTGTTTCCCAACACAGATCCTTAAATAAATCTTGTTGCAGGTTAGTGGGAAGCAAGAATGATTCTTAGAATCTTGTCTGTAAGTAAATTGAAATGCAGAATGTAACGAAAAGGGGAACAAAACACGTTTGATGAAAATAAACAGGAGCAGCTTGTATAACAAAGTCTGGGAAGAGATCCTCCATACTAGGACTGAAAGTAACAAGGAGAGAACAGTTATTTAAACTAAACAAAATTGTCACAGGAACAAGTGTGTATGAGCATGAGTTACAGTTCAAAGGTTATATAAATCAATGAAAAGAATTTGTGTAACACTTTCAAAGAAGTGGAGTGAGAAGATGTCTTCTTTTAAATTGGGAGAAAAAAAATCCTGTTTCATAAGAATCAGTTACCTGCTTCTGAGAGGAAAAAACCCAGAGGAGTGCTATGAAGTACTTAGGAGCTGGGGACACACAGAGGTTGGAGACCCGAATTCACCCTCTAAGGCAGAAGAAGCAAAGCCATACATTGCACGTCACAGGAGGGAAGCTACCAGTCTTCACCACTTTTCTTCTCTTTAAGCTTACACGGAGACCTGCTGGAAGCAGAGGAATGAAAAAATTTGTCACAAAGAAACATGAGGGTGTTTCTGACACTGCAATAAATATGTCTCAATAACAACAAATAGCTCTGATAAGTACCTTTTTAAAAAATTCATATATATGATATTTGATATAATATTAAGCAATTTTGAAATATGCAAGTTTTATAATTGTCATTATGTATTTATTGTAGAGTCTTAGAATCATAGAATGGTTTGGATTGGAAGGGACCTTAAAGATCATCTGTTATACTGAGGTAAAAAAGGTATTTAAAAATCCAGTATCTTTATGGAATGCTCAAAGTGAGTAAAAGAATAGTCTACTTTAAAAAACAGGAAATAAATTCAATACTTGCTAGTACAAAACTAATAAAACTTAAAAAATCTCAGCTACGTGTGGACATAGCCCTGCCCTGAACTTGTGACTGCAGAACTTATGAGATAAAATTTTCCAAATAGAAATAAAAGCCCATGTATAATCACTTAAAGGTTGAAGCTATTTAGGTGGAATGTTTTTTATTTTTATTTGGGGAGTGTTTGGAGAGAGACAAAGTCAAGCCAGAGCACAGCTGGAAAAAAATGAAGATGCCAGAACTTGCTGTGACTACAAAAACACAAGCCTTGAGAGAGTTTGTGGTACTGACTAAAAGTACTTTGTAGCTGTGAGACATTCTTATTGCTTTATCCCTGAAAGGCTTACTAAAAAACAGATTTGTACCAAAGATCCCAAATTCTGTTATTTTTGTCAAAATCCAAATGTTATACAAGTAAAAAAAAGATAATACAGAATTAAGTGATCAGAAAGTTTATTTATGCACATTTGTTTATTTATGCAAACAGATTTTAAAAGTTAGTATACGTTCAGCTTGGTTAAATATTGATGGATTGTCTAGGGTGTTTTTCTGTCTAGAAATCACTCTGGAATCTGATACCACCAGAGTGCTGAGTATCCCTTTCTTCCCACTGGTTTTCCCTCAGCTGCCCTCAGGGAAGGAGTAACTTTCCCCTTTTTCCAGGAGTCCTTGGCTCAGGGTGCACATGCTGGGCCAAAGAAAATGAAGTGCCTTTTCTACTTGCCCAGATATAACTTTGTAAAGGAACGATAGGATGTAAACTTGTAGTACTGGGAATAAACAAATTAAATAATTGCACAGTCTGTAACCAAAAGGGTGTAAGTTTGGAAAACTTCCAATCCTCCTGAGCCTTGCAGCTGGGTAAATTAAGACAAAAAATAGCTGAGTGACTTTACTCAGGGTCTAGTCTGGGAGTGTGAGGTATCAATGCTTTGGGAGAAGTCACGTTTGGAGGGAGATCTGTATGACATTTAAAAGAAATAATTCCTTTAAAAACGTATGAAGGACTCCAACAAACATGTTTTGTCCTTTGCTTCCCTTTGAAACTTGTTACCCATCCTTTTTTTTCTCCTTTTAATGTCAAATCAGAATTTAGGCTGGCATTATAATCCTGAAATATCTGGAAATTGTAAATCCAGAAGGAAAACCCTTGATCTGAATAATTAGAAGGTCATGAAATTCCTAAAGTTTGTTTTTTCCATTTTGGCTTTCGTATTTGGGAAAAAAAGTACTTTTATGCTTCTTACACCCTAGTGACACAATGTTCTCATGAGGACATTCCTTTCTATCATCACTTTTTTTCAGAAAACATATCTTAAAGTAGTGGAAGCTGATTCCAGTTTTTCAGAAACTATATTTTCTACTTAATCGCTGACTTTGGTGTTAGAAGACTGGATTCTTAAAGTATACATCTCTGGCTCCACCTGTGCAGGACTCTTTGACCCTGCTGACTCATTTTCAATGATATTTGCCAAAGCTGATATACTGGACTTGTAGAAGAAGCAAGGCCGACTTAGATGTAAACTTATGATTTACAAAAAAATATTGCATTGGTATCAGCTACTTTCTATTTTAAAATCTATCTTAAGAAAACTGACAGAGCTTTCATGTGCTAAAAATCAGACTGATAAAAAGCTTAAAGCTTAAATTATTTTCATTAGAGAACAGGTGTTAGTGGAAAACAAACACTGGCACAGTAAAGAGCTATTAAAAATACTGGAAATATCAGTTTTAATGACTGATAAAAATAAACTGATCTGGATCCAGGTGCACTTATAGGCTAGACCTATGTTAGAGGGATAATGGGATGCATAGATCAACGTAAGGCCAGGTTATCATATGGCATATAATATTGATTTTTTGGGGGCAGAGATTTAACTTTCTCCCTGAAAAATCCATGCCCCAATTTCATGGCTGGTAAACATTTCAAAGTACTTGAAAGGTTCATGTGTGACACACTATTATCCCCTTCTAAAATTCTTTGGAGGTTTATCAAGAAGGAATTTTTCCAATAATACCCTGACAGTTTTTTGGACAAGGTCTGTAGAAATCCAATGACCAATGCCTTGTTTGGCCACATAGTTCCTGAATTCTTCTATCCTATTAATGCTTGATCAGAGAGTGGTTCATATTTGAATTTAACTATAAATAAATGCATGCTAATTTTCAAAACAATATTAAAGAACTTCTACAAATAAGTGACAGCATGTTCCCAACACAGCGTGTGGCAAATTTTCAAAATAGTTAAGTAGGAAATGTATTTAGTAAGATTTGTGTATCAATACTAGACCCAAATTAACATCAACCTGTTTGTCAAGGCAGCCAGAGGTGGGAGGTTAGGGAGAAAGGAACGTTTACTTCCTTCTTGCAATATGTTTGTCAGGGTCTCTGAAATTATGGGCATATATGCGCTGAGACACATGCATAACTGTTCTTATAGTTTGCTAAAGGCTAAAGCAATATACCCTGGAGCTACACAGTAAATCTTTGACTACATTATAGTTGTATAGATGTTCTATATCTACATGACAACTGTTTTAGAATATTTAAAGGAACTCTTAATAAAATTTCTTTCTAAAGAGATTGCAATAGAACAAACTGGAAATTGAAAGCTATCTTTTCATAAGAAAAACTGAATTAAAATATCTGATGCTATCACATGAACAGTTCAGTTCTAAGGGCAGTTTTTTGGCAAGAAAAAGGCAATAAAAAGTTTGAGTTCTGCCACCTCATACCTTTGATATTCTGGGTTTAGTTAGTATGTAGGATCTCTAAATGTCTTATTTCATACTCTTTCTTCCTCCATTGCTCACCTTATTGCATTGCTGATATGTCATGTAGCTACAAGTAATTGTAATGTGACATTCATTATTTAAAAAGTGGGACCTCAATTATCTGCATTGCTTTGCACTAGATATTGTTGTACAAGAAGCTTCTGGAGCAGCTATATGGGCAGATCCTGGGACAAGGATGTCCTTGGAGAGCACATCACAACTTTTAAAAATGTATATTAAATTCTTCCTATTTTTAATTGTGTGCTAATTTTAGTTATTAGTAGTATTTCATTGTGTTGAGTCATTCTTCAGAGAAGAGTACCTGAAATTCAGCTATTCATGCAGGATTAAAGGCATTTCTATTTAGTCATAGATTTCAAAACAGTCAGGATAGATAGGTATTTCTACAGGGAAAAAGTAATAGCATTTGCAACACCTCTGGAAATTAATTAAAACTTCTTACAGGTAAACTAGTTGAAGCAAGTAATGGACTGTGAAGACCCATGTTTTTGATGCATGTCCAGAGCACCTGGGTATGAGGATGTTGTCCCAGCTGAATAATCATTTGTTCATTCATATCTTCCACTTTTAAAATATTTTAAATTGCCCTTTAGTTATACAGGAGCACTCTGCTCCATTTCCACTGGTAGGGGATTTGAGCATTGAAAGACTTAATTCTGAGTCAGTTGTTATTGCAGACCCATCAGAATGGAACTCCCTTCTTAATGGAATCACCATAAGCTCATGGTTTTGTGCTTTGAGGAAAGACAGACTACTGATTTGATCTAATTTAATCCTTTCCCAGGGACACAAAGCTGAGTTAATACAGCAATGGGAACCATGCAGAATTTTCAAAATTAATCATATAATTATGAAAATACAGGTGCATATAAATGTCATCTGATTTACTTGTATGTTATAATAGGATTTCTTTAGACTTACATGCAAGGATGGAATGAGAAATGTAAATAAGAAAGTATTGTTGGAAGTGATACTTCATTTTTAATCTCAAAGGGAAACAGATGCCATTTGGAATAGATATTTGCTGGCATCAAATAATAGTTGAACTTTTGAGGTCACATAGTTTGGAATTTTCCATTCTGATAAATCTGCAAAACTCTGGAATGTTTAAAGATGTGACAAAATTGTCATGTACAACAAAGCAAATGAATTCTAATTAGTGTGAATGGAAATCTGTGAAATTTGGTTCAATATTTGACAAGAAGGACTGAAGGAGCAGTTAACTCTTCCATTCTGAAGTCAGGGTTAAACAAATAAGCATTCACTAGGTTATGTAGTTATCATTGTCAAGTTTTCTTTGTGAAAAACGCATTCTCTTTTAGGAGGTATCCATTAAAGGCTTAGAATTACAGAATTAACCTTTTTCTTCTGTTGAGAAGTTACCAAACTAAAAGGTGAAGCCAGGTATTGCACAGAATTTGTAGAACTATAATACAATAGAGCAATGTATACAGATCAGAGTGCTAAAGTCTATTCAGTCCTAAAATCCATTATAAGGGGTGCAGGGATTCAACAGGTTAAGCAAAACCAGAGTACAGGCTGAAGAGAAATATTTTTCTCATCTGCAACACTTTTTAAGAAGACTGAAAATGATCACTTCTTTGACAAACCTTCTTGATTTTCCCCCCAGTGAAACTGGAGTCAAGATTGCTGGTTTTGTTGCAGAATCACAATTTTAGCTGAAATGTCGCTTTATCTTGCTAAAGAATATTTTTTCCTGTAGTGCACTTGCTTCATCACCGATGTCAGCTGAATACTGGGTAGGGTGATTTCTAGAAAAACACTACTACAAAACCAGCCATAATAATATAAAACTTATGAACAACCTCTTTCTTTCTATCAGGAAAAATAAAGGTAAAGAAGTCAGTGGGCTTGAGATAGTGAGGCTGTTAGTGTAGCATTTGCCAGAATTATGGGGGAGATGTTAACCACCCAAACCACCAGTATTAACACATTAACACATGCTGAAGTGTCCCACAGGAACTCAGAAACCTTATCTGCCCTCTCATGCACCTCACATATGTGAAAGTGCCTGGGTGGGGTCTGACTTAGTTTGTAGGGTTCAGTTAGAAAAACTAAGCATTGTATGAAAGGTCTTGCAGCTTTCTGTACAGACTAGGTAACTTCCCAAATATGGGAGCTGCCTAATGGGAATATGGTGCCCCTTCTGAGAGGTTCTGGCAGATCCCTGCATACCGTGAGCGGCAGGAACCTGACTCCAAAGACTGCTTCTTTCTAATACCTTTGGCAAATTCTCAACAGTAAAAAAGAACAAATACCCAAACATTTAAACTCAATTGTTATGAATATGAGAGAGTTTAAATGGGTTTTTAGCTTTCTTGGAGAGGCTTGCACTCGAAAACCACATGATTTCTCTACTTTAATAATGATCGATCAGGATTATTACAATATGGATCGATTTATTGTAATAGTCACAAGAAAACACATATAAGACCAAAACTTAAACAGAACTACTTACTACACAGGATAAACAAAGATAGTACTAGTAGATGATACAGTGCACAATAAAAAGGTACCTATATTACAGCTAACAAAGAAATAGTAAGGTTAGAAATCAATGTAACTTACCAATTCCTTTCTCTCAACTTCCAGAAGAGAAGCAGGCAAAAATACCGACGTCTCGGTCTTTTTGGGGAGAACCGTTTGTACTCTCCAAAGAGTATACAAACGATTGTCTGATTTTTGGAGCTTACAGTGGTCTTTTATGCAGCAAAATCCTTGCGTCTGTCAGTCACAAGTTTCAGCTTATTTTTGTGTATTCTGCCTTCCCAGCAAAGAGCTTACGGCTGGTGCCAAGAATATTTGGGGAAGATGGTCCCCTAATTAGCAGATGAGACTTGGTGGGGGAGAGAAGGGGGGGGGGGTGGAAACCGTCCTGCCACATCAATGAAATGTCTTTCAAAATTTAGCTAATGAAATAATAATCCGTATTTAAAGAAGTTCCACTGATAATCAAGTTATTAATAAATTTATGCTTGAATATATTATAAAACTAATTATAAAGTATTGAATTTTGCTTTCAGGTATCAAATACTTTCTTATTTTATACGTCCTTTGCCTTTCCCATTCACACTGCCTCTCATGTTCTTTTCCTTGCCCAATTCCCTGCCCATGTAGAGATGTCACTGAGTGCTGACAAGCACAGTGCGTATCAAGCCAAGGCAGTGATTCCAGCCTACTCAGCTCTCTGTTGCAGTCTACATTCGGGTATAAGTTTAAGGAGACTCTTCCAAGCAGATTGACACGTGAATTAATCTCCCTTAGACCTGCATCTAATTATTAACATTTATCAAGTATGTATTATTACATATTGTCCCAGTGCATCACCTCATGCCACAAGCTTTGCATGAACTAGTGTCCAAAGATCACAGCAACACTGTAGCTCCACCCTTCTTGCTTTATTGCTGAGTGTACAGGTTTGGAAACAAACCAGTGGAGGAATTAACCCAACAGAAAAATATTGGGAGATTCCAAGTCAGAACTACAATTTAATAGGAGAAAATTAAAAACAGTAATACAGAAAACACTAGACTGAACTGACAAGGTAACATTACAACCTGAGGCAGAAATCCCGTCTGTCTCTTGGAGGTCTGGTGGTTATGGAGTTCCTCTCCTTTGGAGAGCAGTGGAGATGAGTGGAAATCGGTGGAGATCCCTAGATCGGTGTCTTGTGCTGTTTCGTCTACTCCTTTTATCTAGGTAGGATGCTCAGTCTTTTTGGGGCCGAGCACATCACAATGGGATGACAGAGTTGCTGCTTCTCCTTAGTAGATGTTATCAGGGCTGAGTCGTTGACATAAGAGGCATCACCTACCTCTTATCTAATGCTCAGTTTGCAATTTTGGAGGGTGTAGTCAGCTGTGTGAACGAGCCGTTGTTAGCAACTCATCAATAGTGATGGAGATGGTAATAGAATACATTCCTTTGGTTGCAGTTTTCATACAACCCAGGACACTGAGCAGTGCCCCAAGCTGTTTATCAGCACTCAGTGACAATAATGTTACTGAATCAAAATTTTGGTGAAAAGGGACCCCCAGAGACCATTTTAACCCACCCCCTGCTCAGCTAGACCCAGACTGAGTGTGTTGCTCAGAGCCATATCCAGTTCAGTCCTGCTCTCACTGAGTGTGCTGGCCACAAACAGCAGTTGGACACCCTGCCCTGCCAGTGGCCACCCCATTTGCAGGGCCCTGAGGAGCAGCTCCCAAATGTCCCCCACCTCAGGCCACCCTGCAGGGAGAGGATTCCACCTCAGCCCTTGAGGGTGCACGTCAGTCAGCATCCACGTGGCAAAGCAAGCATGAAAGTAGTCCTGACTAAATCTAGTCTTGAATAAATCTAGTCCTGACTAAAGCAGCATAAGTTAGAAAGATAGAGGAATATCATTCGGCAAACCAGTTCATGTTCAGCATCCCTCTGTGCCCTGCAGTTGCCACTCATTGTGCTTGGGTGTATCACAAGTGCAGCTCGTCGGTCGAGAAATAAGCACCTTTCCTTTGTGCTCAAAGAGGAATTTAAACAGGCTATTTTCAAGACATGTGGCAAACTGTTCACAGAATCATAGAATTGTTAAATGTTAGAAAATACCTCTAACATCATAGAGTGCAATCTTTAACCCAAAGCCACCGTGTTCACCACTAAACCGTATCACCAAGTGATGTGACTACATGTTTTTCAAACACGTCCAGGAATGGTGACTCCATCACTTCCATGGACAGCCTGTTCTGGTGTTTGAACACCTTTTGGTGTAGAAATTTTTCCTAAGATCCAATCTAAACCTCCCCTGGTGCAACCTGAGGCTATTTTCTCTTTTTCTGTCACTTGTTACCTGGGAGAAGAGACCAACACACACCTGGATACCACTTCCTTGCAGGGAGTTGTAGAGAGTGTTAAGGTCCCCCCTGAGACTCCTTTTCTCCAGGCTAAACACCCCCAGCTCCCTCAGCCACTTTTCATGAGAGTAGCTGCAGCTCCTTCAGCAGCTTTGTTACCCTTCTCTGGACAAGAAGTTATTTCCATTTTCCTGGTTTTGTACTATTTATCACCACTATGTCATCACGTAGGTGGCACTGTGTGTTCCCTAAGAAAAAGGATGCTGCTGATAATTCTGGATTTGATGAATGGAGTATTAATTTTGTTTTCTATCTTTTTTTCGTTGAAGGATACATTGTACAAAAATTCATAAAGAATTTGGGATTTCCAAATAGAGCCATAATGCCATAAATAAGGCCATAAATAAGGAGGTCTGCAGAATGTTCCCGAGTTGTTCTTTGTCTTCTGTAGAGTGTTCTCCTGAAATACCGTTGATCGAAATTCTGTCCAGCTTCAGGAGCTCCAGGGTGTGCCAGCTTCTGGTTACCATTAGTTCAATTATGCAAAGTGCTCTGGTAAAGGCACAACCAAAGTCCAACTCATTCTTCACCTCTCCTTTGCATTTGCTCTGGAGAAGGAAAGAGAGATAATTAAGCAGAAAGAATGTGGATTGATTCCTTTTCATGTGTCTTTGAATTCAAATTACCCTCTGCAAGTTAAAGAAGAGATTTTTACATCTTATGTCAAAGAAAGAAGCACGGGCCCAGCCAGCATATATACTAAACTAAACCTAAAAGTTATTCCAGGTCAAAAAACAAAACTAAATCTACTAAAATCTTTCTGCTGAATTAAAATAACTTTTTTTTACTAATTACTTAATGCTATCTCTAAAATATGATAGTGCCTATAGATTTGTCTTTTAAATAGCCATTAAGAGTAAAAAGATAAAATGGAAAAGTGACAGAGAATTAATGAACAGAGATTTTACATCTCACAGACCATTGTTCAGACTATTAAATACACTGAAATTCTGTATAATTTATGATGTAGGGTTGAAATAATCTATTTCAAAAATTAAACAGAGTTGAAGGGTTAGTAGGAATTTATTAGAGTTGAACAGCATATGGCATTTTTCAAGACACTTATATTATGCTATGGAAGGAATGTTATTGAATTAAAACTAATGAGTATAGAAAGTGTACTCATCTGTATGGTTCCCAGTGATTGCAGGTAATCTGAGATGAAAGAAAATAAACAGGCTTCTAGAAGTTCTAGCAATTTTTGTCTAGATTAATCTTACTTTATCTCAGCCATGAAAAAAGATACAGCTGTAATCTTAGATAGTCATACAGGTTCACTCTGTAGTCAGTGGAGAGCAATCTGGAGCAATCTCCAGAGAGCTGTTCATTCCATCTTAAGATAGAGGAGATAAATTACTTTTTTTCAGTGTCCATCTCTCTTTATTGAATACAGAGGAGTGTAGATGGCTAATTTAGACTAAGAATGGGGTTTATTTCTCCAGTCTTTTGTTCTCCAAAATACACATGTCTAGAGTAAGGATTGGGCTACAACAATTTAAGGGTTTTCAAATTTTTTGACTCTAGTGTGTAACCCAGTGCAGCCTTCATGGTTAGCTTCTCTGCAGCCATCAATATGGGGCTTATCTGGAAATTTTGTAACGTCCTTTGTGGCTACTATTCCAACCACTGCATCGAAAACATAATCAAATCCCTTCTATTACAGAGATTGACAGAGTTCTTGTTATTAGAAATCCATATGTTCATCTGGCTTAGCATATAGCTTGTACCTGCCATGCCTTGTGATTTGGGCTATGGAACTGAAAAGTGACAGAAAGCACTTAGCTGAAAGCAAAGAAGGTGAAGAGTCCATGTGGTTCCTCCATCTGCTACCTCCTGTTTCCTCCCTCTCCCACGGAACAGTTGCAGGTATTGTCATATTGGCTGTTTATGCAAACCTCCTTCCATATCTTTTCTGTGTACCATGAAAACAAAGGTTACAAATGCTAATCACCAGCATTTATTTACATTTACCAATTATTTCCTTTTTCTTCTTATAGCATGTTTCACTTGTGGTGAGAAATTAACACTTCATCTGTTAGTGCTAATTAGCTCATGTCATGTTCTCCACAGCAATATCACTTCTGAAGCATGTTTTTAAGGGAGTTGAGTGAAATGCCAGATGTCAAAAGTTCAGATTAAGACAGGTAATCCAAAAACCGAGATTCAGCCACCCTTTGATACCTTAACATTTCTGCTTAAGCATCTGAGGATATTTAAAAAACCCAAACCTTCACCTTTAACTAAACTGAAATTTCTAAATATCAGTGCTTTAATAGTCTTTAAATAAAAATGACAGTGAAGCATGAACGGACTTTATTCAATCTGGCATATTGTGCTGATAGGGCAAACAGAACAACACAAGTGCAAACAGACTGAAATAAATCAAACAGTTCTCTGCATAAAATGATTAAATTCTCCCCCTTCCCACCCTTTTCCTTCCTGTAAGTAAGACTCAAATTCAGTATCACACATCAAGATCCTAGCAATTTTTTAAAAGAAAGGTACATATTGGTAGGCAGAAGGAGTGCCATCACTGTGAAATACTATTACAGCCCTTATTTGAAGAGGTGTACAACATTATGCTTCAGGGTTTAAGTTGTTCTGTTAGTATTAGCAGTTGGGGTACTGGCAGAGACAGCACATATTTTTTTTCTGATCCAGCATGTATCAGAATTCTTACTTTGGCTGCTTGGATTGCTGATCGTGCAAGTTGAAATTTGAAGTAGAGGAAATTGAGGTAGTGGGGAGGAAGAGGAGAGAGAAGGAAAAGATACAGCAGAAAAATTGAGTAGAGTGTGACAGTTGCGTAACAAATGAAAAAGGGAGCATAACAGGGTTGTCAGGAAGATGTTAGATGATTCTTCACCTAGACACATGCATCTACAAGAGACAAGCTATCCTTTCCATTATCCCTTCCCTTCTCCTGTCCCAGGAAAACTACTTTGAGTTTGGTTTCAACAGGTACTACAACTCTACAATTTGGATATGTCCATGAGGACAATTGCCTCAGCAAGTGATGTTGGGCCCAGTCCTCATATTTCCTGCATCTCATTTAGATTTAGTGGTTTCAAAATTATATAGCAACTGACTGGGAAAGTTAGTTTGTGCTGTTCTCTGGGACTTAACAAATACTTTCATTGTACTGCATTCTTCCAGAAAACCAACTCATTATCATCTTCTGCTATTAGTTCCTTTGCTGAACCATATAGTCCATATGACACTTGAGCAGACAACTAATATATCTGAGATCCTTAAATAAAAATTTCATTGCCAAAGCTAAAGTCCCAGGTTTAACATGGAAGCTTTTCTTGTCTAAGTGAGTTTAACTGCTAATTAGTACTGAGTTTTGATGGCTCACAAAGTGTCTTTAAAAGGTATCTGATTAGAAACCTTGTGCCAGTGAAGCTGTCTTTCTCTTTATTCACCTAGATGGGGATAGGAGGTTTCTTCCTGACGGAGCTGCTATTAGTATCTGAGTTAAATAACCCAAGTGCACAATGCAGCTGTAAGGCTGCTCTTTACACTCCCTGTCAGCTTAAAGAGCTCTTCATTATCCACAGCAGCATTTTTAAATATGTTCACAGGTGACCTTATTTCCAATCTCTTGACCTTATTTCTGAGGTTTGTCATCAAGCTTTAATTCATTTGATAGTCCTTAAAAAAGCTTTAATAAATGTGGGTAAAAGCTTAGCAAAGCATGAGTGAGAGTCAAAGGTAATACAGACCCAGCTTGGCTTTAGTCATATGAATAGGAAATAAGATGTCTGGAAACTGTTAGGAAGGAGAATCAGAAATAACAAATGATTCAGGGCTTTTCACAGGCAAAGTTTGAAAGCCATTTTTTTCAAAATAGACTAATAGTGTTGTTTTAAAACATTAGTTAATTTTAAATCATTAAAATTTAAAATATGTGTGTTTATTCATCTTATGTAGATGAGAATCATGTAGTAATAATCAAAATTCAATCAGTGTAAGAAAATAATTCTGCAGTAGAGACAGGCTTATAAGGACGTTTTGTGCTTTAAAATGGCATTTACCTTGCACTAGACTTATGTTCAGGAACAGGGTCTGGTTTCCATCGAATTCAGTCTCCTGGGTCTTTGAAACTGTGTCTCTAAACCGAAATTAGCTGCCTTTCCAATGAAATGGTTACTCATCGGTGATAATCAAGTTAATACTTGAAGTTTTGAATACACACATTTCTTTTTTGTTTATTATCCACTCTGATTTTATACTGCTTTTGCACATAATCTCTCTGTGTTCTATCTGTAATGCACTACTATTTATCACTGTATTTGAGTTTATGATTTCAGGTGAAGTTCTTTGTTAACCTGAGAACTAGGCTTCTTTGGCAGCTATTTTTTCCCAGGTATTAAGACTTCTGATTGCAAGAGCCACTTTTGCAATAGTATTTCTATCAAGTTCATGACTTTACTGATAATTTGTATGACCTCAAGAGGCTCTGTATTTCTTCTTTGGGAGCTCTTGGTTTAGCACCTGAGAATTCTAAGAGCTAGTTTTAAAGCTGTTTTTATTCCTTCCATTTATTTTTCATTCTATAAATATGTTTTATTTTATGCTCATTTATATGATTTTATTCATCTATTTACCCATTTTATTTGTTGTTCATTTTTTCTCTCCCTTGATGTGCATTACACCTGTTAAAAATAAATTTTAAAAAGTGAATTTTTAGGGAGTACTGTGAAAACAAATCTGCTTTATGCTGTTGAATTCTGCCTTTCCTTTGGAGATAATATTTGTCAACGGGCATAATTTCTTCAAATGTTGTTGGAGAGGACACTACACCCTTATCATAAATTGCTGAAACAGAACCAGAAAAATCTTCAATGTATGCAATACCTATATGGTAGCATTTACATATCATGACCTCCAATAAAATGAAGACGGAAAATGCACCCAGTAATCACAGGTATGTTGCAGTACCACTTGATTAGGATATTTCTCTCTTGGTTTATATGTCCCTGTTGTGGTTTGGCTGTATATTGTCTAATCTATCCATCCAATCCATATTTTATATGTGAAGTATATGTAAGTATTTAAATCACAAACTCAGAAGTGTGCCAGGAAAACTACTGTTTGGAAAAACCCTCCCACATAAGCAAAATCTGTATTTAAAAGACTGTTCTCTCTTGCACAGAGAGGAAAAAGTCATGATGGTGACATCTTGCTGTTGTGCAATAGAAAGAGTAGTGTTGTGGTGACCCAGCCCACCTTGAGGCTGAGTGACATCCAGTTGGTGGATTTCCCTGCCCAGGACTCCGACCCTGAGGGTGGATTCGAGGGCAAGACCAAGGTTCAAGGCTACTCCCCACTGGGTGTCCCTCTAGCAGCATCTCCTCCTCTCCTTCTAGAAACCTCGCTGTTCCCGCAATGCCATTAGTTTAGACTCCTATGTTTATTCATGTGTTTCATTGCTTATTTATTGAGCTCTGGAAAGTTCTGTTTAGTTCGGTTCCCCATTGGTTGATTCAAATATGTTCCTCCCCTAACCCTTTGTGATTTGCTCCCTGTCACCCCTCGTCATTCCCTTACTGGTTTATCCCTTTGTTCCTCCCCTTCTCTGCCCCCGTTTCAAAAGGGTGCTGTAACTGCTCCCCAGGGCTCTTCTCCTTTTTCCCCCCCTTTCAACTGGAGCTCTGCCCCCTGGGGCTGGAATAAAGTCGGGATTACAGACGAGGAAAGAGTCCCTCTTTCTTCCTGTACCCTCGCCTGTTGCCTAGCGACACCTTGCAGCAGCCAGCCTTCAAACGGAGCTACTTGCAGGCAGCACCAACAGCTGCTGACAGGACTCTGATTGCCACGCTGCCGGGGCATCAGAACTTGTTGCCTGCCAGGCCATCAGGCGGCTTGCGGTCAGCGCAACAGAGTAGAAATAGGAGAAATGTATATAATCAGTACATTCATGGACTTAAGAGGAAACAGCAAACACCAGTGACTATTTTAAAGTGAGGAAAGAAGGGCCTAGATTGTCAATATGTGTAAGATTTTATTGAAATAAGAAGTGAACTTTAGTCCAGCCTGGTCTGGTACAAAAGTTTCTGGGATACTCTAACTTAAAAAGATAGAATGAAGGAATGTATTTAATTCAAGATTTTTAAAGTCCTCCTATTATCTCTCAGGGACACTCATAAGGTAAAAGAACAGGATGTAGCATATAGCCCTGATAATTTTCAGAATTTATATATGCCGACATACAGCTGGTGTAGCTGCACTGTGTGTCACAGCTCACAACTGTGTTACCAACATTAGTAACTAATACAGCCAGTGCAATTCTATGCTAGTAAAGTTGTAGGATTTGTCTCATCATCCTATATCTGGTGTAGGTACTGAGAAACTAGAAATGGCATGAGTCCGTGTATATGGAAGCATAACTGTCATAGCTCACCAATTAGAATAAATGATGTCATGAAAGGCATCCATAAGAGAGAGAAATGGATGTAGAAGCAAAAAGAGTAACAATGTAAATTTCAAGGTAGATATTGTTTTTTAAGCAGTGATAAATCTAGCAATGGTTTTGGTTAAGTGTGACTCAAAAGTCTCAGGCTAATAGGAGTTAAATGGCTCTTCAGCTTCAGTACTGGACATCAGTATTTGGATTAGAGGAATCTGATTCCTATCACTAATGTTATCTGTTCTTGACAGCCTTGGATCTTCAACGAAGTTTTCATTGTAGCACATGAAAGGTAAAGTCTGGGAAGAGACCTGCTGTTTACTGAAATCAGAAATCTGTTGGTTAAGAATGCTGTTAGGTTAAGGTGATGGCATATCCTGTTACATACATTTTCCTCATGTAAAACTTAGTTTTAGTGAAGCATAATGCAGTGGATTCTAAAATTCACTCTGTCAGTTTTAAAAGGTCACTATTTATATTACCGAGCACCATACATTCCATACAATTCACATAATGACTCTTTATAATTTCAGTCGTCAATTTAAGTGAAAGTATTTCAGATCTAACTGGCCTTTGATAGCTGTTAAATCTTGCATGTTGCAGGACTGTACTCAGATCATGTTCCTCTCACAAAGACTCAGAAGCCTGTTTAAAAAAACTCATTAGAATGCTGGGCTGAATATATTTACAGCTTCCTAATTGTCATATTAGTCTATAAGAATCTGATGTGGTCTTATGCAAAGACATGAATGGACCAGTTTTCATTTAGAAGTCGAGTTTTGTGGTTTCCTGAAATCTCTGGAGGTGTCAGGTTTTATGCATCCTGTGTCTATGCTATGAAGTAAAGGAGGGCCAAGAAGAGGCTATCAGTACTCATTATAAATGCCAGTGACTGGATCATGTCTGGATAACTTAGGACTTGTCTCCTCTGTAGAAGAGCTGTCTTGAAATGAGCTAGTTGGAGTGAACTGAAATAAAGGCAATGCTGTCTAACAGTGATATGGTGTCAATGATTGGGGATCCACTCCCTCTTCCATTGGTGTACTTTTTTTTTTGACATTTCTTACTCAACTTTCTAATGAAATCAAAGTTATTTTTGTGTATAATTTGTTATTGAATTTTTACTTTTACATCTATTACAAATAGAACAAAAATATGGTTAAATCAAAGCTGTAATTAACTTAAGAGATCAATGATTCCCATTAGTCACATCAGCAAATAATGGATAACCATTTTTGTTTCGATTACACGGTTGTAGCTGAAAGATACTTCATTACTTCAATTCCCTCTTGATGAAATTTGAGGAAGGACTCCCACATACAGTGTTTTAAATCATGAGGGTGCTGATCTGTTGAAAGGATCTGTAGATCATAAATTTATACTATATTATGTTTTATTCTTAGAACATGAACTAAGGGATTAAAGCTTGCTGAATCCTCCAGACTGCAAAGGTTGTAAAGGAACTGTGAATCTTCCTTGATCTCTCAAAGAAATTACCTTGTAGACTGGGGCCTCTTGTTAACAGGCATATATAGGCTGAGTACCTATCTTCTTAGAAGATAAAGCTTGGACACTTTTGAAGAACAGAGTGTGTGGATTTGAGGAGACAGAGTTGTAGAATGAAAATGAAAATTTTTAGAGTTAAAGCCCTCAGGGTCCAGGAACCATTTAAAAATTTGTCTTTATTTATATTTATGATAAAAAGGTGTGGTCATAGAGAGCAACACAAATTGCATAATTTTAGTTCTATCACTAGCATTCCTTTATTTCTGGTAAAAATCCAATAGTCTCAGGAGATCTGTCTGTAGTAGAGATGCATTATTTTTTCCACAGATTTTCTGAACTATATATAGAACACTTTGTCAGAAAAAATCAGATGAGAAAGCTATGGAACTTGGGCACTTGTGTCACTGTTAAATTTTTGGGGGCCAACTTTTAACATCCAAGTTGGTGGTGCACAGATAATTTATATCCATCCGCTGCTGAGTTTCAGTATGTTTTACTGAAAGCAGAATCTTGTCATATTGAAAAGTCACAGATTGAGAGTGAAGGGGTAATATACTGAGAGAGTGTAGAGTAGCTATCATTCATGACAAGTGATAAGAAGCCAATCAGATAAAATAATCAAGCCTTTCCTTCCTTCAATAAATTCATACATATTTATGGAAAAAAGGATGATCTTAAAGCTATTTTCAGGTCCATATATTGTTTTACATTCAGCTATAATCCTTACAGTTTTATGAAAGTACCTCCTGCTGTGTCCCTTATTGTAAATCATCAATGTCATGACTGTTATAAGTAAGATTAAGATTACATTATCGAGTTGGTAGCACGTGCCTTTGCTTTGCAACTTCATTTAATATATTTTCATTTGGGGCAGGTTTTTTAGAAAGTTATTTCTTATAGTAAGTGTGGATATGAGATATGTTGATTTGAGCTTTTATAGATGTTGGTGATAGAATGAATACTAGGAAAGAACAGTACTGCTAACTGCAGCAGTTTTAGTATAAAAATTGCAAGTGGATCAAATAATTGCAGCAATTACTTTAGTTAAAAGTAGGAAAATTGAAACTTGTTTAGAAATATTTATCAGTTTAGAATGGGATGTGAGAGAGAATATCCAATCCAGTTTAAGGATAACAAGCAGTATGAAAAGGTGGAATGCAGTAATAATGTGCCCAGAATCAGGCTAGGATACCAGTGATAAAATAATGAAGAAAAATAACATGGTAACTTCAGGGACTGCTGATGATCAACAACTCAGTTTTTTTTCTAAACTGAAGGTGGAATGGTGGAAGGTGGCTGTGACACACAAGGTGCACTTGTTTGTTTTTTTTTTTTTTGTGGTGTGTGCTCACTCTAAGCTTGCCCAGGCAAACCCTCTATGATGTATTCCACAGAAGGTTGTGACAAATTCTGGAGGGCTTGTGACTGGGAAAGATGATGCAGCAGTTAATGATCATCATCTTTTACTGCTTCAGAATTGCTGGTCCAGCACCTCATAACAGTGGATTTACTCCTCAGCAGTAGCTTGAGATGCCATAAATATTCATCTTGCCTGCATGGCACAAAGGGCTGCTTTTCTCAACGTGGGAACAGGTTATCACCCCAATTCTGCAATGCTTTTAAAAGGCAAGGACACAGCATTGGTTAAGTCTTGGCTTAGTATGGCTAAGTTTGTGCTGTTTTCTAGTCTACTTGTCTAAAAGAAGCCATAATGAGGAATATAGAAAGCCAAGGAATAACTACTAAAAGATTACTTGATAATTTGATGAAGGGTATGAAAATGTGAGTGTGGGCTCAGGCTGTCTAGGCTCTGATTAGAGGAGCTAAACCAAGTGCACTGCAGAGTGTTATGAGCTGAACAAAGTCCACAGTCAGAGTTTGAGGCCATGGCTTTGGACCATGGAGTGGAAATGCTGACTGAGTTGTGCTTATCCTCATTTGACTGGGAAGCACATGGTACTCTGATTGTAGGTTTTTCCATGCCATAAAGATCATGGATTGGTCATAATATCCAATATAGAATGTGGGGTGTTTGTTTTATTTCTTTTTTTTTCTCTTAAAGGAAATTTTGCATTTAATAAAATATATACAGACCTTTTTTGATCTTGAGACAGAAATTTCTAATGTGCTTTATTTTCAATACACACCCTTGCAGGTGAAATGAGAAGAGATGTGGAACATTGTTTGGATCTTAAATCTACCGAGGAAGTTAGCAATGTTAAGAAGATTCACCCATCTTAATTTGCAAGCACACCCCAGATAAAAGTGAAATCCTCTCTTTCACATCAGGAAGGGAACTTTTTGTAAATTACACCTCTTGCTCCACAGAAAGTACAGCTGCAATTGGCATCCCACCCTCAAATATCCATTAAACTGGATGTAACATACGTTTCCAGACACAGACATACAGTTTGTTCTGTGGGCCTTGGTGCATTAATGCATTCAAACACAGTAGGAAAAGGTTCAAGTTTAGAGATGAAAAGAATTTACTTGAACTCATTTAGCTTTTTAGAGACCTGAATGTGCTGTCTTGGCACAAAAACATTGGCTTCCTGCTTTTTCCCCCACCCTGCAATTTAGTTGTTTGTAGTGGAATTGCAAAAACATATTAACATTTTACAGCAATCATGTCAAGAAAGAAAATATTACACGGGTAACTGTTTTGCTTGCAATTTTTAAATGTGGTATTGGAGATTTTATTTTCGCCAAGTTAGTCTGGACTTGAAGAACAAAGAAAGGAAAAGTTATGGTAAACTACTGATTACTTTAAAAATAATTGCTCACAATTGTTGTTGTGAAAGACCAGTTTAGGTCACTTATGTGTGTGTGTGTACTTCTGAAAAATAGAAATGTTAAGTGTGTAGGTGATTTTCAGTATAATCTTAGGAATCAGTCATTTAGAATTCTGGAAATTCCTCACTGCAGAACTTAGATAACCTGCCCATCAGAATGCACTGATGAATTCATCTATCACTTACTTTGAGCTTGTAATCAACAGTAATGAGCACTGCCACTCTCTTCAGAAATCTGAAGGCCATTGCACTGTGTCTGCCCTGTGCATGCCAAACTTCCTGATCGCTCAAATGTCTGTGTGGGCCAGTGAGTTGTGTTCAGCTTTCCTGGAGCCACTCCCTAACTTTATGAGTTAAGATATTGGTAGTGATACGTATTTTTGCCATGGAGATTTTTTAGTCGAATGTTTATTTATGTTAGTATGTGTGACAATAGTAGTATAAAGAATACAAGTTTACGGTCCTTAACTAATTGAAGGATAGAAGCCTTTGTGCACAACTGATAATTGGATTTGTTAATGCAGATAATTTCTGCAAGGATTTATGTTTAACTGTCTTAAAGAAATGATAAACAAGTGGAAAAAGGATTTCTGTTCTCACTGTATGGAACTTCATGTCAGAGTCAAGGATGCTAAAGTTCATAAATCAATAAAATTTTCTAAACAATTTTTTAATATATGCTTGCTTAAAATGTGGGATTTTTGAATTGTATATCTGCATCTGTAGTCTTGTACACTGGATTACAAATGCATTTCTATTTTCCTTCTGAAATATAGGTTCCTTAGAGGAAAACAGCTGAATATCTCCTATGTGGCCCAACTTATGAAGCTATGGAATAATTAGTAATTTTCATTATTGAATGAGTTTATCTGATTCCATGTAAGCATAGTACTTTATGTAGATACATAGAGAGCTTACAAAACATATTGTAATATAGCAATATTACATATGAGATATGGTTTAGCATTGAAAATATTATTTATCCTTATTTCATTAGGCTGCTAAATCTTAATGACAATGTATTCAGAACAAGCCTAAGTATTCAGCTTTTTACTAATACTATCCAATGATAGGATTAATAACTTAAAAGGACAGTGAATATGTCAAATGGAAAAGAAAAACATAAATATGTTCAAAATTAATTAATGGTTCCCTATTGCCTCATTCTATCTTTGTTCTATTATAAATGCTTGTTTTACTTTGCCTGTTTCCATGAATTCTGAGGTATTCAATCTGCAGAAGACAACTTTCCCCATTTCTAATCTAACGACTGCATCTATTACTTCTGCTGTAGCTTCCTATATACTTGAGTTTTATGTTGTGTAAAGATGAAAAAGTTATCACCATTGAATATTAGAAGGTTTTTTCAACCCTTATTTAACAATTTGTTTCATCTGGTGAGTCTATAACATATGACAGAGGAAATTTGACAGTTAACTCAGCAAGATACCTGAAATTTGGCCTAGTACTCAAGCCATAATTCCATTCATCCTTCTTGAAGCTGATGCATTTACTATGTTTTTCATGTCAAATGCTGTCTGACTGTTTACCACCTGGTAACCATGCCTTTGTTATTGTGAGGGCCCTAGGAGAAAAGCAGTCACATAATTTCCCTTGGCACATATCTTTTGTTAATTTTCCCAGACTCCAACTAGTATTGAAGATATTGGCTAAATATATATATATATATATATAAAATTCTATTTGTTCCCCACATAGCTGTAACAATTTGTTTTGTTCTGTAACACTGTCAAGATAAACACACAGCTATATGTCATGTGGTTGCTATAATAATGACCACTTAATTATAATTCAGCATTGGGCTAGTAAGGCAATTAACAACATTCAAAATTACAGGGCAAATGTTTCTCTTAATCAGAAAATGCATGCATTTCAATCATATAGCTAAATTACACTTTATTCCTGACATTGTACTCACTAAATACACTAGACTGAATAAGTGGATATCAATGTTAATTTTTTGGAGGAGGAGGGGGAAAATACCCTGTTGTCATGGTATGAGTGTCCTATGGTAACTGCTACAACATTAGGAAGAACTGCTGCTGACTCCTGTTATTTAGCACACATAATTCTTAATCTTTCTATCTCAATGAAGGCAAGCTGTTGAAGGGATGATAGCAAAACTAGAAGGATTTTCTAAGGATTATGTTTAGTATGACTTTCATAGCAAGACCAGAAAAATCTTGTGAGACTGGGAACTTTGAGGTGATAAAGCTGAAGTAGGTAATTTCTCAGTTTGCCTCCATGAGGGAATGCAACTCAGAGGGACGTTGTTATAGCTCTACCTTTCACTGAAATTTGGTTGTGTTAAATTTTGCATGGAGCTTATCCAGTCACTTGATAGTTATACAGAAGTTGTTAATAGCTATTCCCCTTGACAGGACAGGAAAATCTGAGCATGCTGAAAACAACCAAATATATTAAACAAATGTTCAACCTTCACAGAAGAAGAACTTCAATTATCTATTGTAAGTTATTACTTATCAGTGACATTTCTGATAATTGTTATACCTCTAGGTGACTAGTAATAATTTCTCCTTGAGAAATAAATGTTAGGGACCACTGTGTATTGTTTAGCAAATACACAGCAGAACAGTCTTCAAAAGCTGAATTTTCATACTGTACTAAGGTTATTGCACTACATTTTGATTTAAGTTTTACTGATGTGTGAACAATTAAATGATTGCTAGGGTGATTATAATCTTATTGTGATGATTTCTGTCTTCTCTATTTTGTTTCTACCATTAAATCTCAAAGCAATTTGCAGTGGACTTCAGGATTATTATTACTACTTTCCAGGAAAAGCAGAAGTAAAGTGACTTGTCTGGCATACAGGGGCTGAATCAGAAAGGGACATGTAAGTGCATCAAATAAAATTAGGTTCTGTTGTTAGTGGGACAAGATGTCTCCCATGCACAATAGAGCACAGAGGGGAAAGTCCTATTTGTTTCATCTTAATTATATCGTAGGGTAGGCCATTGCTTAATAAAAGACAATGGCCTGATTCAACAGCAAATACTGGATATAGAGTGACCACAAGTTTGGCATGATTAAGCACTTACCTAGACTACACAGTGGTTTTATGCACCTATGCTGTGCATCTGCCATCATCTACCAGCGTTTAAACCTGGATATTTTAAGAAAGAACCAAAATGCCCTTTTAATTTTCTTAAGTTCTGATTGGAACCCTAAGCTTTAGTTAAAACAATATTCCAAATAGTTATGAAGTATATGTCTTTACTATAACAGACTTGAGTAAATGGGACACTGCTTTGAAAATGCAGTTTTCTGAGTTAATTAAGTGAAAGAAAATTCATCCTTGCTTTTGCTCACTGCTGATTTTCCTATTGGTAAAAAGTTCAGCAGCTCTCTATGAGAGCCACTCAAAGAACACTGTACCCCTTTGGCACAGACTCGTAAACAAGTCCCACAGAGCTCTGAAGATTATCAGCTGCTGAGGAAGCAGACATTTGACTGTGAGCCTGTAGACATAAACAGCAGGGTGCATAAAATAAAGTAAAAATAATCGTGCCAATGTGTCTAGTTGAGAATTTCAAAATTCCTGCAAGTGAGAAAATAAACAAATATATGAGATGGAAAATTGCAATAACATCAGAGTGAGGTGGTTTGTAGATGAGCTGCTGGAGAATATAGTTTTGCAGAGAGGAGCAAAATAATTGTCTTGTGGATGTATTACAGTAAAAGAAGAAAAGTGTAGGAAGACAAAGTTGTAACTGAAAGTATAATTTAAAATAATTGTAGATGGGAGAGAGAAGGCAAAATAAAGACATTGCTCTTTAATAAGTATGAAGCAACACAAAAATTAGTGAACTGATTTATGTAATTTATACTAATTTTTGTATTTATCCTTCCTAAACTCCATTCCCAGTATGAAAATGATGACATTACATCTGTCATAAACTGTGAGAGGAAAAGAAATCCATGAAATAAAAATAACAAAAAAGTTACTTAGGTAAGATGTGGTCCATAGCTTTTACCTCACATACTGAAAGAAGTGTGAGATTGCCCATGGCAATGCCTTTGAGCCTCTAAAATTTGCACTGGAGTAAGAAGAGAGGTGTTGAGAACACGTTGTGCTGAGATCTCATTCTGTTGTGTACTTGCTTGCAGAGGTATGCAGCAGAAGAGACTGAGCTGTGAGACCATCAGGCTATATAAATACTGCTAAAAAACCTAATCTGAGGAATGTCAGGGCTAGTGGTAAATTGTCTCCTATGAATGGTGGCCTAAGGACAATATTTATGTAAAACCTCTGTGCGAGTCTATCAGCCTACTGTGATGGGATATGAAGGCCAAAAGAAGGTACAGGTACAGTGAGGAACAGTGTGATCCAGAAGGCAGCTTCTGGGCACATCTGGGGTTTTGCTGGCAAATTAAAGCAAGCAGATCTGGGTTTGCAGGCATCTCAGATTCTTGTTTCAGCAGAATAGCACCCAACACAGTCATAGAGAAGAGCCAGAGCACATATGGGTAATTTCAATACGTATATCTGTTCATTCCACTTGCAGAAGAAAGACAGAGAAAAATGGTGAGAAAATAAATAGTATGTGAGGAAACTGTAAAATGAGAGTCAGGTAAGGTTTGAACAGCTTTGTAGCCTATTTTTACCTTGTGCACCCTCACTCCAGATTATCCATTCAACATACTTTGATGAATATTCCCACATATTGTCCACAGATTGTTGTTGCTGTGAGTTGCTTGATTTCCTGTTTTTCATAAGGTGCCTTGACTGTGCTCACGGCCCTTGCTCCTGTAGCACTGCCTCACATATTTCCTTGGTACCAGTGTGGCCTTACATCCGTAATAAACAAATAAGTCATAAACATATGATTCACTCGGTTTTGTTTTTCTTCACTGATTTTCCCTCTTTTTGCATAGTGCAGCAAGTTTGCCTCTGCTTTTGGTGTCTGCTAAGTCTTTCATTTATCTGAAAGAGATTAAATATAAATACAAAAAAAGGAGCTTGTGTGACATGCAAAATCCTATTGTAGATATTCTTCTCATTGGCAGTAGATTTTGAATAATTTTTATTTCTACAACATTCTAGGAAGCAATGTACAAACATATTTGGATTTATTTGGATTTACTGGGATCACCAGTACATGGTGCTATGGACTTACTAAAGCGAGGTCAACAAAGGGCCGCATGACAAGAGATTGAAGCATCTTTTTCATGTGGAGAGCCTGAGAGAGCTGTGAGTGTTCAACCTGGAGAAGAGAAAGCTCAAGAGGGCACCTTATCTGTGTGTATTCTCTTCTTGTGGAAGTGAAGGAAGACAAATTAACCATACTTCTCAGTAGTGCCCACTGACAGGACAAGAAACAAGGGCACCAATGAAAAAAATATGAAATTCCATGTTAACAGAAGAAAGCAATTTTTGACTCTGGGATTGACCAGGCACTGGTGCAGATTGTCCAGAGAGCAACTGGTCATGGTTCTGGGTAACCAGCTCTAGGTGGCCCTGCTTTAGTTGGGGAGCTGGACTTAGATGATCTCAACAGATCACTTCCAAACTGAACTATTCTATGAATGTATGATTTTGTGCAGTTCTTTTTGCTGTTTTTTTCTAATTAATACTTACCTGAAAAACAAAATAATATTACATCATTATTCTGTAATTATTTGTTAGTAAACAATCTTTCTATCTAGTAGTTCTGAAATGTTCTAAGTTTTCTTCCCCTCTCTATTGTATCATATTTAGTGTTTCATGATAATATTTTTCCAGAATAATTTCATATTATCTTTGTATCTTTGTTTTTTATTCTGGGAACTGATGTCAAATACACTCACAATCCTCTAAATGTAGACATCAAATGCCACAAAGTCAAGGGCATGATTACTTTGTACTAGCAAAACCACTTCAGAGTCCTGCATTAAGCTGGCTCTTCTATTCCTTTCTGAAATAAACAGTTGTCAGTAGAGGTTTCTCATCTCCATGTTAAAATGATGAAATTATGTAACATATATGTGGTCCTTTCCCTTCTTGTAGTCTTATCTCTGTTAACTCTTTTGAACTTTTGTTCTTCAGGATCAGTGCTGTATTATGGGGATTTTTCCCACTGTACTTCAGTCCACTTGTTTTACTAAAGAGAGTTTGAATATGTTAGTATAATAGCACTAATTTACATGAGTGTCTTTTGGGAACTAGATACATCAAACAGAATTAGAGTTATACACAGGACAGCTGGTTTTCTGAGGTGCATAAAGTTTGCTACTACACTCTGATCTTCAGTTATATTTCATTTTAAAGAAATTTGCTTCTCAATATTGCTCATCAATATATTTTTAAATAAGGAAATAGAACTTTATAAAAATATCTTGAATGCTCAGATAATATTCTGCTTTTCAATTTTTGTGTCAGGTAGTTTTATAGACCTGTCAATAAAGCAATGGTAGAGATGAAGATTGATTTTAGTCCTGATTAAGGGTTTCACACATTTCCCAATGAATCAATTCATCAATTCTGTGCCTTTCATAGCATTTCTGGGAGGGTAGATAAGGCCTCTTGCTGCACTTTTCTTTAATCAAGAACTGAGGGTAACAGCTTTACATAGAATTTCAATGCAAAAGTGGATGGCTCTAATTTTTTTTAATGTGTATTTTTACTGTGGTTTCTTTATTTTGTTACATAGATTATGAGTTTTTAGAACAATGAAGCATATGCTAGAAGAAAAAGGACATGCTTATATCATATTTGCTATATTGTTTCTAATACCAAATGAGCAGTTAATGAATATGATTTGATGTGAAATTTAAGTTTTTGAAACTATTCAGGTTTTTGGAAACATTAATATTTACAGTTCCCTCTGTCCAAAGCAGAACAGCTTTGACATCAATAGCTACACTCCTTCATCTCCACAGCCTATTTACATGCATTTGAAAGACATGCATTTAAGGTGATTCCAGTTATTCCATGACTGAAATGTGAGACATGGCAGGAAGTAGCCTAGCTCACCTACATATGGAATCACACAAAACAAAAAATATTTCCATGTGTTACATGAATCTTGGTCTTTGGTATAGTCATAAGTCAAAATAAGAAACACATGAAAGATTAACATGAAATATTTTTGTGTCAAATAGAACACTAGTGGAGAGTTATTTTCATTATCTTTAAAAATGGTCCACTGACTTTAACCCAAATTTTTATTTACCATATGAACTTGTAATAACTCTTGACAATATTTCTTCCCCTTACTTTTATCAAAAAAAAAAAAAAAAAGGAAAAAAAATCTGTGATATTATGTTGGTTTTTACATATAATGAAATTCTTCTCTCAAGTTCTTGTCATCACGACACAGAAACAAGACTCATTCTGTGGGTCAGTACCTAGAATAAATAGGCGTGAAGGAATTTGATCCTTTATCTGATGATGCAAGTATATGCTGGGACAAGCTAAGCAGAGTTACACCAAACTGAAGGGCAGTGGTAACTGCTGATGGGGATAAGGAGAACATGACAGGTTTAAATACTATATTAAACAATAAAAAGGAAAGGAAGCATGTAACTTTGGAAGAATTGAACAGTAAGTCAAGTTGTAACTTATTTTAGAATTAGAGATAAGGAGTTTAGAGTTTTTGTGTCTATGGATTTATCTGAAATAGGTTTCCCACTTGCTTTGAACCATATAGAAGAAGTCAATCATCTAAATGTGTGCTGTGATGCAGTAGAACAGGTGCTCTCTTTCAGTGTCCTAAGGCTTATGGGACTGAGCATAAGGGACTCATGGCTTCCTGAGTGGAGATAGCCAGTCATCAGTTCATGGAGTATTTTTCTGTACAGTCAGGCTTTCTGATGTGATCTGGGAAGATATATTCTAACTGAGATATGGCTCTATTTTTATATTTGGGTACCTAAAACTAAATAAAGGTAGATTTATCTAATGAAAGTATTCTATATTTCTGGAATATATAAAGGATCTGTATTTGGCAAGGTAGACTTTGATCTTCACTGAAATGGAAATTTGTATTAATAGTATGTCATAAAATATGATTTCTATAAAAATATGGAAGTGTATTGGTATAACCTGGAAATGGAAACTGTGAAGGTTGCATTTCTTTCTCTTTCTTTCTTTCTTTCTTTCTTTCTTTCTTTCTTTCTTTCTTTCTTTCTTTCTGCTAATATTGATTTTTTTCCTTGTTTTTCTTCCTGACTTCCCATTTATTACTGTCCCTAATGCTAATGTCATGAGAGTGAAGTGTCTAAAACTTTGATTACTCAACAGAGTTTGTCAAAATGAAGCAGCACTGCAGTATGTGCTCATAGAAACATACAGCATTATTTTCAATGGCTGCTCAGTTATAAATTTACTAAAGAAGAGAGCAGAGTGCTTTCAGACAGTGCTTTCACATTTGTTTTAAACTGCTATCTGAATGTCTTTATTTTTCCTTTCTGTTTTCCTGCCACAATGAAAGAGAGATTGAATCATATTTTAAAAAAGAAATTGATTCAGCAGCATCAGTCTGTTTGGTTTTTTTTATCACACCTTTTATTTTAGACTTTTCATTTGACACTGCATCTCTATATCTGTTGAACTCTGAGCATTTTGAATTCTGCTATACAGACCCTGTGTTCCACAGAAAATAATGTGTAAATTTATCATTTCTGTTTGTAAATGTATCATTTCTGTTTGTAAATACTTTTTTTTTCCTGCCTTGCATTGTTCTGCATTTTATTTTTATTGTTAAAGTAAGGCACGGGAAGTGACAATGCAAATAGAGCACTGTGCTTTGCAGATGGACAGTGTCAGGACATGGTAACAGCTGCAGGGCCCTTGGCTCCTTATTCTTATGCTGTTTGACTTCATATTATTCCTTTGCTGTACTGCTTTTCTTCATGTGGCTGTGAGAGAAGAGGATGGAAGGATGATGCTGGTTCTTCCTTAAGTCTTTCCATCTATCAAAGGCATTGTAAAGGTGAAGCACTGCAAAAATATTATTTCCTGATGCTATTTCTTTAGTCTTGCTCTGTATTTCTTAATGTGGTCTTTGTTCTGGTAATTTTATGTTTCCAAACACAATTTCCAAATACAATGTTGATAGAATCACGAATCAGTACTGCAGGATCTTCTCTCTCTGCAATGTTGGCAGCCTGTGGATTGGCAGCAATGGCTTGAATCTTACTTCCAAATTAAATAGTAAGCTCTTCTGATCAGAAAGCTGGTGTCTACATCAGGAGTTGATTGTCCTAGTCACCCTTTATAGTCAATATAATCAACATCCTGTGCTTTCAGATGAAAGTAGATCTAGATAATGTAACATGAGCTGTCTGTCCAGCAATGCCTCTTTCTCCTTATTAGAGTCAAACAAGGCTAGAATGCTAGTTTGTAGCAGTGTGCCTGGCAGAAACCGCTGCACCCAAGCCTCAGGGCTGGTGGGCAAAGCCTCAGGACTTGCTCCTGGTTCCTAGACATGGTAAAAGATCATTGGCTCAGGTGTTCCTTACCTTAGGTTCCATATATGGTTATGCCCTGGAAAGCTCTCCCCCCCACCGGTCACTTTAAACTATGCGGTTTTCCTATTGGGTGCTCCCTGTGTTCCACCCCCTTTAAGAGACCGCTGCAAAGCTTCCATGCTCTCTCTCTCCTGGAATCCCGCAGCCATCAGGCTGTCTCCTCTCTCGCTCACCTGGACCCTCACAACGCAACATTGGATTTACAATAAAAAGGCTGTAATTCCAGAGAAGAGCCCTCTTTTGCCTTTTGTTCTCACCGACGCTAAGAAAACCCCAAACGCAGCTTGGGGTAACTCATAGATAGAGAAGCCAGCAGAAACTGGTCATCTGCGTTAGTAAGGACTCTGTGCTTTGGGAGTTGCAGGTTCCTGCGACTCACACTTGCAGGGACCAAACTCGCTTTTATTGGACGTTGTGCGGTCTTGAGAGCTCCGGGTAAAGCGTCACTAGCTTATGTGAAGGAAGTTAGAATTAAGTGAGGAGAATCCTACCAGATCTGTCAGCTGGTTATTTTGTGTGGTGGTGTACATTTGCCCTCCACATTGCACTGCTGGTTCTGACAGAGACTCCTAAAGTTGATTAAACAGAGAGCTCTTGTCCCTTTTGTGCAAAGAAAATCAAATTAAGGAAACAGAAGGCATGGATATGACCACAAGAAATAGATATGTCCTGAGACAAGGGCAGTAAATATTATTCACCTGTCATTTAGAGAATTAAATGAAATAATTTCCTGTCTAGAAAAAAATGTTCATTAATTAGATTTTTAATGTCTTAATTTGATCCAAGGCTTGTAGGAAAAATCAATCTAAGATCTAAGCACATGGAATTTGTCATGTTGACAAAACTCTGAGGCTTTGTTCACAGTATTCTACAAACATTTAAGCATGTGCTTCCCTCTCAAGCACATGAGCTGTATCAGAGGTGAAAGCATTGCCTGCTGTGTACTTGGAAGATCCAAGCTGCAGTGGCAGAATTTTGAAATATGGAGAAAGCTTATGGTTAAAACAAAAAGGTTTAATGCAGAAGTAATCTTCATACCTTCAATATCAAAAGTCCCTCTGAAGTGAAGATTGCTCGAATACAACCAAGGCTCATATCAGAAGGATAGTATATGCCTCAAGGCATATGGAGATGTATAGAGAAATGCATCCATACCTTGATATAGAACTGAAGAGAGGTGCTAAATATGTTTGTATTTGACACTGTTAACTATCCTGAAGCAATATTTGCAAAAGCTTTTAAAAAGTCCCGTCAGTAGGGAAAATATGATGCCATCTGTTTACCTTACACAAGCACATGTTGGTTTGTGCAAGCTAGTTATTATGGATATTATAACTGACTTGATGAGCAAGCACCTGTTTGTTTCTACAAATACTAGTATTGACGTTTGCACACACTCCTACGGACACAGAGGGGCTGTCTGAAAAGGGAACTCATGCTGAACAAGAGTGAAGACAGTATAAGTACTGGTCACAGTGTAATCTTTGTAATTCCTTACAGATATAAAAATGAGTCTATAGTCTGTCTTCTTAAGTTAGAATCATTTCAGTATGATTACGTTGACTTTCAACCTTTTAGTTATCTTGAATGTTATGCTCATTTCTCACCATCATAGCTGTTGGTAAGATGCACAAGAGCAGAAATGCCATGGTATAGAAATCAGAAGGTAAACAAGCTCAGAAACATAATGCTTTGGCTGTACAGTGCTCTGAGGCCTCTGGCAGCAAGACGTCTAGATATGGAGTCCTAACAGGAAATTCAAACTCATGTTTGTGACACAGACTCACAAGGGAAGTGGCTGTCCTATCTGTCTGGAATTTGTGAGCTATATATTTGTTTTTATAAATTTTATACTTTTAAAAATTATAGCAGGCAGCTAGGGTAGGGAGGTGTAAGACAGGTCATGAGCAAAGGCTGGGGGTTGAAGAAGAAAGGCAATAACTAGCTCTGAAGTGAACACTTATTTTAACCCATAGAGTTCTCAGTTATAAGAAAGTGATTCCTCTTGAAATGCATGGTCTTTTTCATATTGTCATATGATAGGGCTGACTCCCCCCAGTGGAGTCATTTTAGCTGGGAAAGATCAAATCTACATTTCTTTGCCATAGATCACTGATTGAATTCCAGAGTATTAAACCAAAGAAATACATCTTTGGGTACAAGTTTCTAAGTATACAAAACAAGAACTACCTCTCATTGGCCATAATTCTTCCCTGAGTCATTCACTCGCTGTCAAGAGTAGCTTCTAATGTAGATAAGTGCTGTTAGATCACTTGTGAAGCAGTTTGTGGCAAGAAATAAATAAGAAAAGAGAAACTGGATAAATCCATCAGATTTCATAATTTGCTTTCTCACTGAGTGCTTGAAACAACTTTCTAGTATACAGATAGTGCAGGTTCACTTCCTCTGACCTGTAACATCTTTCAGATTTGGTGCATTTTATAGTAGGACTTCATTGAAGGACTCACCATTATAATGGTTACAAGTATAGTGACTTCTTTATTGACTGGCATTCATAAACTGTACCTCTTTGTCCTTCCAGGTGTTGAGAAACAGGATTTGTTCACATTTGAAGTGGAATAACTATACCAGAATACCAATGTAATAACATAATTTAACTCTATGTATATAGATAATAATGCAGAAACTTTAATGGAAACATCCAACTTCATAAAAATGTGGTGACACAATTGCCAAGTTTGTTAAGTGGAACAAAGATTAGGCTATAACCAGAAAGATGTTTCAAGTCACCAGTAATTTTAAGGGATGAAACCAAGGAAAAGCAAAGCGTCATGGAGAAAGCTGATTCCATAGCAAATGACCAAGGAAATGAGGAAAAGGCAGCTGCAATACATTGCCTTTAGTCATATATTTCAAATGTGCCGGAACAGCCAAAGATGTGCATGAACTCACAGTAGAGAAAAAAATCAGAAAACTGAGCTGGGTCCAGCTGGTATAGGTCTGGCAGTTCTTGTTTGTACTCCTTGATGTGTTCCACCAGGTGGGCATCACTGTGGTACAGAGCAGAAATAGAAGAGATCAGCTGTGCATGGGTGGGAGAAACATTTTAACTTATGGACAATTCTGTCTCTTCCCCCTCTATACCCTTACTATTTGGTCATGGTTGACAAAGGTATGAAACACTTATAAAACAAGTAGTACTTAGAGGGAAGTTGAGGAGAAATGAAATGAACAGGGAATAAATTTTTTGCTTTCCAGTCTTCTGGATCTATGTATAAAAGTACAGACACCAATGTTCAAATCAGAGAGATTAGATTTCAGTATGCTGAGTAGTTTCTTCCATGAGGACTGCATTTGTCATCTTGCACAATGAAAACCAAATTTTGTCAGTTCCATCTGTGAGTAACACTCCACCATGCAAATGCTGTGCTGTGACTCATGCCACGGGAAACAGGCCTTCATTTGTAGAGCAACTTTCCACTTTGTCTTACTTGCTCACAGGGTTTTTTTTATTTCTTTTATTAAGGAAGATTCTATCCACTATTGTTCAGCAAATAGGATCTCGTCAAGTGCATCATCATCTTCAAATTGATAGAATTGATTCAGGTGCTGAATTATATACCAAGTAATTGGAATGACCTAGCAGAGAATGTGCCTGCATTTATAAATAGGATCTGGACTCAAATAATATATAAGACAGTAATAAACCCATCTCCAGATATCCTGGTAAAGTCTCATTATCTGCATCCAACATCACCTTGATTAGGTTGCTCTCCGGGCATAAAATCCAATTTATTACTTCTGCTTTTAAATAACAAATTATTCTATTTGGCTTAGTCAGGGGTTTGTAACTGAAAGATTTTGGGACCTGTTTTATAGAGATTGGGACTGTTTTACTATTCTATTACTTTTTGTGTTGCAGCATGGCGTCATGACATGGGAAAATTGGTAATTTTTTTTAAAGGTTACCTTTCCACGTTCCTGTTATCAGACTGTCTTTTTACAGCAGTTTTTCTCCTGAAATTTCCCATGCAATGATGTGTTCTTGGCTTTTCACAATACATTTTGAGTTTTATCAGTTTAGAAGTTTCCTTAAGATATTTTCTCAAGTCTATTTTCAAAGTTCAAAAGTTTTCCTTCATGGTTGCTTTATTACTATAATTCAATAGATGAGATTTGAGAATAGTTATGTTGCCTAAAAAGGCTAGCCCAAAAACTGGGACTAGTCAGTAGTAAGGGAATAAAAGGTAGGTATTTATTCGAAAGGTGTTCAAAGGTACATTTAGGGCAGACAAAGCCCCCTCCTTGGGGCATCACCCAAAATGGACGACGAGTCACGAGTTCTCCACACCTTTATAGGTTTAGTCCATTTGCATATCAGCATAAATTCACCAATTAAAACTTTGCAATTTCCCCCTAGCTCCCTTAGCTCACTCACCACCCCCCCTTTCAGATGCTTGGGCCTGGGCAGTCTAAGTGTCCTTGAAGGGTGAGTCCAGAGAGGCACTGTTATGTCTATAGAGAATGGCAACTAATGAGCTATAAAGCATACACACAAGGCAATACAGAATCTGAAAAATATAAGTGTTAAAACCTAAGGCAACAGTTATTAAAAATGTAGAAAGTGGTTGTGGGCTGGATGAGAACTTCAGAGCTAAAAACCGACCAAATCTCTACATTTTGTTTGTATTTGGCACTCTGCTTTAGTTGTCTTAGGGAGACCTTTTGCTACAAAACAGATTGAGATGCATCACTTTAATGCCTGCAAAATAAATGAATAAGGAATCTATCACATACTTTCGTGTGGACAATTGTAGATGCTATAAATTATCAAAAAATGGTATGGTTGGGTTTGGTTTGGTTTTTTTAGACCTTTTTTCCTGTTTGTTTTTGCTTCATGGTGTTTTGGCTCGTCTGTAGTTAGATGAGATGTCAGAAAAAATGGACCAGACCTCTGAGGATTATAGAGAGCTGCTTGTGCTTGTTTGACTTGCATAATTTTCTCACTCCTTTTGGTTTGAACAAGTTCTTGAACTGCAGTCAGGAAAAAAAGTCCTCATCTCTAAGTAACATAATCATCTGGCCATGTCACCCCAATCTGTTCTCTGCCAGCCATGGTTGTGAGTGATAATTGCTTTTTTTCCTAATCTCCAGCTGTTAAAATTAAGTGGAGTAAATTTTGTACAGAAGGAGGTGCTTTGACAGACAAGAGTCTCTAGAGCTCTAGACTATAAGCAAAACTGCAGTCTGAAAGTACAAATAGTGGCTAAACTAAAAATGTTTGTATGTACGGTCTAGACAGTTCCAAGGTTAATTCCAAGTTTTATTAATATCTCCTTTTAAAAGTGTATCTGGATTAAGGTCAGATATCTGTTTGCAGATTAGAAATGGGTGTACATGTTATAATGGTTTCTTCTCTCCTTGCAGTGTAAGAAATAGTTTATTGATAATGCACTGCCTCTACTGCTTTTTGAATGGCAATTACAAGAATATACAGGGTCAGTTTTTATAATTATGTGGCCAACTCAATGTGATTCAAATTTTCATATATGTAAACATCAGCAATCAGCAATTCCTTTTTATACATTCAAAAGGACTTTCCAAAAACTTGAACTTCTGAGTGACTACATGGAAAAAAGCCTAAGTCACTGAGTCACTTTAAAACATTGCAACATGTAATGCCATAACATATTGCCATAACATAAAACAAACTGCACCCCTCCTCTAAAAGCTTGTACATATGGTGGAACTAGAATGTAATAACTGGAGGTGAGAATTCACTGGATACCTGTAGACAGATTTATTTCCTATGCCTTATTTATTTCTCTAACACACTAACACACTGTTAGCTTTTCCATGCAGACATTCTTAAGATTCCACAAGCTGGTTCCTGTTGAAATTTAATGTTTCTGATTCATCTTATATTTTTTTCTCTAAGACAATACTTATCCCATCTTTCCTCTCAAAAGTGGAAACAGTGTCTTTCAGTGCTCCAGCTGGCAAAGCAAAAACCTTTTGAAGAATAAACTGCTAACACTAAGACACTAAGAAGTGTTTGAATGCTGTGGTACTCTACAGGACCTGTCAAAACCCTTAAGTCAGTGATTCTTCCCAGCACCACTCCTGCAGAGGGACACCTGGAGTCAATTAATTCCAATTAAGAGGAAGGAATATATACAGTGTCTGCCCTTGTATGGTGGATGAAGGTAGTTTATTTGTCTCTTTTTCCTTATGGCTGAAAAGAATAGTGCTGCATGTGTGACTAGGAACTGTCAAACCATGGAAATTATTTATTTATCTGGGCTTGTAGGTTTCTAGCTCTTGAGTTTAAAGGTCTTTGCAGAGTGGCTGGAAGCAGTGGAGAGGAGGGATGTGCACTAATGTTTTGCTCAGTTTTGATTTTACCAAATGAGAGAATGCATGTAGTTTAAGACAGATGGCAGTTCTTCACATATGAGGAATAAAACTAACATTATAGAGCTTTTTGGGGCTCTGTGTGTGGTCTGTTGAAGTTAGTGATGTACAGTACATTAAGCTTGTTGCTCTTTCAAGGCTGTATCTCTAGCTCTTATAAACTGATGAAAATCTGTGGCTCTGTTAATTTTTTTGTCTGCCTAGTAATTTCCAAATCTTTCTAGATAAAGAACTTTGTCTTTTCTTTGTTGTTATGACATTTGAGTTTTGACAGATTTTGGGATTTTTTTTCTCCTTTTCATGCAGTTCCACTGTCAGTAGTGCAAATAATGTAGGAAGAGCCAATGTTAAATAATACTCCTACTTAGAGTATAAATAATCTTAGTGTAAAAATTCTAGATGAAAAACCCTTACCATTAAAATATTAAAAAGATTAAAATGATACTGATATCAGAGTTTAGGTTTTCTCTGATTAATGCTGTGAATACTCCTAGGATGAACAGAATTGTCTTTACTCTGCATAGTTGTGAACTTCAAACTGAAATTTATTTCTTTTTCAATACTATATTACCATATGTTTCAATATTTTGTTTACCAAGTTGTTTTAAAATATGTCTAACAGAAAATTAGATGGACCCAAATACAGAGAAAAAAAAGCACTGACAAAGGATCATAAATAATAAGATGCACATAAAAAGTTGCTTTTACTAAATTATGAATTCTTTTTTTCTTGTGTAATGCCTGCTTGATAAATCTTCACTTTTCTTAATGTGAATGCATGTGAGATTGCAAAAATGTATTTAAAAAATTTTTAAGACATATTTTTTCTTACTTTTATTGGAACAACTAGATAATTATGAATTTGTTTTTTAAAAATCATAATCCTAAGGCATAGTCAAATTGTCCTATCTATTTTGAGTTAAGAATACTGCAGTTTAGCTCAACTCATATTAGCATTAATTAAAGATAAGAGAGTGGTTGAATAGGTAGGTTTTTCCCAGTTTATATGTTCAATTCATGGAGATTTATTGTTATAATAATGAAACCATGGAAAAAAATCTTAGTGTAGATGTGGATCATTAGGATATGCAAAACCCAATAATTTCTGTATTTTTTTACATAGTTTTGATTAAGATTCTTTTCTGGAGTTCATGGTTTCTTTACATTTTAAATGTCTGGAATCCCAGGTATAATGTAAATTGACTATGAGAAAATTATTCTTTTCATTATATTACTTCTATGCTATCAGCTTTAATTCTATGCAAATATAATTTCCAGAAAAAAAGTATTATATTTCCTACAAAACAGTGGATTTTATAAATAAACACTAATCCTGAATTAAATCCCAAGATATTAGCTTGAGATATTTTTAATGAAAAAGCATTCTTAAATCTTTCTCAAATGCAAACAAACAAACGTTTTTATTTCAGGATTAAATATATCTTCCAAAGCCCTTCTTGTGTTCCTGGTGCTGCTGTTTGTTTGAATTGCATCAGCTACAGAAGCATAATTACCAATTCTGGAAAACAACTTTCATGGTAGTGTGCAGCCAAAGCCTGGAGTAGCAAATGGGAGAAGCCAAGGGCTGATAAGATCTTGACATGTGTCAGTCTCTGCCACATTACTGAATCAAAACAACAAACAAGCATCCCAGTGCAAATTATGAGTAGAAGAAAGCTGATGAGTGCCTGGGTGTCCTCTTAGAAATGATTGTAAGCCTGTTCATAGTGTTATAATATTGTAAGCAGTTAATTGTCAACACCTTAGCTAAACCTGAATATAAAATTTTCTATAAGAGTTAAATCTGTGGTTGTTAATAATATCCCTAGAGGGAAAGATGTAACTGAGACAGGACTTTTTCCTAAAATTATTCAAAAGGTAGAGCTATTAATTATTTTCACCAACTTTTTTTGGTCCTGAAAATGAAAGCTGAATATTTTTGAGAGATAGTCTAACAAAAGGGCCGAATCACTGCTTTGAGTAGAGAATATACCTCAGTTATACCAAGTGTCACAGTTACTAATTCAATTGTCTTATTTATGTGAGTATATGCACATATACATAATATTCCTGGTTTAGAAAAAAGAGAAACAAGAAAAATGATGCTAAAATTGAAGATCCCATGGTTTAACCCCTGCTACTAACCAAGAACCGCTTTACTCCTGATGGGATGGGGGAGAAAAATTAAGTGGTAAAAGTGAGAAAACTCATGGGTTGAGATAAAAACAGTTTAATAAGTAAAGCAAAAGCAAAGTGTGCAAGCAAAGCAAGGAATTCAGTCTAGACTTGTGTTCAGCCATCCCCAGAAAAGCAGGGATCAGGCCTAACAGTTACTTGGGAAGACAAATGCTATAAATCTAAATATCTTCTCCTTTGTCCTTCAATTCAGAAAGGACACTGATGGGCTGGAGCAAGTCCAGAGAAGGGTGATGAAGCTGGTGAATTGTCTGGAGCACAAGTCTTGTGAGGAGCAGCTGAGGGTGATGTTCAGCCTGGAGAAGAGAAGGCTCAGGAGAGACCATATCATGCTCTACAATTCCCTGAAAGGAGGTTGTAGCCAGGTGGAGTTGGGGTCTTCTCACAGGAAACAAGTGACAGACAGGATGAGAGGAAATGACGTCAAGCTGCACAAGGGGAGGTTGAGGCTGGACATAAGGATGAATTTCTTCACAGAAAGGATGATTAGACATTGCAATGGACTCCCCAGAGAGGTGGTGGAATTGCCGTCCCTGGGGTTTTTTAGGAAAGACTGGACACGGCACTGAGTGCCATGGTCTAATTGATGTGGTGTTAATCACAGGTTGGACTCAACGACCTCAGAGGTCTTTTCCAACCTAATTGATTCTGTCACTCTGTGATTCTTCTCCCAGTTTTCTTGCTAAGCATAATGTCATATGATCTTAAA
Source organism: Climacteris rufus (assembly GCA_013398175.1). NCBI lineage: Eukaryota > Metazoa > Chordata > Aves > Passeriformes > Climacteridae > Climacteris > Climacteris rufus. Next base: position 1,923,236 of record VZRZ01008644.1, read on the forward strand.
TATCCCTGGGGTCAGCTGTCCAAGTTGTGATCCCTCCCAATGCTCTGTGCACCCCCAGACTCCTCACAATGACATTGGTGTGAATCAGGTCTTCTCCCTCACTAGCATTTTCCATAGTCTCAGTGCTGACCTCTCATCCAGGATTCTTGTCCCCATTTTTTCACCTCTGATATGCTATGTTTCTTTACAGACAATGGATTTAAGACAGTGACATGACAAATACCAGTCAGACCCTGCACACAGCATAGTCTAGAGACATAAGGAAATGAAATTCACAGTAATTCTTTGACAGATGCAGCCACAATTTGCAGATGACTAAGCTACCCAAATCCAGCAGGATTCCAATGATATGCAAGTTTTGTGTGTGGGTTTGTTTCTTTTTTTCACTCTTTCCCTCACCCTGGTAACAGCTATAACAAGTACATGGAACTTCTCACTCTAATTGCAGTAGTCTTCAAGGTCAGGTTGGATGGGGCTTTGAGCAAGCTGGTCTAGTGAAAGTTGTTCCTGTGCGTGGCAGGTGGGACAGATATAGATCATTTTTAAGATCCCTTCCAACCCAAACCATTCTAGGATTCATTGTGAAATGATAATTTGTGGTTAAGAAAGATTCAATTAAATCTGATCCACCGCTCTCAGAGGGAGGGGAAAGTATATGCAAAATAAACTTTGTAACAAAGTACAGTATGCAAGACTTAAATAGAGAATCTTTCTCTTTTGGTCAGTCTATCAAGACAAGCTCTTTGGTATTGATGGGACTGAAGCTTTCCTTGTACATGCACACACAGCTCACTTCATAGGGGCACTTGGAACCCAGAAAGTTTCAGCCTAAATGACTTCAAAGTTCGTAACAGCCTGAACAAGTGAAAAATTGGTCTTTGCTAGAGAAATTTGGACTACTTTTTGGTAAACACTGTCATCAGCACTGTCCCTAAGAATAATGACAGATGTATTTCCCTTTGTATTGCTAAGATAGCTTTCTTATGCTAATACAGTTATCTAGAATGAATTACGTTACACAGGGAAAACAAAGAATGTCCACGAAGTCAAAAGCTCAGTTTATACAACCATACACTTCAAATTATCTCTTTTATCTAGTTATATGGGAATAAAGAATGAAGCTTTGTCCAATTCAATAACATATTCCTTTACAACTAAGTGCTGATATTGGATATAGTGATGCTTTCATTGTTTCACAGGGAATGGTTTTCACTAGGCTTAAAACTATATCCCCTTTGTTGAGAGCATTTGAAATTAACATAATGGAAGTAGCAAGAAATGCAGAAGGATGGGTGGGGGGAACCTTGGTTTTGAATAAATGCATTGGTAGGCTTTTTGATCTCAGATAGATTTTAGTTCCACGGAATTTATATGCAAATTTTAAAAGTTTTAAAGATCCCATCTGGCTGGCTGAAGTGCAAATTCTACTACTAGCCAAAAAAGAAAAAAAAGGGAAAAAAATGGAAATGGCCCAAGAAATTAGTCTTTTGCCTCCCATTTCTGTTTCTAGGGATTGTGAATGTTGGCTGGCAGCCAGGGCTGTTGCAGACTTCCAGTGGTAAAGGCTGTATCAGAATACATCCTGCCCACACTCAAAAATGTCAAGACTATTTAGCTTGTCTGTCCTGTTTTCTCTCTGTGGCTGAAATCATCTCCTGTAACACATGCATTGATAAAGCATATCACCCCTCAGCAAACATGCTCATTCCAACAGAATATTCTCTTTCTCATTGCACTTGTAACATGATTTAAGATGAGGAGCTTAATGTGTTACCCCTCTGTGAAACCTTAACTGTTGTTTCTATCACTTGAAAACTGGATTTTTTATCAGATCAAAAAAGATGCAACTTGCTTATTTTCAAGCTTTTGGTTGTGCATCTGTCATGGTTCAACCCCAGCTGGCAGGCAAGTACCTCACAGCTTCTCGCTTACTTTCCTTATGCCCCCCATGGTGGGTGGGGAGGAGAATCAGAAAAGAAAAGAAGATAAAACTCAAATAATTATAAAAAATTGAAATATAATAATCATACTTCTACCACTACTATTTTTAGTAAAAAGAAGATGGAGAGGAGACAAAACCCGAGAGAAAAAAGTGATGCACACTACAATTTCTCACCACACCCTGAAGGATACTTAGCTGCCCCTGAGCAGGGATCATTCCCCCCCAAAGTAATTCTCCACAGTTTATATCCTGGACATGATGTTCTATGATATGGAACATCCATTTGGCCAGTTTGGGTCATCTTTCCTGATCATGCTCTCTCCCAGCTTTTTGTGCACCTACTTGCTAGCAAAGCATGAGAAACTGAAAACTCCTTGCCTTAGGGTAAGTACTGCTGAGCAACAGCCAGAACATCATTGTGCTATTGACATTATTCTTCCACTGAATCCAAAACACAGCACTATACCAGCTACTAGGAAGAAAATGGACTCTGATTCAGACAAAACCAGAACAGCATCTTGATGAACTGGGGCTTCTATTGCTACAGACTGGCTAATGATTTCCATTAAGAATTTCCAGTTTGTTTTCCATGACACCCAAGGTTCACTGAAACCTATTGAAAATACTGGGGGTTTTAGAGATAAATTCATTACTCTCTTAATACTAATTTGTGAACTCCCAGTTGATTGAAGCCCAATAGCCCCAGGAGTATTTCTGTGACCCCCAGATTTTTTTGAAATTATTCTTGGTACCTCAAGCCATATTGGTTTTGTTACCTGCCCCACTAAAACAACAAGTACAAAACAGCCTTCTATCATAGGCAAAATAGATACATGGTCTTATATGTTGACTTCTTTATTCTCTTTTTTAATGTGTAATGTCGATGCTTGTAAAGAGTTAGGTACTATGTCCTTTGTAGTAATTTTGTCCTAAGTGCATCACTAGTGCAGTGTAGATAAGGTGGTTCAGACTGTTTGCTATATGCTTTATATCAGGAGGTTTTAGTATTACAATAGTAGCTGCTATGAATCTGGGTTCCATGTACTAGTGAGGGAATGTGATCACTTTAAACTGATAACAGAGGCATCTTTTGTAGGGAAGTCCTCATTTGTTCCCTAAGATAAATTTCTACATGCAACCAACCACATTTGCTGTAAATTGCTGCTGTATGTATATAACTTGTTCCCCAGCTTACTATGCTTGCAGAAGACTTGTACCTTCCATACTGAATATGAAGGTACAGTTGAGCTAATGTGACATAGCAAGGATAGAGATGATGAAGTGGTAGAAATCCCATAGAGTATTGGGAAGTGAAGGCAGGCAGGGACAGGATTAGACCCTGCTTGCAGAAGAAAGAGATGTAAAGAGAGTCTTGCACATGAAATTGTGACACTGCTGTGCATCTGTAGGAACAAGAGCACAGCTATGCACTGGAACAGAGCTGTTGTCTAGATGTGCTCTGTGGCAGCAGCTTCCACATTCAGAAACTCAGCTTCTCTACTTTTGGGGTTGTTTTTTTGTTGGTTTTTTTTAATTAATTCTTTTTGACATATTTGGTTACAATTAATTTCGTTAGTCACAATTTACTTGTTTTGAAAAAAAATAAAGTCTGCAAAATAATACAGTGGCATTCAGCTTCCATGTTAACATTTTCCCATGAAATGCATCAGAGTAATTTATTCTATAAAAATTTGTTTATTAAGCTTTTTAAACTGTGAACTGCAGATGAAGTGTAGCAGAGGATAGCATTTTTATTTGTTTAAAAAGAGCAGAAATGTGAGAAAAAAAGTACATTTTATCTTCAATCTAATTACCCAGATAGAAGAATACAATCTTGATTGAATACATGTTGAGTTAAGTCTTTGGTGTAGAAAACTACCTTTGTTTTTGTGTATTAGTGCAGCTGTGAGTCCATTCAGTTAATTTTCCCATCTTCCCATCAGTAAGTGGAAGATCATGTGATAGATGAATTTCTGTGCTCATAAAGACATCCACCTCATTTGCTTTTTGAAACCAGGAAACCATACTCATTCCTAGGGCAATTATTTTGTAATATTTTGTCTAATATTTTGTGCAGCTGTTTTCCAGCACAAAGGACACCCTTTCCCAGCCACCCGTGTGTGTGTGTGTGTGTGTGCGTGTGTGTGTGTCTGCACATGTGTTGTTCTTTAGCGCATGGGAGGAAAGGAAGAGATTTTGAATTTGACTTAGGATTTTGGGCCACTAAACTTGTCTTTTCTAAAAGATATGAGCTCTGAATAGCTAAGTACACTTCAGCATGTACATTATTTGATGGTTTCCTTCCTTTTTGAGTGGCACTCAGCAAACTGAAGATATGGAAGGAAAAGAACTAAATTGTCTTTTAGACCTATGAAGAAGCAGCTCAAAATGGCTTTGATGTTTTTTTGTGGCTTTAAGTAGGACAGAGACAGGCATGTGGTTAAGCTGTTAAAAGTTCACAACCCCACCCCAAACTCTTACCTCAAAGTCCAAACCTCAGGAGAAAGAAATAGCCTTAGCTATGTAATCAATTACTGGAGTTGGATAGATACATACTCCAGCTGGCTTTCAAGGTGGTAAGCAAATATTTTTGTCTTTGAGTCTCCCTAGCTCAATGGCAAAGATTCTTGTTCCAACCAGATTAAATATGCTGTTTGGTGGTGTTGTTGAAAATGGAATTAGGACCTCCATTATAAAACTTTTGCCTAGAGCTTAACTTTCCTAGTGCTCCATGGTGTTTCCCTTTCAATTTCTTTCTGCAGTTGTATCCTGAGATGCCTTTTGTCCTGCTCTCATTCTGATCACTCTTTACCATTATTAATGATCCTGGATGGCCCTATTGCTTTCTTTCAGCTTCATTCCAGCATTTTAACAGGAGGGTGAAGTGATTCAATTATGGTTATACTTCAAAGTATTAAAATAATGATTCAGAGGCTAAACAGCTATGCTATTTTCAGTAACTGCAACATAAAAATCTTTACTGTAACACTACAACGATCCAAGTTAAAGAGTGACGCAACTGCATCTTAAAATTGAAGACATTTACTTAACGAAGTACCAGGATTACAAAATCATATAACTTTGGTAGATAAAACCACCAGTAAGTCTTTATCAGTCATATGCTGCCATTTGCTACAAATTTATTCAGACGTTTTAAACTACTCTTCTAGCAGGAAACACTCCACAATCTTAACATTTTGTTTTAAATACAAACGGCTATAAAATATCCTAGAACAATAGAAAAAGATGGAGATCATGAAAGAGATGAAAATAAAGTTTATTTAATAAATAACACATTCTAAAATGGAACATATTATAGCAAAATCTGACTGTTGCATATATTTTATTGACAGAGAGGTGCTTTGGGCTGTAGAATATTGACTGTTAGGCACTTCATCATTCTAACTCAGAATCTCTTCCAATACTTTCAGAAAGACTGTTTGCTGCCTTTGGATAAATCAGTAATTATTTTGCATTGTCATAAACATAAAATAAAACCAGTATTATACTTTTCAAAAACATACTTTGGAAAACATAGTTTTCATCCTATTTTTTTTGACAGAAGTCTCCAAGGTGATTTAGGGGACAGTTAGATTTACAGTACTTTAAAGAGAGCATATATTCTCAGGATGAATGTGGAAAGACTCAGACAAATAATAGGTCGATATAAATTTTGCTACCTGCCAAAATATATGTATGCAATTTGCAGATAATACCCTCATCTCCTTCAAGCTCACCATATTACTGCAAGGTAAAAAACATATAAGAAGATGTAAACTCTGATGAACTGGGTAGCAGCTCTGGGTTACTTCCACATTAACGCACTGCTGTAAAGGGGCCTTGATTTATTCATATCACTAGAACTACAGAGGGCACAGGAAGGAACAGACTGTAGGACATCAAGTCCTATAAGTCTTTTAGGCAGAGAATTGCTTCAGTGACAAATGGTAACACAAACAGTACTGTTGTTGGTGAACTCTACAAATCTGCAAGATGCCTAACCTACTAAACAAGAGGTAGGGTAAAGTACTGTAAAAAAAAATAAATAAAAAAACCCCCAAGTCTATGACAGCTCATACCTTAACAGTATTCATGCTGGGAAAATCAGCAGGGTAAGGTTAATTCTATGTTTAATTTTATTATGAAATTATGTTTGTATTTTGCCTTTTGTTGGCCTTCTAGATAAAAATAATCTGTTCATTACTAAGGTCTAAGCCCACTGCAAAGGTTGTGCTCAGTTAATCCAAATCTCTTGTTTTTTTCACTTTCTCCACTTACAGCTTCCTGCTAAATTATGTTGAAATTTATTTCTGCAAACATAACTTTAATTGGCCTACAGAAAACGGAACCTGAAACAGTGAACAAGTCATAGGCAATGGACAGCTGAAGTGATCTTTTTGTGTCTTACTAAAAGGGAGAAATGATTTACTTTGATAGTAAGCCCTTGCTGCAATGGCCATTTTATTACTGACTCATTTGAGCACTTCAGTCAGCTAATTGGCCTTTACAGATAAATCAGTAAGCATGAGTGTTGTAAATCAGAGAGGTCCTTTTCAGAAAAGTGAAGATTTCAGTGCTCAATATCTACAGAAAGATGAGGGATTCAGAGAATATAATTTCATCATGGAAAACATGTATCATACTGGCACACATGAAAAGTTGTTCATGGATTTCTCCAGAACTGAATCAGTTCAATTTGTAAGCAAGGAAGTTTGTAAATTATCTGAGAAAGTCTCATTGACTGTCAAAATGCAAAATTCTTATTAAAAAAATCAGGACCCTGAAAAGACCATACCTCATCAATGCGATACGACAGATGAATGGAACTGAGCTTGAGCTGCATAGAGGGAAAAAATAATCAATAGTTCTTGCTTCAAGAAATTCTATGCACACTTATTTTTAAGTCATATGCAACTACAGGGAATTTCTTCAAACAGAAAGGCAAATCTTAGACTTGTGTCCCTTTTGCTGAAAAAAAGTGTTGTAAATGTGAAAACTCTATAGTGTTTAAAATGAAAAATTGTTAGTATATTTGTGGAAAGTACAGCCTCTCATTACTCGTTAATAGATCCCAAAATCATGTCATTAATAATTCAAACAATTAATTGAGAGTCTGTACTCCAAAAAACTTATTTTCTAAATTCTCAAATAAATCAGAAAAAGGAAGTTTTATAAATGGGAAAGCCAGACACATTGAGATTGTGAGTTAACAGAGGGTTTGAGAGACCCTGCTGAAATAGTAGGATCCTCCATTCTGTGAGCTTATTTTTATCACTGTAGATCTTCACATATGAGAAAGAAAATAAAATATACATGTAATTTATTTTGCTAGAACAGGTTGTTCTTAAGTTTCTATGGATATAGTTACATTGGTGCATTATGACAATATGATTTTTGGGGACTGGCAGGGATAAGAGTAAGAATTTTAGAAATACTATCATACAAAAAAAAATACTATTCAAGACTCCTAGGCAATTGATATGCCAATCACACATACAATAGAAATTATATTCAAGAAAACATTATTTTGGCCAAAGGAATGGAGCAAAAATAAACCTTCTGCAGACAACTGATACTTATTCAGTCTCATGTTAAAAAATGGGAATTTTATTTCCAAGAATTCCCAGATCTGTGGGGTGGAACTGGAGAAAACAAAGAAGATATTAGGAACGAGCACTGATGGACTCAAATTACAACTATTGAAACTGTAGTTACTTGTGAGATTTAGATACCTCCTTTTTATTGCATTCATTCAGACACAAAGTTTTCCTCCTCAACCTACATTGCTTACATTGTTTTAATGATCTGCACAAAAAAAGCTGTATTCTTAAACCAGGGAATAACATGTGGTTATTTATTTGATAAACATCCCTTGCTTATATAAAATATATATTCAGTGCTTTAGTTCATCTTTCAAGAATGCAGACTGGAATTGGGACTGGATCTGGTTGTAGAGATGGAAGAAAAAATAATGAGGGTCTAAAATGGTTCTGACCAGAAATCTCAAGATTAGTCAGTCATGAAAATAGCTGTTACCTAAAAATCTGTGATTTTTATTCCCAGTCAGTGAAACTGTTTGCAGATAGATTTCCCTCAATATTTCTAAATTCATCTTTTGTTCCTCCAGGACCCTTGGACAGTTGTAGAGGGAGACCAATAATTCCTGAAAACAGCAGAAGACACAACAGTTAAATTGCTGGTTGCATCTGGGCGGGGCCAGTGGTAGATCCTTCTTTCCCCCCTGCTCGCCCACTGGGGTGGCCAGCCTGGGGTGGGGCTCCGTGTTTCCCCAGCTCGCCCGCTGGGGTGGCCAGCCCGGGGGGGTGCCCAGGGCTGCGTCACAGCCGTTTCTCCACGCCTGCCATGAAGGAGCCCGTCCCAGAGCCGGGCGGCCATGGGGCCGCTCCAGGGATGGCAGGGGGCTGGTCCCCGCCCAAAAGGAAAGCCCACTGGTCGATTCCATGTGATGGACCCCATGTGACTGACCAGTGCCTCCGTCGGTCTGTTGACATCATGCGAGCCCTCTGCAGCCATTGGCTCTCACACATAAGCCCTTCCCCCGGCCCCGTATGAAACAGCCTGCACCAGCTGGCTGTCCCTTTGTCTTTATCCGCTCCTCTGCAACTCCAGTATTAAAACCTGCTGGTAATAAGCGGAAAAGAGCCCTTCCTCATCTCTTTACTTCTACTGCTTTTACCAACCCACATGCATGAACTTTGCAAACACCAGCACGGAAAACGAAAGCAGACACGACTCTGTCGGAGACTGGGAGAGGCTAGAATCGCTTCTCTCAGGTCACGTGACCGCTCCTGAAGACTTCCAGTTACTCACGCTTTTTACCCGCGGCATTAAATGTCCACTTGACATGAATGCTCATGCCCTGTTTTTAAAGGATTGTTATTCTAACTGAATTGCTTCAGCTCTGAGGTATTCCTGCCTTTACTGTGACTGCCTTTACTTTACATGAAAATCAAAAATTAAAGGCAAGGGAATAGCAGATTTTTGATGCTGGACTGTCAGCTACTATTGGTACAAGAACAAACCATGGTAATTTTGAAGACTGTTCAACGCTAGAGTTTAGTATTTTGATAGCATGAGTGGAAAGAACAATGAAGTGTTATGTAAAGATCTTTTGGTCTAGAAGCAAGGTCCCAACTAACCTGAATGGCACAGCCAAAATTTGTGGTTAAACTTTGTAGGTAACTGCAGAGATAAGCTTTATAGGGAATGCCTTGTGGAATTAATAGTTGTCTTTAATAATGTGCAACAAATCAGAAATTGCAAATGGAAGACAACAGAATATTGAATAACTCCTTTCTAAATGAGGACTAAATAAATGCAGGACTCCTATTTAAAAGAGTAAGTGGTTATATGATTAGTCAGAATATATAAATAGAAAAAACAGTGATTTAGGTGATATCAGTAAATCCATTACAGGATCTGCAGATGTTCAATCACGACTTTACAATCTTAATGGTGCTCTTTACCACAGGGTTTTGGGCAGTGCTGGTATATATGTGCCATTACTGAAGGCAGGCAGTGTAGTCTAGTAGATAAGACATTGAGCTCAGTAGGGATGGCTAGACTATAATCCAGGCTCACCGCTACCATTGAGTAAATCTGTTCAGCTCTGAATGCTGCTGTAGTTGTAACCCACTGTCTAAGGATTCAGCCAACTGTGGTCCAGGCCTAGTTTGGTGCATGACAGCTCTGTCACTAAGGCTTGGTTTTACTGAGAAAACTATTATTGAGAAATAAGAAAGTATGTGAACTAGAGTTATGCAAGATAAGAAAAAGAACAACAAACAGTAGTGCAGTAGCTGAAATAGATGATAGATGATAGATTCTGAGTCTTCAACAGCTGAAGGATTGTCAGAATTCCCTGTCTGGGAGAGACTCATCAACTGTCCCCACCATGGAATTGGTAAACAGATTAATGCTTATGCTAGCTGTTTATTAGCACTTGATATTTACTATGTTAGCAAATACATTATATCTGAGGAATCTTAAATTGCGTACATTACGTGTTCAAGATAAAAGATGCTCAAACGAAAGTGACACTGCACATTCCCACCCTTCTTTCCTCACTGAAAACACTCAGTACTGCAGTGATACCACCAATCCAAAAAAGAAACAGGCCCTCCTCTTAGCTCTTATCTCTGCTTCATTGTGTTTCAAATGAGAAAATGGAGCAAAACTAGAAAAAATGACTTCTTGTCCTGACTGGATTAATATCTTCTTCAGGAATGACAAGTGATGTGGTCAGAGATCAACAACAAGAATCATTGTATATGGTGAATCTGTACAAGAGGAACCTGTAGAAGGAATTAGAGGTTGTTTTACAAATAAAATGCAGGTGGCAAACCAATTTATTTTTAGTATGTATTTAATATATTTGATAACCTATGTCCTTTTTTTTTGTTAAAATACAGTGTATTTAGTGCAAAAACATGCTTTATTTAACCATTTTATGCAGTTGAGCAGCAACATAAAGCAGTGTCTGTGCTGAGGAAATAAAAATGACTTGTGAGTCAGACAATTTTTTGTATAATAAATTCAGCACATTAAATCTGGCAGCAGCAGATCACAAGAAGCAGAATTCCCACAGAGATGCAGAAAGATGCTCCATGTGAGTTTTTGCTGATCTTTTCACTTGATGATGAAAAGAAATTGCTCGTCTCTATTTTAACCCTGAATTTGCTCATTTCCATAACAAAATATTGGCAATTTCTTTATATAATCTTTATCCTGTGATATTAAGATTACTTATCAAAAATGAATGCCTGCTAGGTTGATATAACACTCATAAGATTATGAGCTTCTGTGTGATTCATCATTTTTCATCTTATATTCCACTTTCTGTAAAAATATTGATTTTTCATGTATGCTGATATATTCTGAGTATTTACTGAGAACCCAACTGCTGGCATGTTAGTCTTCCTTTTCTATCTCTACAGTGGTTTAAGAGGTCTGTAACACATTTTAACACATCCAATTTAATTAGTGTAATTTTTATCACTTTAAATAGAGTTTAAAAGGGAAACAGAAGAGGTTCAAAAGTTCATGAGACTGTGCATTTGAAAATGAAACTTTGACTTTCAAAACTGCATGAAAGAGCCTGATTCACATGAAGTTTGAGTTTGAAGTGCATAAGCTCCAAAAAACTGTGTTGGGATATGTCACCAGCTCAAGTAGTGAAGGTGTGAAGCCCTCTGTACTCTAGAAAGAAGAATGAAGACATTCTTTTTCCATATAACTACAGGGAAGATACTTGAAGAAGGAATAAATGACTTCTGAGTATTATCAGATCTCATCAGGATAAATCACCTTTGCTAATGTTAGCTAGTCAGATCTTGGGTCCAGCAAATATAATGAGGATTCAGAGTAAGACATTTGCCCCTAAACCAGATTATTATTCTTAATAATCCTTAATGAATCTGAAAATTATGAGAATTTTATGTTTGGAAACTATTTCAAGGGACTATATACAGAGTATATTCTGGATAGTAATTCTGGTCTTATGCTCTTTTCCTAAGTGTTTGGTTTTTTGCCATTATTGGAGATGAGATAAATACTTATATGTTTTCATTTGAGTGTCTATTTTCATTTGAATGTCTATTCTTTTGTTTTCATACAATATAGGTTAAAAGTCTATGATCACTTAAACTATGAGCATCTTAAAAAAAAAGAAAAACTGGAGTGCAGGTGTCCATTTCATTTTTGGTACCACTTAACATATGTAGGAAAGAACCTAGCTGATTGTAGTGTCATTAATTGAATTAAAAAATTGTGTTTGATACCTGCCAATAAGAAAGCCAGTTTTATTTGTTAAATAAATACAGAATTCAAGGAAATAGCAAAATAGACATCTTTTTAATGCCATGTTGGTTTTTTATTTTTTAATACTACATCTTTTCCAGGAAGGTTGTACCTAAGAAATGTTATAAGATTAGTTACCATGATACAGGAAAATGCTTGCATGACACTTACATTACACACTCAGTTACACACTTATATGTAGGTCTATGTTTAGTGGAAAAGAGGATTTATAATAATAAAGTAGCAGAATCATAATGTGCACCTGATTATTGAATAGTTAAGTACTGTCCTGGAAATGACTGAAGAGACTTGGGTAAAATGTAAAGTGTATAGATATTTTTCCTGGAAGAGCTTTTGCAGATAGAGACTACATGTAAACTAATGTATTCCTTACTTTATTTGCACAAATTATTCTCAAGATATCCATATGGGATTAAGTTCTGACTCAAAAAGATGTGAATTAGCATCAGAGAAAAGGTTAAGCTTTCTCTGAGTGAGAGAGAAATTGCCTTTTCTAATCTGTTAAATTTGACGGCCTTTTTTTTTTCCTAATTTGATGTCTTCTAATAAAAATGAAAAATCATGTGAGCTAATATATTTGATGGACTACTACACAACTATGATGGCATGTAATTGGTCAGGAAGTTTGTGTAGGGGAGCTAACTACTGTAGGCCAAAGAATGTATATTAGTTTTATCTGTATACTCTTAATTTTTCAAAGGGTCTACTAAAGACCATAATTTAATGAGTGGTAAACAATATTCCAGTGATTTTCTTCGGAATATGTTGGTACATTTGAATTTTACTCTCTTCTTGTCTGTGGCTAAAATCATATAATATGCTGTTCATATGCTCAATCTTCTATGTATGTATTAGTTTTATTAGAATTTTAAGTAGAACCCTGATTTGAATTTATTCATTGACTGTTTTCTTAAAAGATATATTCCTCAATACTAATATACAAAATCTTACATTTGGTTTTGATGAGAAGTTATGGTCATATGAACAGCTCAAATTGTGATGTTTTAACTGTACGTTTTGCCAGATATTTGCAAACTATTCCAGTTTATATGCAGCTGGAGAACTACTAAGGAAGCACTTTTTTTCTAAAGTACCTGTAGACAAAGGGTGGATGACATTCATAAGCAGTTGTCATTGTATATCAAACCAGCCAAATTTAGGTGGCTAATGAATGCACAAACTCCTATCTTATTTATACATGCAAAACTGTACAGTAGACTCAGTTTTACAAAACTAAATTCTTAGGTGCTTTCATTTCTTTTTTGGCAAGCAAACTACTGCTCTCCTCACAGCAATTGTGTGCTTGTTACTTGTGCCTATCCTGTGTCCATCTGAAATTTACTGCTCAGCCATCCCTGAGACCAAATTCTCTGAAAGGCCTTAATTTGACAGCTCTGCTTGGAATACACATAATACTGAGAGAGCAGATTCCATTTTAAAAAATCCTGCTAAAATTGATGTTTCCCAGACCTAACAAGACAAAAACAAGAACTTTGGATTTACTGGTTCCTTTGAGGAAGTTCAGACCCTTATGCTCCACAAGGCTGCCCTTCAGCCAGCTGTTAGACAAGGACCACACCATCTCTGCCTCTGGGGTCAGGCTGTTAGATAACAAAGGTTTTAATGTTCATAGTTCCTCTTTGTTGACTATTTCTGCAGTTAGCCAAAGGCTGCTAATACAGAAAGCAAAAGGGAAGCTAGGAACAGAACTCTGACTATCCCAATGTCTGAATCAGTGGATCCTCACATCATGTTCATTAGCTTTCCTTTTTTAGGTCCATTTGAAAAAGGCAAGGAAATATGCTTCCTGGTAAATCATGTGTTTAAGTTAAGGACTCAGATATTTGACTTATATCCAGCCACCTGAAATATCTTTTCTATACCTATAATTCTTGTTGTCTTGATGCAAGGAATTCTTTTGTTTCACAAAACTTCCTGACCTTTGCACCTAAACACGTCCTGAATTCTGTGAACTCTTGAGAAAGGAACAGGCTTGGGACACAATATCTCCAAATTGTTATGGAGGCATCTCCACTGGAGGCAGTAGGAATAACCATAAAAAGAATGAAACTGTGGATGCAATCTTGAAACTGGTTAAATAAACATGCACAGATGTCCTGCTTAGTAGAAATAAGCTGAATGATAAATATCTCTCTCTGCCTGAAAGAATACAAGAATATAAAGGGATTAAGGATTTAAAAGAAGAGACAATAGCAAGAAAAGTGTGGGAGAAGAAAACATAATTTTATTTTAAGCCAAGAGCCCACAGTTGCATGTTATTTAAACAGTGTGTTCAATTGGGTCTGATTAAGGATTAATCATTTTGGGCTCACTCACAGCAGCTGTAAATACGTTTTTCTTCAGAAGAATGTGCACTCTGCACCTGTCTGAATAAGATTAAACTTTATTAGCCTTCTAATAAACTGTGCTAACCTTATCAATAATTTGAAATATATAGCCATGTTAATAATTACAGCATCAAATATGATTATATCCTCACATTGAAGCACTGACAGGGTCAAAGACATATAGAATTTTGTAAGAGGTTTTAGATTTTCTTCAAGGCTTGGATTCATAACACCAAAGAAGATCCATTTTTTTAAATCCAGAGATGGCCAAGGCCAGGTTTCTTTGTCCAGCTGACATAACTGAAACCTCTCGTGGGATGATTCCTGACTTCTTCCTAAAAAAACGCCTAAACAACAAAGTGGTTTACATTTTTCAGATTCCTAAAGGCAAATAACAGTAGTAAAAAAGCCATATAGCACAGGAACTCTAATAAGTTATTTTGATGATCTGTTAATTTTGGTTTTACATAACAAAGATAGGTAAGCATGCTTCATCTGTAAGAGCCAGTGGCATAGGATCATTCAAATCTATTGCCAGATTCATCTGAGAAAGATAAATTCCAGAATAGTCTGAACATTCCCAGCATTTTACAATTATTTAAAATATTTAAAGACTGAAATAATTTGAAATTCAGACTTGAAACCAGCCAATATACTATTTAAGGCTCCAACCTTTTGTACAAATGATGAAACATCTGAATAGTTCAATTAAAAAGAATTATCTTTTTTACTAATACTGATTATGTCCTTTGTAATTTTTTCTTGTAAAAAGGTCCAGAACAGAGAATGTATTATACAACATATGATTCCCACTGCATGCAAACATATCACAGAGCTTGGATCCAATTTTTTCTTTAGAAGTTGTGGTGCTGTTGGATAGACAGTGGAAATATTTCAGCATGGAACTAGCTTTGCTGAGGAAGTGTGGTCAACAATCTCCAAACTTCTACGTTTTCCGAATAGTTTTTACCTCATTAAGTATGTTTATGTCTTCAATTCTGTAAATGTTTTGGCTAGTAAGTACAACTTAAACAGCAAATTTAATTTACTCACTCATTTCCTTGACAAGTTTAATTATTAGTGCAGCACTGTAAACAAATTTTTATACTGTTATTCTTCTAGGCCTCCTCTACCCTGAAAGGGATATTTGGTTCTTTCACTATAACCCCAAATTTCAATACATGCTACATGCTGTCGTTATTAATGTTTTTTTTTAAAACCTATCATGAAGAAAAGGTCTGGAGAGGAAAGAATTGCGTTTAGGTGA
The DNA here is from genome assembly GCA_013398175.1 of Climacteris rufus. Classification (NCBI taxonomy): domain Eukaryota; kingdom Metazoa; phylum Chordata; class Aves; order Passeriformes; family Climacteridae; genus Climacteris; species Climacteris rufus. The sequence continues at coordinate 1,938,633 of VZRZ01008644.1, forward strand.
TGCATTTACCTCTATTCTTTTATGTCACTACCTGGCTTTGACTGGATGTACACCTACTTTCATTTGTTGTCATGGTTGTTTTTATGTGTGAATGAGAGCATAAGAGCAAGATGACGAACACAATCCTGTTTTCCTTGTAAGGATTTCAGCTTACTGAAGCTCTGTACTTCCCTACTAACCATGGGCACCACTAACCTTTCAGAAGCTCTTGCCTTTCCCCATAGAATCCTTTGTCTTCAGTGAAAGCTTGCAGCTGCAGTTTGAAGTCTGTGCAACAGCTCCAAATCAACCAACTGGTGCAAACATTACCTGCAAATATGCATTCACCTGGAGGTACAAATGACCCACTGAGCCCAAGGAAAAGGATAATGCCAATGTCTGCTGAGGTGATTTGTAGTGACAGAAGCTCACTTATTATTTTATATCTTCCAGTACAGTATTTATTTGGCTTTCACTTTGATGAATCATAGCTCTAGAGAATATCTCAGTAAATCAGTCATGCCTGCATAAGATAAAGAAATAATATTTTTCTTCATAGTAGGAGAAAAGGTAACATTTGGCAAAAATTTTAGAAAGTCAGTATAGACACTCTGAAGCAGCAGTAGAAATTGTGTACCATGTCAAGTGCCATTTGCACGTGGCCTGATGCATTCTCAGTGTGCTGAAAAGTCAACCTCCATGTGGCTAATTATCTGAAAACATTTAAAACCAATAACTAATCCAGAATTTATAGCAATGTAACTGCATTGACCTTAATCGTCCTCTTTTTTAGCTTATGAAGACCAAATAATGAGTTAATCAATGGGAAAGGGAATACCAAAATGTGGTAAGATTTGGGATTCTAACACTGAGTCAATAAGAGGAAGAAAATGATATTGTACTTCACCTTCCACACCAATATTTCCTGAGCAACCACCCTATGGAAATGGCGTAGCAAATTTGCATATTTACACCTTTGGTTTTCTATCACAATTGTTGCCACATTAGCAGTATTTAAATACATGTTAATGTTTAGAAAACTCGAATATATTAACTGGTAACCAGCTCATAAAAACGGTATTTAATAGAATGTCTAGAGAAAAAGTGATGGCAATTACAGCTATTTTATTTTAAAGACTGTCTTGAGAGCAACAGTTGAAAACACTGTATAAAAATTGGTGTTAAAAAAAAACCAAAACCATAATATTATTATTTTCTAATTAGGGCTCTTTTTTTTTTTTATTTTGAAGATGACATAAGTAAAGGAAATATGTGGAGTGGAAATATGTTCATAGTAAATTACTAACAGCTTTATTTTATCTCTCATAGTCCAATTCCAGATGAGTGTCACTTTGAGAAGAGTAACTAAATTGGTGTAGTAGAGGTGAAAAAACCTGGCAGACTGAATCTGTGCAAGGCTGATGTGCCTGAATGTGACAGATGAGCTTCCTACTATATACAAGAGATTAAATACATTAAAAAGAGACTGCTATTAGTGTTATATTGTATCCTGCCATCACAGAAAATATTTTTTTCCTTTGATTTCTGACTTTTAGTTTAGCTCATTCTTGTTTACCTGAGTCTGCTGAATCCTTGGACGAAAAAAGGAATCATGAGGAAAGAAATTACTTGCTATTATTTGAATACGTCAGAATTGATCTAAAATGTTAATGGTTTGCACAAGGAGACGAAGTGGTGAACGTTTCTGGGATTAGAAACAGATGTGTGTGACAAAGATTTTTTTAGACAGGAATTTTTGTGCACTGCTGAAACCAAGTGTGTTTTGATGTTTCTAAGGGAGAAAAGGATAAAGCTTCTGTAAGAAAGGCTAAATTAACACAGGTTACAGTGATCACTCAGAGTTCATAATCTGCTTTTTCCTTTACATTTTACAAAATGCCTTTGAGGGATTAAGAAGCTGCTGAATGCAGTGTGAATCTGTGTATTCAGATAATGTGAATAGCAATGGCAAAGTCTGGTACTCTGCTAATTAGAGAACACCTGGAACTGAATTTTGTGAATTGTGATGGAAAACAGAGCGGTAGTACTAATTCTGGTTTGTAATGCAGATTTATTTCTGTAATATACTTGCATATCCTGACAAACTTGTCTATTATGTTTTTTTAACCACTCCAAATACTAAACCAAAGACAGAATGAAGAAAACGCTTTTGCTTTAGTTTCTGCTGTACACTCTGCCATCTTTTTATTGTGAACAGAATTAAAAATACAGTTTAGATATCTTAAGTAATTTGTGTTTTATCTATTACTTTCTCCAGTTCATGAAGTAGATCTTTACTTTGGAAACATTTATATATTGTTTTATTAATTGAAGTCAACAAAGATGACAAATATAAAAGTAAGAGTCTTGGGAAATAAATGAGGTTAATTCTTATTTTTTGTACTTTGCTGAAGAGTTCTGTTTGGGTTTTTAGTTGCTCTTTGCAAGATCTTCCAATTTAGAAAAACAATTTATGTTGACCTACTGTGTCCCTTTTTGAAAACTGTCAATCAGATGGGATTTAATTTCTTTTTTATAACATTAAGAATCAAAGTCCTAGGGGAAAAAAATTAATTAGATATTTGCATTAGTGTTTTGAAGGGCATTAGTGTCCTTCTAGTAGCTCAGGGAGGTGGCTTACAAAGAGCATTTGGAGTGTTTGCTTGCTATATGCACAGTCTAAGCAATCTGTCTCTTAGACTGGAAAAGCAGTTGGATGTCTGTAGAAGATCTGTTAGCAGTCCTATTTTCCCCCCAGATATTTTCCAACAGGAATTTCATTGTGGAAAAGGTTTTTCTCAGAAAATCTTTTTCAAATGTTTTTTATTTCAAAATGGTTGAAGAAAAATCTGAATTTTTTTTCTCGCTCCATTAGTCTTGTTCTTTTATGCTAGAAAGAAGGTGGGAAAATACTTTTGCTTCCATCAAAATGCGTGAAAATCTAACTAAAATTACAACTTATCAAACATACACAGGCAAAACAATGTTTCAAGGTGAAAGTAAAAGGGAAAGGTTTGAGAATTCTAAATATTTTCCAAAACAAAACTTAAAGACTACCTCAATAGTTACAAAAGTTCAATATGTAAAAAAAAAAATCATTATCTGCTTTTTTCTTTTGTAAATACATAGTGAGCTGATAAAACAGGATATACATTCAAAACAGAGACGAAATACTGTGGTGGGTTGGCCCTGTCTGGACACGACCTGCCCACAAATCCATTCTAACACTGAGCTTCTCAGCTGGACAAGGGAGAGAAAAAGATAATGAAAAGCCCATGAGTCAAGATAATGACAGGGGGAGACCATTCACCAATTATTGCCAAGGGCAAGACGGATTCAACTCAGAAAAAAAGATTAATTTAATTTATTACCAATTAAATTACAGGTGAATAATGGGATATTAAAACAAAATCTTAAAAACACCTTCTCCCCACCCCTCCCTTTTTTCCAAGGCCCAGCTTCACTCTTGAATTCTTTACTTCTTCCCCAGCAGTGGCACAGGGGGACAGGCAGTGGAGCTGCAGTCAGTCCATCACACGTTGTCTCCGCTGCTCTGCAGGGCAGGACTGCTCTCACTGTTCCCCTGCTCCAGAGTGGGGTCCCTTCCACAGGAGGAGTCCTCCATGAACTTCTCCAGCATGAGTCCTTTCCATGGGCTACTGTTCTTCATGAACTGCTCAGTGTGGGTCCCTTGTGGGGTCCTGCCAGCAAAAGTGCTCCAGTGTGGGCTTCTCTCTCCACAGGGCCACAGATCCTGTCAGGAGACTGTCCAGGGCTGCTGTAACTCTTGAGGGAGAAAGGCATGGACCTTTGGGGAACCTGAACATTTGTGACCCTGCAACCAGAGTGTCTTATAATTTCCTTTTGAAGATAAGTCTCTGTGGAAAACTTTGCAGTGAAATACTTTGCTAAATGGCTTAAAAAGACAAAAGTTTTGCTTTTGCAAGTGCAAGACTCATGCTTCTTATTCATGCAATGATAAATCTGATAAGAAGTTGACACTTGAGCTCAGTTGTGTGGAAGGATGATTTGTATTAAAGCACATTTTTATTTTGTTGCACTTGATTTTTATTTGTTCTCTGATGGAATGCAAGCCAAAAGATCCTCTCACCTGCTGTAATATGCAGCACAGGATGTACATCACAAATCTGAATTGGTCCTAAGGGAGCAAGGATTTTCCAATAACCTAATATATTTAGGATGACAGAGGGGAGAAGAAAGTTTTCATGTAGCATGGGCAGGGATTTTAGGAAATGTGTGAAGAGGTGTCTTTCTTCCATAAATGTTTTTTTTCTTAGGTATTATTAGGGTCTGAATTTTTCCAGTAGCAATGTAATGGGGAGCTTTGCACTTCATCGCGTCAGTTGGATGCATTTACTCTTGTACAACTTGTAGAAAATCCTTATGATCCTTCTTATAGCAAAATAAATCTGAACTCTGACACCCTTTTGTATTTCCCTCTGGTATACTCACACCTGGAGCAACTTTGCAATGAGATTTTCATCTTCCACTAAGATACAACTTTTGGTTCCATCATTATCTCAAATTAATTAAGAGACTTTAAATAATCATATTCATCAAACTCTAGGATCATTATGTTTTTCTTGATCCTTAAAATTGCCTTTGTCTTAATTATCAGGTGGAATTTCAAAGCAGGGCTTTACAGTCATTGGTAAAACTTGCACTTTTACGTCTGTAACAATTTTATGAGGTGCTGACTCTTCCCATTCTGGTTTAGATGGGATTTGTTGTACAACTGACTTTCAAATACACTTGATTTCTCTATGTATGACACTACTTTCATTTTCCCCCCAATCTTTATAATTTTTCTTCTCCTGTAATGCATTAAAACTTCAATTTCAGTTTCACTTTATTAGTATGCCATCATATTTTTAACCTGCATATGCCTTTCTAAGATACTTTTCCATTCTTTCTGCCATATTATGTTGATTGGAGCATCCAATAAAAGGGCAGGATTGATGGAGTGGTGCTGAATTTGGTTAAGGAGAAAATTGGAAGAGGTTAAAATGGTTGAAAAGGTGCTCCGATTTTAGGCATAGTAATGAGAAAAAAAAATGGGATCATATGAAGGGAGGTGCGGAACAAAAGAAAAACTGGCACACGAAGTTAACAGGCCATGAGTTGTGTGCAGAGGAACGCAAATGAATGGAGACATGATACACAAAAATTAGATATGTGTCTTGATCTGTATTGTGAAAAATGCAGAGCTGAAGAGGATTCTGAGAGCTAAAAGAACTGTTAGTCTGGAGGGCATTTTCAGACTACTTCCTCGATAGAGTACTAATAATCTTTTATGAGATTTTACTCTAGGACCTGTTTTTCAACCTGACTTTTGTGCAAATTGTCTGACCCCTGACCTGAAAGTACATTTATATGACTAGAAAACTCACCACATTTTTGACACCAATGGGATAGGATGCAAGATTTTTTTCATCAATTTAGCTTGCTACTGGTAGCATCTGCTCTATTACCCTGTATTAGTCTGTTTCCCCAAGTTACTCACGCTACTTGTCCTTGGTGTTCAAAAATAATCTGCACTGATGGTGAGTGCTGAACTAAAAATGCTTAACAAGAGTTGGTAATATTGGTATCTGCATTTGATGTCACATTTGTTCTGGCTGCCTATTTTTGTCTCTCTGACTCTTGCCTCAGTCCTTTGTCTTTTTATACAGTGTAGTACATGTATGTGATTCTTAAAGTATGGGTATGAGGTACAGCTGCTTGCGAGGCTTGGCATTTTATTACTTAAAATCTAATGAGATCTTGTCTAGTAAGAGAAGGGAAACTATCACTGCACATTTGTGACTCTATGAACACTACATGCAGCACAGGTCAGAGAGTGTTCAAGCAACTGGAGAGAGACTACCTTCATATCACGGTGATCTCAGAGCTGTGTCTGGATGCACCTTGTACACCTTTGTGCAGCCATTACTTCTGCTTAGTTTGGAAATTATACAGATCCATAGCAACACGTTAATCTTTTACATTCCCATTACATGTCTATTGATATTTTTCCTTTTTTTCCCCTGTCCTTTCCCTTTCAATGTATATGATTTGACTTTCATGGTCGTGTTAATTTCACTGCTCTGGGTGTTCTCTTTGCTAGACAAAAGCCTCTGCAGAAAAAAGGAAGATTGAAAGGTAAGTACTACTTTGAAGTGAATCAGCCTGTGTTTATCAGGTAACTTTACTGCTGAAACTTGAATAGCAACAGGAGAATTACTGAGAAGATTGGGGTACCCTGGGATTAAATACAGCTATCAGTGAATGGAAGCTTTATCATGGAGTTAGGTCTCATCTATCTGAGCCTGAACTGAAAAGGTCAGAGAGACAAGATCTGTAGAACTCAGGTATGGCACTTGAGAAATGACTGGTTAACAGCACCAATTTTCCAAGGATGTTGCTGTGGCACAGAAAAAGCCAGTACTTTAGGGCTTTGGCTGGGAAGGCATTGCAACCTGCTAAACATCTTAATATAAATGGTTGCAGTGTATTGAAAGAAGTGCAGTGCCAGCCATCGTAAAACTAATAGAGAAGAAACCCAGAAAATGATTTTAAATGTTGGTTATTCTGTTCATGACTAATGTTACCCACACCTTTACTGTAGAAATGTCATAGACCAGGAAGAATGTTCAATATTTGTCAGCAATATCTGAGAAGGTACCAAACAGGGGCCAGAAGATACTTAGTACGCACGCCTACTGAGTCTGTAAAGGTCTGCATCTTCCAGAAAGTAGCTCTACCGTCTAAGTAAACTCAAAGTAGAATCTATGAATATGGATAAATGATTAAAATTCTTCCCTTGAGAGTAAAGCCCTATATAAATAAAAATTTTATGAGAACTGCATTATGCAATGTTGTCTTTGTTCTAACAAAACACAGATTCTTTTTTTTTTTTTCTGTAGCAACTATTCTGTGTTTTGGTGTTTTGTGGTTTGGGTTGTTATTTTTTTTAGTGTTTTTTTAACCGTGAAAAGTCTGTAGTTCATAACTTTTGCACAATGTGTTGCATCCAGCCTACTGCCTTTCTGAAAGAAAACAGCTTTTGAGGACAGCATGTGCAGCATGAACTTTTAAGCAAGGAATGACCTATTTTCTTGCTTTTATGCTCATTGCCACTTCATTTTACTGCCTAGAGACACAAATGGAGACTTAGGGAATAAAGTTTTAGGAAACCTTTCCTGAGGTGGAGTAGCCACCTTGTCATTTTATTTGTTGCTTTTTCTGTTAAGGCACAGGGTGAACACTTTCTGTTGCTGAAGCCCTGCTGTTACACCAAGAATCCTCTTTCCATTTGGGGCTGCTTAGGTTGAAGAGACTTTACATTGTGAGAGGAAAGAAGATGAAAATGCAATGTGTTATCTTCCTTATATGTCAACACTTGGTGGTGCTGGGCACCATCAAATTTACCTTCTAAGCTATGCTACTGTTGTTTGGATGAGGTGGGGAAAGGGAAATTAAATTAATGTGTCAGAAATGAGATAGTGGATTGTGTTTGTAAGAACTGTGAGCAAGGCAGGGTAAAAACTCAAAGACATACAAATAAATTAATACATTTTTGAGATTGAAAGGATAAAGCACATATCACAAAATGTGACTTGGGGATATGAACTCAGATACTGTAGAAAAATAAGTGTAGGCATTTATGTAGAAAAAAATAGATCAAAGGAAATGTGTTCTGGATCAGATTCTCACAGCCAGGCTGTATCTTTGCACTGCTCTGGAGATGGAACACTCAGCTTCCCTTTACAGCTGGATTGCAGTGGGTCTGCAGCACAGAGGAGCTCCTCAGCCCTGGAGGGCCAATGATAAGTAAAATGTTGGTACAAGAAAGAAGTATTTTAGGATTATTTTGAAGGCTAAAAATCTCAGACCTTCAATATTGTTATGCTACCTAAATTAGTTTAGTTGGTCTAAACAGTAGCTTCTATTTGGAGAAATAGGACATAAATAAAAAAAAGGGGGGGAGGGGAACACAACAGAACAATCATTTAATAAGAATAGAAATGTAGGAAACCTTAGTTGTCCTTCTGCTGCCATAACTTTATGCCACAGCAGGACATAAAGAAATCAAAATTAACAGTTATGCATTCCAAATACCCACAAAATCAGAACACTGCTTGTACAAAAGAAAATATTTTTCTGTAGCTGCCTTTAGTTTACCTTTGTTGTGCTTTGGAGTACAACTGAAAAAAAAAACTGAACTCACCCACTCACTCACATCCAGTAGCTTCCCTTTATCACCATGTATGCCATATTTTTACACTAAATAAATGTCTTTTCAATCAGTATTTTTAAATTTCATGCATCTTTTACTTTGCAAAATCCTAAGTTAGTACCATTAAAAGAAATGTGTTTTTTTGAGTGGAAATATCCTTATCAGTTTAAGTGATGATCTTTACATATTTGAATGAAACTGGTATATAGAGTTGGAAGTAAACTGAAGCTGATACTAAATTAGTATAAATAGCAAGCAATTATGCTTAAGTAAATCAAATTAAAACAATTCACTGTGATGCAAGTGAGCAATGGCTAAGTTCTTAGGTTACAGATGCAAATTTAGAACAAAATTAACAAAAATAGCTACCATTTTCATTTTGCACATGATGTATAACTTTCCAGTGAGTCACATTCTGTAAATTGTAATTTGAGTCCAGTTGTTAGAGGCAGGTATCTACATTGACATCACTGAAAGCTGTAAAGCATTTTAAAGTATTTATCATAGTTCAGAAAGATGCAGGTGTGTGCTGCCCAAAAGCCTCAGGATATCTTCAGGCGTAAGCACGACAATTGCCACACTTTTTCAGAAATACACAGAAATACAAGATTGCATTGGTGCAGCCAGCAAGGTTTTGGTAGTGGGAGAACTGCAGGGGTGGCCTGTGGTACTGACTGCCCCATAATGGACACAAGCTGGCTCCAGAACAGAACACTGCTGCAGAACACTGCTCAGTGCCTTGCTGGAGTTGGTGGTGTCTGTGGGAAAACATATATAAGAAAAGACAGAACTCATCAGAGAGGTGAGAGGGGATGGTGGGGGAACAGTGAACAACAGCAAAGGGAACACTGAGGTCAGAGACAGAAAACTCCAGATCAAGCTCCTCAAAGCACAAGAATGGTCCATTCCAACATGCAGGAAGTCAACCAGCGCAGCGGAAGGCAAGTGTGGATGAACAAGGTACTTCTCACTGAGCTCTTTCCTGATAAGGTCTGCTTACAGGTTACTCTGCCAAGTGCCACAGCAATGCCACCACTTCCTCAGTGGTGCAATAGATGAGTAAAATCAAGTTATGTAAAACCAGGTATATAAGCAATCATATGGGAGACTTAAACACTCTCTTGGCTTCCTTTGATGAGTAGTTGTAGAGATGGTGCCACTCTTCTCAGAAATGCACAATGAAAGGACAAGATGAGTCAAACAAAAGCTTCAAAAAGAAATTCCAATAGAATCTAAGGGGAAAATTCTTCACAGTGAGGGTGATGAAGGGTCAGATGAGCTTGCACAGAGAAACTGTGGAATCTCTGACCTTGGAGTCACCTGAACTTCAGCTGGATTTGACTCTGAACAACCTCATCTAACTTCAAAGTCAACCCTTCTTTATGCAGGATGTTCGCTGACATAACCCCAGAGATTCCTTCTAATCTAGAATCTCTAATTCCTTCTAATCTATGACATCTGTCAGATACTCTGGCTCTTGGTGATCACTGAACAGCCTTCTTGCCTGTAACCTGTTCACAGGAGTGAAGCAAAATTTACACCCTGAGAGGCAGGTAGTGCCTTGCTTCCTATCAGCAATACCTGGCAGGAATGGAAGAATGACCAGGAGGAGGAAAGGTATGCCCTTCAGCACACAGAGAAACCTGTGTGAGGTAGAGGAACTAGACATATATTTTTTCTTTGGTTGGTGACTATGGGAATTAATTGGAAGTGTTGTCAATCAGTACTTCGGTAAGCAATTACCTCATTAAAAGTTTATCATTACTGATTTTTTATTGGATCAAAAAGTAGACTAATATGTAGTATGAAAGTGAATTAATTTCTGGTTCCCTTTTGTAATATAAAATAATCATTGGTGACAAAGATTTACTTACTTTTAAAATATTTTACTGATTTATTAAAAAATTGTTTTATTAAATGTTTAAAGCATAAATATAACAAATTTAGCAAATTACATTCTCCAAGTCCAATTACATCTTTTAAAGTCATTATTTTTCAGCCCAAATGCTGTATTAAGAACCCTGTGTTTTAGAGGAAAACCACTATACCCTACTTAAGCACAGCTCTATACAAATATCACTCAATTAAGAATTTGTAAGGTTTTGTTTCAAGAATATTCCCTTTATATTATTAATACAATTTTAATGAAAGAGAATTCAATACTGGAAGAATTAATACTGAAAGCACATGGGCTAGAAAATGATATTATTTCCAAGGAAATTACAAGGACTTGCTTCTGAAAATATGAATATTGTTATCCTCTTCTAAGTAAATACCCAGCACTAATTTTCTGATTTTTCATAGAAGGGTAAGATCTCAAGAACATGGGATTAAAGAGTTCATTACTGAGGCAAGTGTCTAAAATGGATAATGTAAACAGTTCTACACTGACTTCTTCAAAGTATGCCCACAGTCACAAATATAGATTTATACTTTTATTTTGTATCACCTGCTCCCAACACTACTAGCTAAAAAGAAAAAATAACCCCATGCCAAATGACACTCTATCAAAACTCAACAGTATAAATGTATCTTCAGAACTGAGAGTATAAGTTTGACTAACCTAAACAGCAGTGTGCATACATTTTGCTTATTTTTTCATTGTCATGCCCTTTCAGTAAAGTATACAAAAGAAAATATAAAATAACTTTGCTACAGACGTAGCTCAGCAATTCATAATTTCACTTAAGAACAACTTTTATACATTTTTTTTAAATTATGGAGCAAAAGACCATTATGGAAAAAAAGATCACATAGTGCTCAGGTATCATTGCTAAATCTAGTGTACAGTGTTACTTCCATTTCACTCCTTAGAAAACTGCTGGAAAAGGGAATTTTCAGGAGGAGAAAAGTATAAGTTATTCCCCCCTTTCTGCATATATGAAGTTAGTGAATTATGTGCACTCAATTTCAACTGAAGCTTCAAGTTCTGACCCAGAGAATAAATGGAAGAGAAGGAAGGTAAACAAGGGAGAAAAAGAATAAATATTTGCATCCTGTTCTATGATAACAATGCTTCAAACACTATAATAAAAATAGAATAAACATTCAAAAATGGAGGAAGGTAATGCAAACCTCCCATATTGCGAACTATGTATATAGGTCTGAATTTAAATATATGTAGTATATTTTTTCAAAACCATCAACTTTTTCAGCTTCCATAACAATTTGTATTTCCCCTGTGTAAAGATTTATCTCTATTCTACAAACAAAACTGAAAACATAGTTTTTGGTTAACAGATAACTAGACTGATGTTAAAATATAATTAATGTTGCTTACATAATGACTGTTCTCTGAAGTGTATTCCCTGTAGCTTTGTGTATTTCTTATTCTCTCAGGTGTTTCAAGATTCTTCTGTGTCTCAGTATAGGAAACATAAAGCACGTTATGAGTGTATTAAAAAAAATACAACATAGCAGTGTGGCGTATGCTGCTTTTACCGTATGACTAACATTTTTACACCAGTATGTGGTGTGAAAGTGTCTATCACAGAAAGCTGAAGAAAAAAGTCTAGTTTCTTCATTTTTCACTCATAAAGGATCCACTACAGGTCCTGTTGAAATCAAAGGATTTTTGGACAGCCATTGATGTGAAGAGGAAATGGATTCAGGTTTTCAGTAGGATTCTGGAAAGTTTTGTTGCAAGGCAGAACTCTCCCACAGTGAAAGTCCATGGCTCAGACTCAGAATAGGACAGAAGTGAGTGTGAGAGGAGTGGAGATTTGTTGTTGTCAATTCTGCCACAACTGTATGAAGTTTAACAAGGGTAAGTGCAGATTCTGCACCTGGGATGGGGCAACCCTGAAGATACAGATAGATTGAGGAACAAGAGGCTGGAGAGCAGTGCCACAGAAAGGGACCTGAGGGTGCAGATCAATCGCAAGTTGAATATGAGTCAGCAGTGCCCTGGCAGGCTAGAGGGTCAAGTGTGTCCTGGGGGGCATCAGGCACAACATGGCCAGCTGGGAAAGGGACAGGATTGTCCTGCTCTGCTCTGCACTGGGACGGTCTCATTTTAAATATTGTGTGTAGTTTTGGGTGCCACAGTATAAGAAAGGTATTAAACTATTAGAGAGTGTTCAAAGGAGGGCCATGAGGATGGTGAAGGGTCTAGAGGGGAAACTGTATGAGAAGTGGCTGATGTCACTTGGTCTGTTCAGCCTGGAGGAGACTTCATTGCAGTTACAACTTCCTTGTGAGTGCAAGAGGAGGGGCAGGCACTGATCTCATCACTCTTGTGACCAGAGACAGGACAGGAGGAAATGGCATGAAGCAGAGTTGAGGGAGGTTTAGTTTGAATATCAGGAAAAAGCTTTTCACCCAGGGAATGGTTGGGCACTGGAACAGGCTCCCCAGGAAATGATCACAGCATCAAGCCTGACACAGTTCAAGAAGTGTGGAACAACACTCTCAGACACATAGTGTGACTCTTGGGGTGTCTTGTGCAGGGCCAGGAGTTGGATGATCCTGAGTTGATGATCCTGATGGGTCCCTTCCAACTCATCAAGGTCTATAGTGCTGCGATTCTATGCTATCTGGCCTTGGACACATCAACCAGTTTCACTGTCTTATTGAATATATTTGTAAATCGTAATAGTTTCGATACTGTTTTATATACAGTAACTAATCCAGCAGGTACCAAACTCGAGCTTGTTTGTGCTGTTGTATCCTGTGTTAACTCTTGCTGTTTACTACCAGCCTTCTTTCACTGTAAAAGACATCCTAAAAGAGTGCTCCTAGTGTCTTCTGTTTCCTGTAGCTTGTCTTTGTCAGAGACAGTCCTTTCCATTGAGCCATGTCCTGTTTCTCCCTAGAACCAAACTCTGATCCTCAGAGACCCTGGAAATATAATTCCAAAAACAGACTAGGAAGATAAGCATTAACAAGTACATCAACAACCTTGGCTTTTCCCATCTTTTGTACTCTTTCTTTAGATTTCTAGGATATAAATTTTTTTTTAAACACCACCAGGATATCATTCATAAAAAGGTCTGGATAAACTTCAACAGATTATAAAACTTTTGGTGCTGCTGAATGTGCTCTGCATTCTTGAAGATGCTGTTAGCCACTCAAATCAGGAGAGTGTGTACAAAGACATGCACTAAGCTGGCTTGTTCAAATTGGAGAGGAATAGTCACTGCAAACAAGATACACCGAGGTATAGTTGTATTACTTTTTTTTTGTATTAAAAGAGACAAAAGGTGTGTAGGCTTGTGACTGACTGGAACTTGTGAAGCTCAATGTAGTGACGATAATTTCTCCTTCTCAGCATTTTGTACACCCCCACACAGGGAAGTCCCAACCTGCTAAATTCCTTGGGCCATTGGTCTGTTGTTTTCATTGTTTCAAATATAATAAATGTTTCTCTAGCAAAATTTTATTGTCTTTCATTGCATGTAATAAATCATATTACTCCATGTGTGCTTTTCGAAGCAACATTTTTAATTTAAATTTACTATCAGTTTTCATGGAAAATGATAGAAGTAGTTATTAGTCTATGAGCATCTGTTAATGCTGCTACAGACAAATATAAAATCCACATTAGCAACTTCTACTTTTTATTTTTCTAGCATTTTTAACTTCTGAAACATCTGCTTGAGCTATTTTTCTCCTTGAATCTCAACTGATCCGTTGAAGTAGAGAGAGGTGAGCAAGCAGCTTGAGACTTCAGTTTGAAATATATTAAATAGGAAAAGCTCAAAGGGGAAACATCTGCTGAAGTGCAAATGTCTGTGCAGGATTGGAAAGCAGGATTGAAATACCGAGAAATAGGAGAAAGAATCTTTTAGAGTATTTAAAATAGGACTTAGATGATTTTTATGGTTCTCTTACGTTTTCAAGGTCTGTACCTGGGTCAGTCAGGTACACAATGCTGTCCAGATTCCTTTTCCTGTGTTTGTGTCTGTGTTACTTCTGACTTGAAAATAAGCATGACCTAAGTTGCACAGCATCTGGTGAACTTCAGACCTGTAGTTTACTTATTGCTGTGGCAAATGAGTGAGAAACCATGAGATAATCTTGTACAAAAAAAATCAAGCTTCCTACTGTTCTAATCAAATCTCTTACTCTTCAGAGCATGTGTACATCAAGCAGTCCCACAGCACCTTGCCGAGTCACCCACCCGAATCTAAAGAAGGGCTGTACAAAAGATGGGTACGTCAGTCTGGGTAAATTCCCACAATCTGTCCACCAGAGCAAATATTCACTGAATATACACAAAGTAAAAGAACACCACTGTTTATTCAATCCTTGGCATATGAAACGGGAAGTGACTCCTCTGTAGATTATGGATCCTTGTAGTATGGGTCTGGAGAAAATTCTATACCAGATTCCCAGGTATAGTGTTTTGTTTTTACAGAAAGGAAAGTTAAAAAAAAAAACACAAAAAAAACAAAAAAAACAAAAAAAACCACAAAAAACCAGACAACAAACCATCCAACACTAAAGCCCTTGAGGCTGGCCTTAGCCAGACATTTTAATTTCAGAGGATTGATCTGTGAAAGATACAAATTTCTTTGGCGTTGCCTACAGGGTGACAGCTTTCCTGGTCAGAGGACAAAGATTGTCACAGAATTTGCTGGGGAACAACATGAGAAAATAAAATTATATCTGGAGAGCTAATTCCCTTAATTTATCACAGGAGGAAAGCAGGAATATTTACATCCAGATGAATGCAAGCATAGTATCATAAATAAGAAAATAAAGTACATTGTCTTCAAGACAATAAAATCATCTACCGCATGTCTTAGTCAGGGAGTCACCTAAGTGTCTTTAAGCCTAGTTCACTGAACACATGAAAAAACAACCAACTTTAGCAAAAGAGGAGTGGAAAATATTTGGGCTCATTCTAGATTGCCTTTAACTTGTTATATCTACCTTTTCTTTGAGAGTTTAAAAACTCCGGTGATTCTATCTGGCTTGTTTAGAGATAAGATGAGTCAGTAGGGGACAAGAAACCACAACTGACATAGGTAATGTCAAATTCCGTAAGCTACAGTACCTGCAGGATGTGGGCTGTGAGGCCTTTGCTAGATATTATCAGAAGCCATTAGATTAGCTGACATAGACAAGAAGAGAACAAATGTTGCCCACCTGCATTTCTTTTGAAGTGTTTTCTATGGAGAATTGCAGAACATTAATTTTTAGAAATTCACACTCTTTACAAAAAAAGTAAGAAAACTGAAACTCCTGCTTATGAAAAAGCAAAATAATTATGCAGGGTATTGTGACACAAGACATGTTTGGGGGGGGGGGGGTTTGGGGAAAGATTGATTTGCTGAGCATCTGAGAACAGAATGACTTTCAGAATTCAAAATTAGTAGAAATTCCAGTGATTGATAATATTTATAATACTATTAGCCAGCTAGTGCTTGTCTCCTGCAGCATAATTACCCAGGCAAGGAGCGGAGACTCTACAGACAAGGGATATAGAATGCACATGAGGAGATAGGGTTAGGGAGCAGGAGAATTTTTGGACCAGAGCATAAAATTCAGGGAGGACATTGCTGGGGAAAGTGAAGGAAGGGTAGAAAAGTGCAAGGAAGGCCTTCCTCAGGAGCATTCACCCAGGAAAGCCTGCAGGAAGAGCCTGAGGCAGGGTTGGAAATGATGGACCTATACTTGCAGTCTTCCCTCATTTCCCTCACAATCTCACCTCATGGTCCCACAGTTTGAGATCTCCCCCAGTTCTGAGTGTCAGGAACTCTCAGACTCCAGGGCAATGTAGGAGGCAACAAGACCATGAAATGCAGCCTAGAGACAAAGTAGGGTATCATTGTGGAGAACTGCAGGTGAACACTGCAGTGGGTCATAGATTCCTTGCAGAGATGTGATAGGTTTACCAGTGGCTAAGGAAAGGTTCTCATTTTAACCCCACTTTTTATGTAGAGTCAAAGGGGTTCTGTTGAGAGGGGAAGTGTTTAGGAGAGGTATTGACACCTTGCCAGGGCCAGTGCTGCAAGGCAACCCACCTTGGAAACTCATTTCTTTGGCAGCAATTACTTGTGTTTGACAGTGGCAGGAGGAAGTGAGTCTGATACGTGTTCACGTGTCTTTGCAGCATGAGAGGCGGCTGATATGGCTCTGCCCTTTATTAATCAGCTTCCTTCCTGCTTTAATCCTTTTCCAGGGATACAGTGCAGGCAGTTCCAGGGATCCTATGTGAAGGAAACTACTCCAGTGTGTAAGTTTATGCTCTAAAACTAGCCAGAAACATGCTCAGAGACTATGTGAAGTACTTTGCTTAAAGATACTAGAAGTGGTCTCTCTGTTGTGATCAGTTCAGTAAGGACTACATCAGAACAATTACAGCAAATGAGCAGAACCCACAACCCCTTCTTTTTAAAAGTATTAAGCCATTATTTCTGTATGTACAATTTACCACCTGAAAATAAGCAGTCCTCCTTCCATGGTGTATGTGTATGCCTTTGCTGCCACCAAAGTATGGGCAAATTTTGAGAACTTGTTTTGATGATTTAGATTCAGTAATATTTTCAATTCTCGCACAAGTGTTTAGAGTTTCTAGCACTTGTTTCTGTTAGATAATGCTAGAGTGCCAGCAGCCATCTGCTAATTTTAAAAGATGTTTGGATTAAAATTTAAACCAAGCTTTTTAAGCTCTTCACAAAAATGCAGTTACCACTAAACTTCTACACTGAGGAAGCTGCCTTCATTTATCCCAATCTTCTAAACATATCATATGTTAAAAATACCTATATAGAAAGAAAATCTGAGTCACTACATAAAGATGGGATAGTTATAAACCTCATTATGCTAGAAGATGATTAGCCACAGAAATAACAAAATTAAACCGCTTTTAAAAAATTAATTATTTCTCTGGGTTAGTGCAAGCAGTTTGATTTTGATTTCAAGAACAGTTGGTGTTATTTCTTTTAGAAAAATAGTGACACAATTTCTCTACGTGGCACTGCTTACTTCGCCTTACCTTTTGAGCCCTTGTAAGGCTCAAGGGATCTGTTAGAGAAAAAGATTTGGATTCCCCTCTGTTGCTTCCAGTTGAGATCATTTTGAACTCTATTCAGGCATGAAAGAAATACTAATCAGTCTTTTAGACTGGAGAGAAACTCCCAGGAGTATAGCATACATGTAACCTCTCTTATAAATATGAATATCATAACATCTGAGAAAAAAGCTACATGAGGTAGGGAAGTTTTATTTATTTTTTCTTCAAATAGGAAGATGAAAAAACGATTTTGCTGGAAACATGGAGGTTTCATAAACCTTGGAAAAGTGTTTTTTTTTAAATCTAATCTTGAGTTGCTGTTAGCAGGTTACATCTATCTATTGTTTGTGGCTGAAAGGCAATAGTCCTAAAACTTCCCTGTCCCTTCACAAAGGTTTTTCTTTTCAAGGCAAGGAAAGGTGTTTTTCTGTGCTCTCACATGAAAGCTGCCTATCCATATGGACCAGAAAGGGGAAGGCAATAAGAAACAAAGCAGACTGTTCCCCAGAATATTTTAATGCATTATGTGAATAACTTTACTCTTTCCTCCAGATAAGCAGGATTGTTTATTTTTCTAAAATCAAAGGCAGTCATATTAAGCATAGTAGCAGCATATCTTGTACCAATCTCCTGTTCTGTTTCAGAGGCAGGGAAGACAGTTCTCCGCTCCACACTGAGCTGCAGGACCTTGCTCTGCTCACCACCCCCATGTGTCCTTTGGTGAGTGCTGGTGTAAATTCAGAGAAAGGCGTATGCTCCACTCAGATAAGCATATTTACTATTTGGTCAGGGCAGTCTCCCAGGAGGCAAAAAATACATTTTTAAAGATCTGAATCTGAAAAAAGAAGTTGAAACTCTGGTTTTTCATGTCCTAGATAAGAACTGTCTGCCATGCTGCTTAACTGGGCAGCTCTACAACTGTCACCAGCCAGGCTGGCTCATATCTCTGAAATAAAAGGATTATGTGGGAAAATGAAGGGGAGTGTTGTAGTCCATGAATAAATTTGTGAACAGAGGGAGTCCTTGAATTTGTGCTCTCAAGAGGAATGATTTTGGTTATTCTCCTGTCCAGGAACCTTTATTGGCTAACAACTGGGATATTTTTACTCTGTGTGCTATCTGTTTTGGATCCCAGTCTGGGATACCCAAGTCCATGCCTTCGGAAGCTGTATTCCTTTTTCATGAATGTAAATTTGTTGTTGCGCTAGTTTTAAACACATACATTCCTTATTATGTCCAGATCTAAGTATCTGGTGATAAAAACAGAATAACGGAGACAAAGAAAACATTAAGTATGTATTATGAAATTTTCTAATATGTGAGGAGAGGAACATTCTTGGATTCCAAGTCAAATTATACTTTCTCTTATTTGCATCAAGAAAACAGAAGCAGTAATAATATATGTGTCAAATCAGTGAATGGAAATAGCTATGCAATCAAATGATATAATGATGGTATATAAGTGAAGGTGACCTACTAATGAATAGTGTGGGATGGAAAGACTGACAAAGTGTTAATTGATATGTCAAACCAGTAATGTCAGTCAGTTGTATGGAGGAAGAGAAAGTAGTCAGTCTAAATTGCATAGTGACCATCAAAACATGAGAAAAACAATTTCACTTTCTGCAAAGAATTTGACAGATAAGATATAAAAACAAACTAAAAAAAAAAAAAGGAAGTAAATATGTCATATCTGATTTACTGCTCCAGGTAGGCAGTAATGGTTCACCCAGAAATGCCTTTTAATGTCTCAGAAAAATATTTGCAGCATCTATGTACCACAATAATCCTCAATTCAATCCACTAAGTTTTCACAGCTTCTCCTTAGAGAAATCCAATAAAATCTATGTCTGATCCATATCTGCTGACACTGAAAGGCTAGTGAGTATCTAAAGTGATACAAAAGATATTTCTGTATAAATCTCAGTTTAGCAAAAGCGGAAAGAAAAAAAATAGAAATTTTAAATAATAACATCATTTCATAATTCCTTATAAAAGATATTACAAAAAATAAATGGCAGTTTCCTAGGCAGAGCTTTTATTTAGCTTGCATTTTAAAGTGACTTTTATTCATTTTCTGATACAATTCTGAAAAACCACAACCAGTACTTTGGGACTAAACAGTCAGATCAATGCCATGAAATTGCAGTGGGTCAGTCCAGACACTGAGTGAGAAATCTGTTATGTGGTTTTGTCACATGATTTAATCTAGAAGCAAAATGGAATATTAAATATATATATATATATTAAATGATATATTAGTGAATCAGAGCTCCCTGAGAAAATGTAGGATTTTTTTTCTCAACTTGAAGCCATTTTTAGATAACATAAGAAGTTATATACTATTTTGTCCACTAGAGGGTATCAAACATATTTTCAATCTTGCAGTAGAAAGCCTCAGAAGCACAGAAAATAAATAAAATCAGGTCAAATTAATGTTACTATATTAAAAAAAATCAGTGTCTATGTTTAATATAATACTTTGTGAAAATGAAACTAATTTGCATTTTCTGGAACAAATAACTTCCTCGAGCTATACAGATTTCTAGATATATTTTTCATGATGAACTATCTCTACACAATTTGGACTCCTCCTAATGTTATCAAAAGAGAGAGGCCATGTTGCACTGAAATATTTAATTGTGTTTCTTGTGATGTGGGGTTTCTACTCCTTTTGAATTGGAGCTGAATTTAGATCCAGTTTTGGACTTAATATCCAAAAATTTATGGTGTAGGATTAAATATAATTTAAATATCCTGGGTCTGAATTTGCAGAGCGTTGTATTTCAATGTCCACTTTGTGATGATCCCTAAGGAGAAACAAACAAACAAAAGTCTTGAAATCTTACCAAAAAAATACTTGGATTTTGTATTAGTTCTATGTGTTAGTGTTCTTGCTGCATAGTTCAGTTTTAAGGTGTTTGTTTTTAACAGAGAACTGAAAAGGCTCTTTCCCTCAAACTCAAGGCATTTGATGGGCCTTTTTACAATCCAGGATAATTATCAGTGCTGCTTATCAGCACCGCTAAAGCAAAGTCTGTCCTTCATGCAAGACTTAAAAGCAGAAAAGTTATGAAATATGAATGCTTTCAAAATTCATTGTTCTTGTTAGTTTGAAGCATTTTGTGTTGAAATAAGACTAAACAAATTCAAGCACAAACTGAAGTACACCTCCTTTAACATTTATACAGTTACTAATACAGTCAATGAAGGAAAAGTGTGAATTTATCAGCACTCGAAACCTTCACTAAAATGAGGCTTAAAGAGATGGATGTGCTCTCTTGTTCAACCAGAAGGTAGCCAGCATGATGCAGGAGTTAGCGAATGAGAGTGGAACTCTCCAATATATGATATCATGAGGTCTGTGGTCAGAGTGGTCCCTTGTGCCTGCAGCATTCATGGCATGTGATCCATGCCAATGAGTGCATGTTTTGCATCGTCCTGGACAAACTAGTTTGTAGGATCCCAGGGAATACATCACACATTCCGCTCATTCTGTTGGGAAAAAGCCCAAAACCAACGAAACTAAACCAAACAGCCTTTTTTTGAAATATTTAATTCTTTTTTTTAAATGCAGAAATCCACAACTTACTCTCCTGTAAAGTTTTTTTCATAATATTTGCAATAATAAGATATTTTTAGATGTTTATTTCTGATTTGTCTCTATTAAATTAATTGAAGTGGAGACTCTTCTTCAGCTGGCCCTCTAAAATCTGTCAGTTCTCCAGAACAGATGCACTTCTAAAAAACAGGTCTTGCCCAATCCTTTTTAAGTTCATTTGTCTCTGAGTTTTGTTATCCCTAACAATATTGTAGAAAACCTGGGACTTTGGAGTGCAAACAATAACGAATTTATAGCAGGTTTTTTTTTTGCTTCTGCCTTCATTAGCTAAGTACTGCTGAAAAGACAGATATGAGAAGAATTGAAATGAAAAGAAATAAAAAAATCTGAACAGTTAAATTTCTTGTGAAAAAACAAGCTCACAGTGAACAGCAAGTTTAGTTCAGATGAAGCAAGCAGAAAATTCTTGTTGAATTTAAGATTCTCAAGTATTCAAAGTACTTTCTTGCCTAGGAGGAATCACTACTACTACGTTCAGAATCTACTACTACCAGGGAAACAGAAACTGAACAACATCCTGGACATACTTACCTCTCTTTTAGTCTCACACTGTACTGAATAATAGACGTACACATGAAAATGTACTCCACTCTTCTTCATCTAATAAGAAAATTACTCACCCCTTTTGTCCCTAGTGAATGTCATTATATACTCTCAATTCTAAATAACTTGACTGAATTGACCTTCAGTAATTCAGTCTACCTAAATGCAAAACATTAGCACACTGCATTCAGATTATTATCTGAAAAACATACATTAAAAAATAAGCTTGTCATTTGCGTTATCACAGAAGTGCAATTAGTCTTACACTGAGGGTTTATTTTGAATGTATCATTTACATCAAAGAAACAGAGCCTTGTATTCCTTACAAGATGGTCAATGACAAAAGACCTAAGTCATGGTGACTAGAAGACAATGAGAAGGTTGTCTTTGGCTTCTCTGAAAATCGGATTAAGTTTTACAGTTTCTATTGAATAAAGGAAGTTGTCAATTCTTGAAATTCACTGCCTCCCTGGCAAATGTTACTGAACTTTAAATTTCTATCCTATAATCCTTTTTCAGATCGTATATTCATGGAGTCAAAGATGGAGTCAAATACGGAGTCAAACCCCGTATCATATGTTTCAGCCCACTTGCTCTCATCTTCTTTATGCAGAAGCACTTTTCAGACACGATTTTAAAGTTGTGTTGGTTTAGTTATAATGTTCTAAAATCTTTGTAGTTAAAGATACCAAATGTTACTTTTATTGCTTTTTAATGCTCTCTTAGGTGTTTAAAATCAGAAAGATAATTCTAAAATTCACCAAAAAAATCACAAAAATATGTTTAAGGTGGTCCTGCAGCAAGAGAAAAATTGCACACAGATTTTTTTGCACACAGACATTTGATGTCTGTTTTATGCTGACATGCTTATGCACACATTTTGATGTTCTACTTTCTGAGCATAATGAAGACATCTGAGACCTGAATTATTCCCTGTAAATACTTTGTGCTCTGTCCCTTCTGGCTACTTGTTAGTGTTCATATTCAAAGAGGATCATATTCCACTGCAGCTGGAAAAAAAAAAACTAAGAGCTTCGTCCTGGGTAGCACTCATCTAGGCACATTGTGAGGATTTGAGAAATGCAGTCTTCAGGTACTGATGTTCATGCAGTGATTTTTCCAACATGTTAGTCTTACTGCAGTAGATAAATGCATTTGCACTATGTCAATGTGTATGTATGTCCTCTCAGCTTGGTTCCTGACAAGAACAAAGTTTCTTTGGGTTACTGGGTAACATTCTGTTCTCCTGTCCTTTTATTGACTTGTGAGCCAAATCTCAGAGCTGCTGATCTGATACTCACTTCCTGGAGAGAGAAAATTTGCTTTTAATACAAGCATTTTGCCCTTTCACGGATACGCCTGGAATTTCTGCTTTCTGTGTTACCAAACCCCACCCAAACTTACTTTCCTTTCAGGAAGAGTCCTGAAGGGTGCATCCTGTGAGTTTTCCTGACACCTGGCTTGGAGCCAGCAAAAATATTTTTGTTTATTTTTCTTTAGAAATCCATCTAATTTCACCTTCAACATTTCTTTATTTGCACATTAACCTCTTACTGTTGATGGAAGGATTACATATTAAGGCAATGGTGGATGATAGTTTGGACAAATTTTTCTTCTTGTTCCTGCAGTTCAGTGCTTTAATGTGCATATGCTAAAATGGCAAACTTCGTTCTACCTTAAGCCCTGAATGTCATTTATAGGTATAAATCTAAACATGACTGTTCCCTAACAATAGATTAGCCTAGGCTGGCTGCCTGCCAGGTGTTCCCCAAACTGGTCTCTCACTCCCGTTAATTCAAAGGACATAGAGATAAAATAAGAAGAAAAAACTCATGGGATGAAATAAGGTTAGGGCAATTACTCACCAGTTGTCATCATGAGCAAAACAGACTTGACTTTGGGAAGATTAATTTAATTTATTGACAATTAAAAATAGAGTAGGATAGTGAGAAATAAAAAACCAACTAAAACCACTTTCCCTCCACCACTTCCCCCTGTCCTTCTCAGGCTCCTTCTTTTCTTCACTCTCAAATCCTCTACATCCCCCTCTCCAAGGGATGCAGGGGATAGGCAGTGGGGGTTGCAGTCAGTTCATAACACCTTATCTTTGCCACTACTGCTTTCTCACACTGCTCCCGTCCTCCATCCTGGGGTCTCTCCCGTGGAACACAGTCCTTCACAAATTGCTCCAACATCGGTTCTCCATGGAGCACAGTCCTTCTGGAACAGACTGCTCCAGTGTGGGTCCCCCATGGGTGACAGGTCCTGCCAGTAAACCTGCTCATGCATGAACTCTTCTCCATGGGCTGCAGAACACTTCAGGACACCTTCACCTGCTGTGGCATGAATTCCTGCATGGACTGGCAGCAAGTGGATCTCTGTTCCACCCTGGCAGGATCCAGAATCCTCAGGGACAGGCTGCAGGGACAAAGCTGCTGCACACCATTTTTTCCCTTTCTTAAATGTGTTTTCAGAGACACAGAGGCTCCACCAGTGTTGCTGGTGGGCTCTGCTTTGGCCAATGGCTCCATTTCAGAGCTGGCTGGAACAGCATCTGTCCAATGTGAGGGTGACCCCAACTCTCTTCTAACAGAAGTCAATCCTGCAACCCCTGTGCACTCCCCCCCACCTTACTGTGTAACCATAATGCACCAATTCAAGCCCTTTTTTTTATTTTCATACCTTAAAAAATATGTATGCTACTCACAAGTAAATGCAACTTGAAAATTGTACATGCAACTTGAAAATTATATATGCTGCTATAATTGTCCAAAATGTTGTGTCTCTTCAGGCAGCTTGTAACACAGGTGGGGGTTTAAGCTCTCTTGGTGTTCATAATTGCTATCCTTTGGAACATAAATACCCTGATTATCTGGTAATTTTGCTTTACTTTAATTATTCTTTTCTCAACCTCCTTTTCTATCCTTTCCCATCTCATTCCAACCCATTTCATCCCATCTTGTCTCATCCCATACTTGCCCTAAAGATTTCTGCTGTACAGACTTAGTTTAATCTCACTTTCATTTTTCTTGAGCTTTCTGCCTTTAACTTCTGAACTTTTCTTCCCCTGAGTCTCACAAGATCTTTCCTTTATCCATCTTCTTTATTGTAACTCTGAGTTCCACTTGACCCTCCAGTATATTTTTATAAATAAAATAGTGCTTAGCCAAATAGATATAAAATGGCAGAATAAACATGATGATTCCTAGACAGCAAACTCTCTCTTTACTGTGTTGTTTATTTAATTATAACTTGTATCCATTCCCTCTTTTTTTCCCCCTAATTTAAATTGTTAGACAAAGAACACTTGAAATATTTATGTTCCAGGTCTTATTATGACTTACGGAAAGTAAATGTATTTGATGGTAGAGAGGAAGTGGGAGAGGTTCCATTCCAGTTGCAGTGTTTTTCCTTGATGTGGCTGATGCCAGTCTCTTCTATTCTTTCACATTGTTGCACTTTCTGTTGGCTTTTTTAATATACACTTTACTATCTTGTTCATTAAGAATGTTTGAGCAGCGCAAAACAAATTCAATAATATGTGATATTCCAAATCTTCTATCTTTGTTTTAACAGAACATCCTTTCAAATTAAAAATATCCTGACTGGTGTAGGTCCATTATCCATGAGATAAGCCTATTTCTTAACTGATCTCATACACAAAGTATGTGCAAATAATACTTGCATGGCTTAGTATATCGTTGTTTAGAGTGGGGTTTTTAGATTTAGAGCTTCTCATGATTTCATGGCGAGGAAAAAAGGGTTTGTTTGTCTTTCTGATTACAAGTAAATAAATAGGGAGTTATCCTCATAATCTTTTTTCATAGAAGTTCTCTCAAATGCTGCACATTAAGTCAGAGGCTATATAGCAGTACAATGTCAGAGAATTGAGATAATTCAGCAAGTTAAACTTTTACCAGTGAAATGGATGTTCCTTATTTATATTATACTGCATGCTTATAAGTGCAGGAAAACAACTCATTACCACTATTTATTAAGAGAAAATGAATGGTCTGAAGCTGGAAACAAATGGAAATGTTGCCTAAAAACCATCAGAAGTGATAGGCAAATGCTTTGGAACTGTTAAAAAACCCACATTCTCTACTTTCCAAAATACTCTGTATGTCTGAAGACATGAATTTCACAAAAGGTGCTAAGTGCTTTAAGTGGTTTAATATATTCTAATGGAGATAGTGAACTGTGAAAGAAAAGTTTTCTCTGAAATGAACGAAATATAAGTTTATTCACTTTCACAGATGTTGCTAAAACATCTGTTACTTAAAGCTGCATCAGCTTTAATTGGATACTAACTCTCTCCCACTCTTCATTTTTCTGATAATTGATTTCACTAGGTATTGATTTCTATGTGCAGAAATTCAGTAATATATGACATTTCTATACACCACTAAGTTTTTGGAAATGTGTGGGTGTTTTATCACTCAGAGCTTGCAAAGTAAAATCTTTGCATGCACAAGAGGGTTTTGGTCAAATGGGTTTGCACGGGTGATCTCTCAGAAGTTTGAGTGCTTAACCTTTTAGTAGGGGTCATATGAAGGCTGAGTCAGAAGCCTGAGCTCTTTTACAGAATCCCCACCTGCTCTGATGGCTAATGGAAATGAGAAATGAATAAATATCTTTTTTCTTTGCCACCTGGTATGGCAAGTGATGCAACAAGACTCCTCATTTCTTTTACAGTGTTTGGAAAAACATCTTTTTTCCATGTGGGATGTCCACAGGTCTGCTTTCAGGAGATCAGTGAGCTAGGATTCATGAAGAACAGTGTCATCTGTGTCAAGGCAGGAGACCTAACAGGCCAATCTCTAAGGAAGACAAAGTAAAATAAGATAGTCCATAAAATGAAATGGAGGGAACATCTGACAGTTTTGTGTATAGTTTCCTACCTTCCCAGAGAGAAAATACTACATATATTTGTGCTTTTCTGTGGTTGCATTACTAGTAGATTCTTCTCTGAATTTTGATTTTTTTTTTCTCCATTTTCCCCCTACCTTCTAGCTTCAAAAAAATCGGTAGCATTTATGAGTGAATGGATGGTCCAGATTTTTATGTTCATGGTGATCTCTATGCCCTGCAGGTTTCACTCAGCTACATTTTGCAAGGGCTCACTGCTTCTTAATGTTTCACAGTGTAAGCTGTAACTCAACAGCTTTATTTTCCTCCTGGCTGCATTTCATCTCCCTTCAGTTCTACATGCCCACCTCCTTTCTTTTGGAAACTCTGCTCTCTTATCAGCAGTTCTAGTGTTAGTAAGGTGGCTGAAATGATGGCTTGCTTTTTATTTGGTTTGTCCTGTTTTCTGTTTGCCCCTCTGCAAAAAATATTTTTTTCTGATACACCACCAAAATTACTTTTATGTTTCAGGAGGAGGGCAACATCATCTGATGCAGCTGCTGCCTTCAAGTCTCTTCAGATTAAATCACATTAATTTACTGCAGGATCATTATAAAGCCATTCATGGATGCTTGTGTACTCAGAAATCACATTTACCAGCTAACTGAATGGATGAATGTGGAGGAAATTACAACTTTCTTCTCTGAAATCATAGGCCTCTTCCACTTGAACAACAAGAGAATTTCTACTGGCTGAGGACTATTAGAAGGCATACACTAGAGCTCCACATCATGCCTATAATGCCTCAAACCATGTAAAGTACACATTTTATTAAAAATCTTATTCTCGGAAGAGATTCCTATGGAAAATAACAAAACACCATCACATTTGCACAAAGAGGATGGAGTACAGTGAACACCAGAAACAAACAATAGATGTTGAAGAGGAAGGATTGAAGGAAGATTAAAAGTGCCAAATACATGCAATTTCAGTAAAATGGGATTGCAGGATCTCATGATTGTTCTCTACATTTATCTGAAAGGCTTCAGGAGTAGAAAATTACTTCTGTGTAGTAAAGGGGGGGAGTACATATGGGAACAGTTAGATAAAATAAAACAAACCCCACAACACCACTAAAATGGAGTTCAAATGTTGTGATGATTTTTCTAGGAGCAAACTTTCTTTTAATGGAAAAAGATCCACTACAATGTCTCTAATGAGATATGTACTCGGCAAAATTTCAGGAAACATCTGTTTTTCTACTCATAATTATATTTTATTCAGTAATTTTGAAGAAACATTGAAATGTTTTCCCAATTGTTATGTAGAACTTTGAAAACAAGTCTGAACAAAGCACCAAAGATAGTAGGGATAGATAACATACTGTCATGGTACTAGGTTATATGATTTAATAAATCTATTCCACTATTGATTTCCGTTGAACTATGACGTTACACAGAATTTGGGTTGTTTTGTAGTATTGAAGTCTCATATTACTTCAGTGGAAAGCCAGCTGAAACTTGCAATTAAGATATTTTCTGGCTGTTTTTGGTTGTGTTTGGATTAAAATAATAAACTGTGATGATAAAAGCATGGGGATGCTTGAATAAATTCTGTGAAATAAAATGTACATCTTTCATCTTGCTTTCCTTCCTGGTCAGTTAGAAGAATCAGAAGCAATTAAAAATCTAATTGTTCCAGTGCCGTAACTCTCCAAGACAGGGAGTGCTTAACTCTTGAAGGAACACTTCACAGAAGGTTTGAGCTGTCTGTATTTGTCCTCAGGAACCAGTTAACTGGTAGAAATCTGTTAGATCATTTATTGAGAGTTATAAATAAATATAAGGGATGGTTAGTACCATATTTTTTTAAAGGCTGTCATTCATTATCTATACAATACACAAAGTATGTGTCCTTAACTAGTTTTACTGCCTGATAACGTAGAACAGTTTGGATTGGAAAGGATGTTTTGGAGTCATCTGCCGCGGGTAGAAAGCATGAGTAACTCAGAGCCTTTAGCGGCGGTCTCGTGTCCTGAAGAAAGCGCCTTCGGCTTCACCCAGTCTCTGAACAGAGTCGAGCCGAGCATCAGAGCTCCCACAGAGTTTAGGCTTAGTTCATGCACAGCGGCTTAATTTAAGCAGGGAAGTAAAGAGATGAGAAAGGGTTCTTTTCCACTTATTGCCAGCAGGGTTTTATTACTGGAGCATGGAGTGCGGTAAAAGACAGCCAAAATGGAGGTCAGGGGTGTGTTATAGGATGGAGGCGAGGGAAGGGCAGTTGGGAGAGAGCCAATCACTGCAGAGGATTACAATGATTGACAGGGATGCCGGCCAGCGGGTCGGCTGTCCACACCAGCACAGGAACCAGTGAGCTGTCCTTTTGGGCACGGACACCCCCTGCCGCCCTGGCCGGCGAGCCCCCATGGCTTGCTACTCCTGGCTGCATCGTGCAGGGGGGGAAGGACCAGCCACCATGGCGCTGGCACGGCGGGGTCGGGCCAGGTCGTCAACCACGCCCAGAGGCACCGCAACAGTCATCTAGTTCGACTCCCCTGCAAAGAGTAAGGACATCCTCAACTAGATGATTGCTCCATCCAATCTGGTCTTGAATGTTTCCAGGAATGGGGCATCCACCACATCTCTAGGCACCCTGTTTCAGTGTTTCACCAGCCTCATAATAAAATTTTTTTCTATACCCAGTCTAAATCTACCCACCCCATTTTGGTTTAAAGTCATTACTCCTTGACCCACTGCAACAGGCTATACTAAAAAGTCTGTTCCTATTTTTTTTTAAATAAGCCTCTCTTGGTATTTAAAGGCCACAATAAGGTTTCCTTAGAGTTTTCTCTTCCTCAGAATGAACCTCAACTAAAGACACTTAACCCGGAGCTTTCGAGGTAGCTACAGCATCCTTTATGCGAGCGAAACCCCTGCTGGGACGAGTTGCTATGGTTTTACAACTCTCCCAAAGTACAGAGTTCTAGCTACCGTAGATGACCTATTTCTGCTGGCTCCTCTAGAAATGAGAGTTACCCCAGGCATCATGTTCTAGCATCAGCAAGAATGAAAAGCTACACAGAGGGATCTTCTCTGGGATAATAGCCTTCTTATTATGAATCCAGTGTTGCGTTGTGAGGGTCCAGGGAAGGAGTCCGGAGACATCCAGGTGGCTGGATTAACCCAGGAGAAAGAGCACGAGCAGAAGATCTGCAGGGGTCTTAAAGGGAGGTGGGACCAGGGGACCACCCAATGGAAAGATGCATGGTTCAAAGTGACCAGTGGAGGGAAGAACTTCCCAGGGCATAGCCATATATGGGACCTAAGGTATGGATACAGGTAACACAAGGGAAATATGGGGTTTCACCACAGCTCAGGCAGGGGGTTCAGATATTGGAGGGAGAAGGTTCAGAAGGCATTGCCTTGGCTTTCTTCCCACCAATCCTGAAGCTCAAAAGCAGCAGCTTCAGCCAAGTACGCTGCTACACTCAACACTCCCAGCCTTTCTTCACAGCACACATGTTCCATCTCTCTGATCATCTTCTTGTCCCTCCTCTGGACCTGCTCTAACAGGTCCATGTCTTTCCTGTGCTGGAACCCCAGAGCTGGATGCAGAAGTCCAGGTGGAGTCTCACCAGAGCAGAGCAGAAGGGCAGAATCCCCTCCCTTGACCTGCTGGCCACACTGCTTTGGATGCATCCCAGGATGTGGTTGGCTTTCTGGTCTCCAAACACAGACCACCAGCTCATGTCCAGCTTTTCATCCACCAGTACCCTCAAGTTTTTCTCAGCAGGGCTGCTTTCCATCCCTTCAGCTCCCAGCTTGTATTGATACCAGGGGTTGCCCTGACCCATGTTCTGGACCTTTGAAAATGGCTTTGTTGTCTCTCACGAAGTTTGCATGGTCCTACTTCTCAAGCTTGTCCAGGTCCCTGTGGATGGCATCCTGTACCACACACATGTCAACCCCACCACACGGCTTGGTGTGATTTGCATCTTACTGAGGGTGCACTTCTTGCTACTGTCAATGTCATTGGTCAGGATATTAAACTGTACCAGTCCCAGTTTGGGCTCATCACTGACCTTCACCTGGACATTGAGATATTGACCCCTTATCTCTGGATACAATCATCCAATCAATTCCCTATGCACTGAACAGTCCACCCATCAAATCCATACTTTTCCAGTTTGAGAGAAGGATGTTCATTGAGTCCAGATAGATGATTTACGTAGCTCTTCCCTTGTCCACTGAAATGGTCACTCCATCATAACTTGCACTGCTGTGGCTGATGGACCAGCACTGAAGGATTTGTTATAGAACCATATTAAAAAATATAACCATCTCTTTCCAAGGTATAGAATACTGGTTTCCAGGATGTAAAAGGTAGAACAAAATTTGAACCACACTAGGATGAGCAAGTAATTTTAAAAGATGGAGAAGCTGGCAGAAATGCAGAAGACCCAGGTCAACAGTTGTCTAATTAACACAAAACAGGAGTGAACTGTTGACACACGGCAGTGACAGGGATTGAGAAAGAACCCAGTGGCAACTTGGGAAATTGGTGCTGATTTTTTCCATGCCAAGAGGGTAGAATGGGAAAATTGACTGAATTTGAAGTAGCTGACAGAGCAAAATTTGGAATAAGAAAAATCACAGGCACACACCCCATTCCAGAAGGGAAGACAAATAATTAGAATATAGCTTTGCAGCACCAGCTATGGAATAGCAAGGAGATGTCTCTTAACTAAACCATAAAATCCACCAGACATATGTAATTGATTTCATAGAAATATTGTTAAGGAAGCTACTGAAGAAGCACATTTCTTTTTATATGTATGAGTAGCTTTATTTTAAATCCTGTAGGATTCTTGAGATTCATTAAAACAGAGGATCTGTAGATCTTTTTAAAGACCATCTGTTTTGATTCTGGGATCATCACCTTGTCAGGTTATGAGGAACACTGTGTTCAGTAGAAAATAACAAATACAGTATTAAAATTCATAGGATGTATTTTTCTGATTAATAATGCAGATGCCTTACTTTCCTCATTTTAAAATCTGTTTCAGGGAACAATTGAAGTTTTTTTAATCCATTTTGAAATTTTTTTTTCTTTGAAGAATGCTGTCTTGAAACCAAGAATTGTTTTTCTGCAGTTCTAAGCTCTGATTAATTTTTTTCCCCTTCAAATCAGGGATCTTACTCCTTTCTACTTGATTTATTATTTGTCTATTTAGAAATCTTACTTGAACACTTTACAATGCAATATTTACAGAACAGTCATAACGTTGTGATTTATGCAATGTAGGTTATATGATGTGTGCAAAATACATCAACATTATTTCTGAGTTTTCTTTCCAAACTGCAGAAACATAAAAGACTTTGATGTTTTTGCAAAACATTACTGAAGCAATTATATTTTGTTGCTATTAATTTTTATTAAGGCAGAATAAACATAAAACTGAAACTTTTCAAGTAAAATATGCTTTAAATGTAACAGTTCAGTATTTGAATTATACAAAGGAATCTTGGATGGGCAGTAGGGAATCTCAGCTCATGGTTTGCATATGGGCACAACACATTTCTCATTAATGTTAATTGGATTTATAAGCCTGCATCAAAGGAAGAATATAGGCTTAAAAGTAACTTTCAGTCATGCTCAGATTTCACTCCTTCTTTTGCGTTTTCCACATTTTTCAAGTTTTTCTCAAACTCTGTCTTGAACTAAACATAACTTTACTGTGGATCATAATGGTGCATGGTTTAATCACTTTTTCAAGGTCAGCACAACTAGTCCACTTACATAGAGACCTCTGTTCTTTTCTAGCAATATTCTGCATGCTCTGTTACAATTCACCTGAAGGCATTTTCTGAATTACATTAAGAAATAAAAAGATTTTTGTGCATTTCCCCTGAAACCACTGCCACTCTAATTGGATCAGAAGCAAAAGAAAACATAGGTGGCTTCCTCAGCATCTTATAGCCCACTAGCCTAACCCCTGCACCCTTCTTCTTTTAATACTGAAGACCAGGGAAAAGATTTTGGTAATTAGTTCTTCTAGCACAATAACTTAGTTATTCTAATGCATATTTCTTCAAACAAATGATATAAACCAACAAGGCATCTCTCTGGGACTATAGTCAAGGCTCCATTTTATATGTCTCTATCTATAATGACATGAGTGCATTATGAATCTGCAGTAGTCAGGATTATATCACTTAATATTGATATCTATTTATTCACCTTGGGCAAGAGGAGATTAATTGTTCTTCTAATCCCAGGAGGAGAGTGGAACAATGGCACTTGCTGATGTTCCCTTTAGTTGAGTATTAACAAAGAGCTTCCCACAAGTAATTGGTTGTACCATGGCAGAGAGGATGAGAATTCTTTGCTGGCAACTGCTGACCCGCAGTTGCAATTAGGGCTTTGCAGCATCAGGCAGTCTTGAAATCAGAGTAGGATAATGAGATATAAAACCAAATCTTAAACCCCCACCCCTCACTTCTTTCCAGGCTCATCTTCACTCCTGAATTCTCTGCCTTCTTCCCCACAGTGGTGCAGGAGGATGGGGAATGGGGGCTGTGATCAGTTCATCACATGTTGTCTCTGCCACTTCTTTCTCCTTAGGGTGAAGACTCCTCACATCTGTCCCCTGCTCCAGTGTGGGGGTCCCTTCCACATGAGGCAGTCCTCCAACAATTTCTCCAACAAAATACTTACTACAGCTTGCAGTCCTTTATGAACTTCTCCAGCATGGGTCCCTTTCCAGAGAGTGTAGTCCTTCAGGAACAAACAGCTCTGACACGCATCCCCCATGGGGTCACAAGTCCATGAGGCCATAGGTTCTGTCAGGACCCTTTTGTGGTGTGGGTTTCTCATAGCATCACAGCCTCCTTTGGGTACACATCTGCTCTGCCGTGGGGTCCTCCCAGGGCTGCAATGGATTTCTCTTCCACTGTGGACCTCCATGGGCTGCAGGGGCACAGCTGCCTCACCATGGTCTTCAACACAGGCTGCAGGGGAATCTCTGCTCTGGCTGCTGGAGCACTTCCTTCCCCTCCTTCTGCAGTGACCTTGGTGTCTTCTGGGTTGTTTCTTTCTCATATTCTCCCTCCTCCTTTCTCTGGCCACAATTTCTCCTGAATAATAACTTTTTTCTTTTTTATGTATGCCTAGCCCAGAGGCACTACCACTGTCTCTGAGGGTTTCAGCCTGGAACAGCGCTGGGTCCATCTTGGAGCTAGCTGGCATTGGCTCTGTTGGACACAGGGAAAGCTTCTGACAGCTGCTCAATAAAGCCACTCCTGTAGCCTCTCCACAGGGAGTAGCATCCCCAGCAAACACTTATACTAGTGCTCTGTCCAGGGCTCTAAGGTTTGGTAAGTCTTTTAATCAATTTCATATCTTCCTCATTTATTTTTATAAAATGCAAACTGGTCTTCCAATGTATTTCTTGCAAAATATTCTCCCGAACTACAGACATTTGTTCAAAGAGATTAAAAAGAGAGTATATATAATGCATCATATTTGTTGCAGAATGCAGCACAATTATGCAAGTAGACATCAAAATAGTTGCTGCATCATACAGTACTCTATTCCTTTGCTGGGGATTAGCAAAATGATTAGACCTTCTTCCTTTCAACTGTAGATCTAGTTTTGATTAATGTATGCTTTCAGCATATCTGGAATGTAGTCAATCAAGGACTAAATATAAAGGCACTATTTCTTAGATTCATCCCACATTCTTTATGTACCATAATCAAACGAATACAAGTTATACTTCTTTCTAATAATCCTCCAAATTGCTAAGCCCCTTTTTTTCTGATAACAATTTGTCCTTGCGTCTTTGATGGCTTTGGGTCTCAGCCTTCATTATAGCTTGCTCTTTAAAAGCTGAGTTGTTAGGACAACAGATTAAATTCACAGCTAGTGTTTGGACATGTTCTTGGCAAATTTCAGTGTCATTGTAATTAATAATTCTCAAGTCTTATTATAGTAAATGCTCAATTGCCAGAAGAGTGTCTATGGAATTGATTTTTTGTTCTGCATTGGTGAGACTTTCAATTTTTGTTTGTTTTTTTATCATCCTAGTCACAACAAATTTTTAAAAAAATTAAAATAAAGGTGTTCCATGTTAATCTGGCTAACTGACTTATAGAAATGTATTTTTGCCTCCACCCCACCCCCTTGGAATTTAATGTAAATTTGGATTTTTTTTCACTTAAATTTGGATCTTTTTCGTCTACATTTTAAAAAGGAGGGCAATTTAGACACTGCAAAACAGTTTTCACAGTTAGGACTATGAGGCAGGAATTAGGTAGGATAAGACCTTTTATATAAAGGTGAAGTACAGTAAAGATAGCACAGATGTGCACCTCAAGATCAAAAAGAAAAAATTATGATGGGACAGGGAGAATTGTTGGTTTAATGTCCATGAAGAATTCTTCCCAAGGTGCACTGGTGAATCTGTTGCAGACTTGCCTATATTTATACTGACAGTTTTAGAGATTTTTATGCAGATGAGCATCTGTAGATAGGATCCTAGCAGGCAGCTGTGAGGTGAAGCAAGTTGGTGAGATGCTCGTATCATAGTTACACATTTAACATAATAAGAAATAACATAGAATACAAAAGTTTTTCAGATATTAGACAGCAGGTTCTCATCTCTCACCATAAGACGTTGTCAGCATTTAGTTCCCAAATATCCTAATTTTTCAGTAGTCTAAAAAGCAACCATTGGGAAGATAGTGTCCATCTGTGCAGAAGGTATCTGTGGCAATGTCGGTTTTCTTTTTTTGTGCTTGTTAGCAGTTTTTTTGGTGAAATACTAATAAAAATCTAATTTATGCAATATCGTCCTAACAATAGATTCAGACAGATATGATGTTATTTTTATTTTTAACTGATGTAAGATGAATAACAACGTATCGTTCTCTTGATATGATCATGGGGCTTATCTTGTGGGAAAGGACAGGGAATAATTTAAACCTCAGAATGGAGGTTCATTCAGCTTCTTTTCTCTTTTTTAAGGATGACAGAAACTTATACATAATTTCATCACATACTTCTGCAGTCAACAGCACCTTTACTGCTGAAAACTGACCTTCATTTCTCTCACAGAACACCATCATAAATCCATTTCACTGCTTGATATGGTTGGTTGAATTACAAATTATTGCCTTATTGCCTCTGATTTCAGGCAATGTTATGGTCAGCCTAGGTGCCATATCTGGTCATCTCTGTCTCACAGGTGGTTGTCACAATAAATTCAGAATGATCAAATAGGTAATTTAAAGTATATAGTCCATTTTATGCATACTGACCCACAAAATAATAATGAGGTGATAAAATGTACTACAAGTTGAGCTTTAGAACCTGTTTCTACATCCTGGTATTGTCTAATGTGAACACATGTAAATATTGTAAGAACATGACCTACAGGTCTAGTTCTCCAAGAGCCAGTGCTGTATTGCTGTCTTTGCTGTACTTTCTGGAGCACACCTGCTGCATGGGGTAGGAGTAAGGGGGCTGATGGCATCACAGCATGTCATTCACTCCCCAGCCTGTTGCTGATTTCACTGGCATTAGGTACCCTTTGGCATATTTTTGTCACTGTGACTAAAGCTATTCCCATTTTAGATCAGTGTTAATCAGGTCACAGTTGGTTTCCATAGTACTGTACTTCTAATATTCACAACATGAAGAATATGTTTGTTGAATATTATATTTGCCATAACAGTAGCCATAATTCTATGAGGTCCACCTTAGTCACTGTCTAAGGACTCCAGAACTATCCTTTTGGGGAAAGGGAAAGGCAAAACATCCTGTGCTACAGTATATTTAATGTTTCCCAACCCGGTAACAGCCACAAGCCAAATGGACGTTTGCAACGCATATGTGGTAGACTGTCAAGCCCTGAAATTCCCTTCGTTTTCATCAGCAACCAGTGGCATCTTTGAGATTCAGATGGAGGCTGAACCAGCCTTTGGACATACCAGAGAGCTCTGAAGCACTGTGTTACAACCTGGCCCTGAAAGACGAGGGTAACTCAGATTCTTGTCAACATAACCCTAGGGCAGATTAGAGTGAAATGACACTGAATGATTGGTATTTATAAGTGTGTGTACAAACACACATATATATATATATGTATGTGTACATGTACATATACATATATGTATCTGTATATATATATATATATAGGGTTATTTTAGCACAACTTGGTTGGTTGCCAGGGGAAAGGAGGTGTGTAGCCTTTTTGGTTGTTATGATCTATAATAATATGATATAAAAACATCAAAACATCAGTTAAGAAAGTATATAAGGAAAAGCAGGAAAGAGAAAGAAAGGATAAGAGTAAAAAGACGTCACCACTGCTGAATCTGTGACAGGACCTGATTGTGGCAATTTTGGTGTCCATTGGTCGAAATGATGGCTGCGGTCTTGATCTGTCATGGGTGAGGAAAAGCCCATAAAGCAGGAAGTGCAATGGGTTAATACACATTTAGGTTTGGGTGGAATGCCCGGGTACCTCCCCTGGGCAGGGGAAATTTTACACTGTCTCAATAAATCCTGTGGATCTATTACAACACTGTGAATCTTGCAAAGTCCTCTGTTGGAAGGCCCAGGAAGTGAGTCTGGGGGCACTTTGGGGATCTTTGATGCTTTATGACCCCTTCTAAGACATGACAGCTATCTCTCAGGTCACCATAGTTGAGCTACTTATGCCCCATCAGAAGCAAGCTCTCTATTACCCATTACAGTGTTATAAATACTAAATAGCTAGCGCAAGAATTTCAGTGACTTCATTTGCTGCTTAGATGCTTTAGAGGAGGTAGAGTATTCCAGGTGTAAACACCAGTAACTCTGCAATTTAGAACACATAGTGACTGTGGACATTGTGTACTCTATAACTGGTAAATCTGCTGCTACATGCATCTGTATAAATAACAAAGCTTTGTCTGAAGATACATTTGTAATATAATTTAAAATAGTTTTTGACAGAAATGACATAGGTTCTAAACTAGTAAGTCCTCAGAGGGCTGCATTGCATGCTGTCTACACATTTGAGAAGAGTGATGGATTTCAATCCTGAATGGACTCTTCAGGTGATCCTCTAGATCTTTAAAACCACTAAGTTAGGAATATAATGCATTAAAAAAAAATCGTGAAAAAATGACTGGCCATATCATGTATGTCCAGATTTTGCTGAATATGAGTCAATGTCTATCTTTTGGTCTGTTGCAGTGCCTCTGGGGATAGCTGATGGCCCGGCCTGGCCATGCCGTGCCGGAGCTGTGGGGGCTAGGCCCTCCACACCCCACACCCCCCACCGCATGCCGATGCAGCCGGGGGTGGCACGCCCCGGGCTGCCGTGGGGGCTCCCTCGCCATGGCGGGAGGGGCAGTTCCTGCCCGAAAGGGCAGCTCACTGGTTGCTGTGCTCTGTGCGGACAGACGAGTGGCTGGCCGGCGCCCTTGTCAGTTGTTCCAGTCCTCCGCAGCTGTTGTCTCTCTCCCTACTGCCCTCCCCTCGCTTTCATGATATAACAGACACCCCCGACAGCCCTTTTTGTCTTTTGTCCGCATCCTCCACAGCTCCAGTATTAAAACCTGCTGGCAATAAGCGGAAAAGAACCCTTCTTTGTCTCTTTACTTTCGCTGCTTAAATTAAACCGCTGTGTGTGAACTGAGCCAAGACCCTGCGGGAGCTCTGATGCAGGCTCGACTCTGTTAACAGAGACTGGGTGAAGCCGGAGTCGCTTCTCTCGGGTCACGTGATCGCAGCTAAAGTCTTCGTTACTCACGCTTTTTACCCGCGGCATTGGTCTGCCTGTTTTTAATTAATTTCTGTACTTTCCTGGGTCAGAGGTAAGCAGATATTTTAGTCCAGCTCTCCCATTCTCTACAATTTACATACACTTGCAAAATCTTTCCTATAATATAATCAAGCATGACGTTCTCTTTGGATTTTTAAAAAATAATAATTTAAATTTTAGGAGCTTTCTAATACCTTGAGTAGAATTCTATGTCACAGTTTCAAAATTAATTATACAGTTATTGCCTTTTATTAAATTCTGTAGATTTTTAGATTAACTACTGAGAAGTCTTTTCAATCCATGGAGTTTCCTCTTCTTTTTCTTTATTTTGGGTGTTTCTTGTTTTAATGAGGGAAAATTTTCTGGTAGGAAAGCCTGTGACTTTGAAGATGAAAATTCTCCTCCCCGCATCACAACTTACTGTATGTATGACTTGGGCAACTTTGTTTTTTGATTTCTTAGAAAAATTCATTCTGTCAGTATTATTTCACTTCAAATGACTTTTGCTCATCTATGCTCATTTTACACATTCGTTCAGACATCTTCATATAGAAATGGTAGGATTGTTTAAAAGAGAAATGCTTTTCTATTTCAAAATTATAATAATTAACTATACATGTGAGAGCATTTCTTATAGGAGGACTATTTGTGCTTACCCAGAGGGTGGAGGATGTTTTTGGCAGGCCAAGAAACACCCTTATTCTTGGTCTTTTTCTCATTAATTCTTCTCAGAGGTATACAAACCTTTGCCTGCTGTATTTGCACTGCTTTGGCACACAAGAACTGCATAATCAGAATAAAATCCTACCGAAAAAGGCACTGAACACACAGCTATTGGAAAAGAATGTCCTCAGATGATTTGGTCCTTGTCTTGTGATTATGTAGTACATTTCATAGAGCCTCTATAAATATTCAGTTAGAGTCCTTACATTCCTATGATATGGTTACAAAGAAGAGTTGAATGGAGATGGTTTGAACATTTTTAATCATATTTTTCTTCTGGGTGAACCTTGCATTTCAATGACCCTGGATAAAAATCAAGATTTCACGTGCTGACAACCTGTCCCTGTCAGTACAATTCTTTCTTTTTAAAGACCTTAGTTGTGCTGAAGATCAGACACCTGATAAAGTAGTGCCAGGAAATGCAGAAAGATTTTTATTGGTTATTTGTTGTTGCTTTTTCCTTAAATTATTTTTAAATGGCTAATGCACATATATTTCACAGAGTTCTTGCAAGAGATTTATGCGTTCTTAAGAACATAATTGAACTATCACAATCTTGTTTTCAAAATGCTTGGTGAGCATTTCTAAAGCCAGCCATTATACTTACAATATACTTTATATTGAACTTGGAGAAAAAAACCCAAAGGTTAAAACTTATGAACTAGACTTCTATACTATTTAACACCTGTTCAATAGTCAAAACCATTTTCTCCTAACTATGGAAATTTTTTTTATCCTTAATCATATTTACCTCCACCCTGGACCTTTGTGGGCTGCAGGGGCACAGCTGCCTCACCATGGTCTGCACCATAGGCTGCAGGGGATTCTCTGCTCTGGCACGTGGAGCACCTCTTCTTCATCAGTGTCTGCTGAGTAGTTTCTCTCACATATTCTCACTACTCTCTTCAGTTGCATTTGCACAGCTTATTCCCTTCCGCCCCACCCTTATCCCAGAGGTGTTACTGCTGTTGCTGACAGGTTCAGCCTTGGCTATGGCAGGTCTGTCCCAAAGCTAGCTGGTGCTGGCTCTATCAGACATGGGGGAATTTCCTGAGGGCTGGTCACAAAATCCAGCCCAGGCAAACCCAACACATGAATATCTGACTAATTTAACATCAAAGTATTTAATATCTGACGATTAAAGAAAAGAAAAAGAATTTGTCACCTCTCTACACTTTATAATATATTTAAATACAAGCTGTGCAAAACTTCTCCCTGTTCACTTTCCTGTCTCTTCCCAATAAAAATTCTTCACTTCCTCTAGAGTTTTGGAAGCTCTCTCTGTTTGGGTTTTTAATTTTTTTTTTAACTTTGAATAAACCATCAGATCTCTGATTAAATAAACAATGATTTAATGAAAGCAAAAAGAATAGGACTGCTTAAGAACAGTAAATCACAACCACTGAAAATACAAGTAAGCTTTATGGATTAATATCTGATATATGTTAATTGATGTATTATCTAGTGG
The DNA here is from genome assembly GCA_013398175.1 of Climacteris rufus. NCBI lineage: Eukaryota > Metazoa > Chordata > Aves > Passeriformes > Climacteridae > Climacteris > Climacteris rufus. Next base: position 1,978,832 of record VZRZ01008644.1, read on the forward strand.
ATTTCAAGAACATGCAGATTATTCTATCTAAAATGAAAGCATGTGTCTTTATCTCCAAGAGTTCCCAGAAGCCCAGTAACAGTGAAGCAGCTATGAATCACTGTTTAATACTACCCCTCTAGGCAAACAGCATAACAAGAACCAGCTCGACCCAGAAAATGTCCATAGCATTTTCTGTTTATTTTTCTGTGTCATTATGGAAAAAAAAAGGTAATAAGAAACTCCAATCCCCTCACCTCTCTTCTTGCATCCTGGCATTGCAAGGTCTTTGTCATGTGCAGTTTTCATGTTGCAGGAATAATTCATCTTGCTCTTTTATGTCTTGCTGACACAAGCATCACTGTGTGCTACATTTTTAAACCAGTTGTCTCACTTGACTGGACTTTAAGAGAGAATTCACTTGTAGCCAAGTGAAAAATGCTTCACCTCAAAGGAGAAGACCTGTCCACTTGGCTGTGTGTGATATATGTGCTGGAATGCATGCAGCTGCTGAGACTGCCTAGCTGATGTTTCTTCGTGCTGCTGTGTTGTTCTTGTGATGTCTACCAAAGTACTGGAAACCTCCCTAAGGTCAAACAAGCCCCATGGAAAGCAAAAAACTGTAAGCTTAGATGCTTACTCTTGTCTGACAGATGCTTCTCTCTGAACTGATTTTCAAAGACCTTGTCTGTCTATCTAAAAGCTGTCTTTTGTTGGCTTCTTTACACCACCTACATGCTTTTAGTGGTTGTGCTCAATGCAACATGTGACAGGAGGATGGAGCTCACCAGGGAACTGAAGAAGGACCAAGGAGATTGTAAGGATGTAAGAATTATCCCTCAGATGACTGAAACTGTAGAAAGAGTGGATAGCTAAGAGAGGGTGTTGTGTCATGTTGCTTAGGGTTTAAGGGGTACTTACCCTCCATTTTCAGCAAGTTATATTGCTTCAAGTACTAGCTGAAAAACACAACTCTAAATGTTTCAGAGATAGGTAAAGATTTTGGAGACATATATGTTATAAATTTATATTATTCCCTTGGCCACCACAAGTTTTACATATACTTGTTTGGGAAGCATCACCCTTTGCCTGCTTACTGAGTTCTTGCTCTTGAGTTTACCCAGAGATTTCCAGAAATATTTACAAGTTGACTTCTGTGTCCTCTTCATTTCATGTAGCTTAGAAAAATAAAATGAAGAACAAAATCTATTTTCTTTCAGAATAAGAGAACTAAAGTAAAATGAGGAGACATTGTGCATATGGATTAGTAAATGTTCCTTAAAGATATCTTATGGCAAGATAACATGAAGGGATAAATAAAGATTGAAGCTTTTCTTTTCCCCTTTTTTAATAAAAAGCTGGACAATTGTTAATTTATTAGTATTGACAGACAGGCAAACGTTTTCCCACATGTAAGGGCTTGAGTAGTTTCTTCTGGTTTGGGATGGCACTGAAAGAATTGTGTGCATGTCTAAGCTATTTTGTGGTTGTTGCTCCACTGCTAGGAGCTGGTATGGTCCTGCTGTGACCAGAACTGCAGAGGAAATAAGCCTAACTACAAACACTGGTTCCCTGCTTGGCTTTACTTCATCCTGCAACCCATGTGGAAGATAGATTAGATTTCTGCTCTCTCACTGTTCTAGTGACAAGCTAATATTACACATCTTCAAGTGAAAAATCTGTTAAATGGCAGGCAAATCTTCTGCACGTGTGTGTCAAGATTTATACTGTCTCTGGAACTCAGAATTCTTATTGGGAAGCAGGTCCTCAGGCTTATGCAGATATAGAAAAGCTCATCCCTATCCTGCTTTGAATAAAGATATGCTGAAGTTTTGGCTCACACCAGAGAAGATGCATGTTTCCATCAATGTGGAACTCAGCTGATTTTGGTTGTGAATAAAAGTGTTAGTAAAAAGCATGGGGTTTATACATCTCTCTACAGCTTTCTTGCTGTCATCCCTGGCCAGTAGACCCCTTCCCAATGATTCTGAGTTATTCTCTGAGGAGTAAAGTACAAAACACCACTGTACCATTCAAGCAGGCTTCATAACACCACACTGCTGGGACAGGTAAGCATTCGGACAATGCTCTCAGGCACATGGTGTGATTTTTGGGGCTGTCCTGCACAAGGCCAGGAGTCGGACTGGATGATACTGGTGGGTCCCTTCCAACTCAGCAAATACTATGAGTCTCTGATTCTTGTATCTCTCCCTTCTTTCTCTGCATTCTAATTCCCCTTTTTTTTCTTTCCACTCCCTTTCTTTCATCTCATAACCTATTTGTTGACATCAGACAACAGTATTTTCTTGCATTGCCAAATGTCTTTGTGGATGTACTGTGTGCTCTGCTCTGGGTGTTGGCAGTAAAAAAGCATTTACTAAAATTTTGCTCACTGAGCACCAGGTCCGTATGACTAGCAGAGTTTGAGTCAATTTCTACAATAACTTCCTCCTGGTCTTATGATAGTAGTGATACTGTGTAGACGGCCAGAACACACTGGAAAAATATCCTGAACTAATAAGCTATTGAAAGATAGAACTGCTTCATTTTCCTAAATATTTATTTGAATTATTTTAGTTCTTCTTAGGGCCGTTACTCAGTCCTCAGAGCAGCAGGCACCAGTTCAGTCTGCATTGTAAATTAGAACAGTTTCACAGCATATGGTCACTTGGAGGAAATGAACTCTCCGTTGATAGCCCTACAGTTCCCTTGAGCTAAGTAATGTTAAATTTACCCTTGGGTTAGCATGCTGCAAAATGGCTAAAAAGTGGGCTCAAAAGTTAGTAGTCAAGAGTCTCTACTCAGCCTGAAGGCTGGTTGCGGGTGAAGTTCCCCAGGGTTTATTCTGGGGCCTAACTTGTTTCATATCTTTATAAAATATCTGAAAACCGAATGGACCCCCACCAAATTTGCAGGTGACACCAAAACAGAGGGTGCAGTTCACATGCTTGAGGGTATGATTATCTTTCAGGACTAGACTAGACAAAGTCCAAGTATGGTCTGAATTCAATTTTTATCTTTCTTTGAACAGGGCATCCCAAGGTCCTTTGCAGCCTGAATGATTATGGGATTCTGATGGCATTTTCCCCAAAGCATGTTGATTATAGCTCTACAAAGAGAAACCAGAAGTGTTATGAGTTGTTTATCTCACACAGTTCTTTGCAGTTACTGCTCAGGATGATGCAGAATGAGACCTTTAACCTGAGAAACTAATACTGAGTGAGATTTCTGAACATGTTTCCTAAGGAGCTGAGGACACAGTCAGCCATAGTCCCACACTGAATTTACTTTTGGTAAGGTGCCTTACTTGATTATTTTCTTTTTAAAAATTGTATTACAGTTGGGATTGATTATGATGACTAAGAAGTTTATGTCAAATAATTTTGAAATGCTGACTAATACATGTCTTTAAATTACTGTTTCTGATAATAACTGTGGGCAGTTTTTTGGCCTATGAAAAAGACACAGCATCTCTGAGAACATTGCCTGTTGGAAGCCCTTTATGAATATTTGCAGAATGAGCTCAATAATAGAAAATTAAATAATTTGTGTGCGAATTATGACACTGTACCATCATTTGGGTAAACAGTTGCTGACAAAAATGGCAGAGCATCTAGGAGTTCTCTGCTGTTGACCTGTGATTAGAATTAAGTGAGAAGCAGAAGCGTCAAAGAATATTGATTTGATAAAATTCATCACTATGTTGTGTTCCCTGGATAAGAAGAATGGAAAGCTCTTTGTGTACTTACTAGCCTGAACAATTTAAAAATAATGTTGCTTTTCTATAATAATATGTGTGTCTCAGATCCTGTTAGAGGCTACTTAGCATACAGAAATAGAACTTGCAATAATGAGAAGAAACAGTGATGTGAATCTAAAAGGAAAATAATAGTGACAAAGTGTTTATTTAATTTAAGTTCTCTACCTACTTAGGAGAGAATTTGACTTTGATGTACATGTCTGGGGGATGAACTTTTGAGAGATAGGGTACTTAACTAATGGAACAATTTACATGAGTGTGAAGCATGGTTATCCCAAGACTTGCAAAATAAAGAGAGATTCTGAAAGGTGTTGCATCATGGAATGCATTTGAAAATGATCCAAGTAGAGAATGGCTGAGATTCTGTGGGATGTCATGCTGTCTGATCAGACAGACAACCTATTGCTTTCCCTTCTTTGTACTATGCATTAAAAATACCTATGAAAAATAAACATACTGCTGCAATGTTCAGTAGAAATTATTTGTACAGTCAGGTATTTCCCATGCTACCTCTAAAGGGAAAACCAGCACTCAATGAGTTAACATGAATAAGAAAATATTACTGGAGCATCATAACCCCCCTCCAAGTTCTTTCCAGCTAACAGATGCTAGCCAGAGAAATACCATGTGCTTTTCAACAGGAAGACAGTCTGAACATTCAGAAGATTTTTTATATGCTTAAGCCAAGAATAATTTACAATGTGTTACTTGCCTGACTGATGTATATTATATGGAGCTATGATCTGAGCCTACTCCTGTTGTATCAGTGTTCCCATTGTTATCTTGCATTTGATGAGTGTTCCTCTTAAATTTACATCATAGGTCTTTAGCACTGGACCCATGTTGTACACGATACTGCTGAAGAGTGTTGGTTCAAATTAGGATGTGACTTATCCCTGTTTAACACTGGTTTTCAGTATGACACTAATGGAAATGGTATGTGGGCACTGATATCAGAAAAATAACACTGGTTACGGTGAGCTCTATGGCAAAATGTCCCTAACATAGAGTCATACTGAGCCATTACTTTCTTGATTACAAGCTCATCCTGCACCACTCTTTTGACAGAGAAAGCATGACGAGATGTAGGAGAAAAAGAAGTCAGGGTAAGTGTGTTTATGTACACCTTGGAGCTCAGTTTTACTGCATTTGGGAAGTCTTCTGGTGTCTGTTGAAGTGTCTGTCTTGCCAGTGTTGAAGTTATGGAGGATCTCATGGTTAACAGAGGTACAGTCCACGTAAGGCCTAGTCTGCTAAATCTGACTGTTTTCCCAGGTGTTTATTACATGTTTGATTTACAGTTTGGGTTAAAAATCTAATTTCTGAATTTTAATACCACAGAGAAAAAGACTTTTGTGAAAAAGACTTTTTTTCCTCTTATGCGCTGTATCTGATTTGGGTGATTTAGCTGTTGTGATATTGTTTTGGTTTTGTTTGGTTTGGTTTTGATTTGGTTTCTTCCTCCAGTGGACTTGGAAGACAAATGGACCTCCAGTCCATTATTTCATATCTGTTTGATACAACTGAAGAACCTTAGATTTAGATCTTGCTAGTACAGTGATACTTAATTGACCTAAGTGGAAAAGAATTTTGAACATCATTAAAATGAACGTATTTAAGAAGTTATATAACAAAGAGGTTTTCTGTTCCCGTATAGCTATAGGAAAAACATCTGTAGGAGGTTACTAAGTTGTGTATAGGCATGTGTCAAGACAGTACTTGACGTTGTGAAATGGCACCTACATATGCCATGGATGTGTATTATAAGGTTCTTAGTTATGCTCGTTGTTTTGCCTGGGTTGCATGCATGTAGGGTCTAATACTGGTTTCTGATATAAAACTACAGGTTTGGTGACATTCCACTAAATTTCAGCAGTATTTGAAGGGTCTAAATGGTACAATTTTTCACCTTCTAAAATTTTCTTCTTGTTTATTACATCTTTAAGTGACTTAAGCTGGTAGCATTAGCTCTCTGTGAAACTAGGAAAAGTGATTTTAGCACTTAGATGAGTGTACTTGCATTCAGTTTCTGAGACTATAAAAATGATAATATGGGAAAATTTTGAATAAATTATTTTTTATCAAGACATTCTTTATCTTCTTACTAAAGAGATCAAATATTCACCAAAAAAAATTTGCATGGTCTCTGCAAGTTGAGACAGTTAATACTTGAGAGGGTACAAATCCCATTGTACATTTATGTGAATCATAAATAAAATTCAATGGTCCATTATCACAAATACACTTTGAGAACAAAGAATGTTTTATTAGGTTTACCTTGTTCTGTTATTATAGCTTTCTTCTGTGAGGGCCATTCAAGCATGTAACTGTTGGTGGCTTTATAAAAGATAATAAAGTTTATTAGTACAATAATGGGCAATGAATAATACTTTGGAAATAGCAAATAGGCTGTAAAAAAATTGGGTAAGGTCAAATCTGTGTTATCAAAAGCTATTGTGGCTTCTTAAAAAAAAAAAGGGAACTTGCAGTTCCGTCTTCTTACCTAGCACAGTGTGTTTAATGGGTGACAAAATAAAAAGCTAGACAAATTACACTCAATTTAAAAAATAAAGAAATTACATTTGGGTTATTATTTTGGAGGGGTTTGCTGGTGACTTTGTTTCTGTGTTTGATGACTTTTTCTCGTGTCCCTGAATGTAGTCTAGAACTTTTTATGAGGACCAGCCAAAGAACATTTTTGACACATAGAGAATATGTGAGCAGCTTTCCTCTTGAGTGTTTCACATTCTTTTGCTTGATTCCTTACTCAATATGAAGCAAGTCCACCATACTCAATGAACAACATTCAGTAAGACTGGATTCTTTAATTTAATTTTTTCTGTGGTGGGGTGACTTTGAGCTAACTCCACCCAGGAGAGAATTCCACATTTTTGAAGAAGTGTCAGGTCTCACAAAGAATGAATTATCTCTCAATTTCTTTTTCTCCCTGTATGTGGGAAAGCCTCCAGAGAATACGAAAGAGATCTACACTGGCCAGACTTAGCAAATGAGTATGAGAGGGCAGTAGCAGAATGCATCTTTGTTTCTTCACTTCTCTCAAAGACTCACCTTAGTGACCTGTTTTCAGTAGCTTATCTTGTCCTGAATAATGATATCCTACAACTTGCCAGATTTCACATATAGACTGACTGTACTACACTTCCCCTTCTTCTGAAATGTCATACCTACACTTCCCCTTCTTCTGAAATGTCATACCATGGATGCTTTTTGCAAGAGGCTGTTTAATGGATTTCTTGCACCAGTAGGTTTTGCTGTTGTAATGTGGGCTGTAATTTTCCTGTTGCATACATGGTTCTGTTTTAAAGCAGTCAGTTTGTAAAAACTCTATTCTTTACATAAATAGGAACAGCAGTAATTGAAACAGTAGCAATAGATAAATACCAAAATAATTATTTTGTTAAAACCATAAAATAGATACTACACACTTTGGAAAACAGAGGGAAGAGCATGATAACAGCTCCTGACTTATCTCTCAGCTCCACTGTGAAACAGGAAGATGCCGTAGTGGGGAGCCCTTGGTGAGATGCCAATAACAAGTTCAACAGTGTCTCTTGGCTCAGGTCTTCCCCCAGTGTTTAAGTATCTAAGAGTTTATGCCAGATGTGCAGGTGTCCTTAGAGTGGGAGCCTCTTTCATCCTGTTACCATTGTTCCATGTGGTGTGTTGACAGCTTGAGACCTGTTCTGTTTTTTATTACCTAAGGTAGTAGGAGCAAAGTGAGAATTATGCGGCAACTAGGATGTGTTGCTTCCTTTTAGGATGAAGATATTTTAATATTTTCCAGAACATTTCAGCTGTCATAAAGGTATTGAGACCTGATGGTTCCTGTTGCATGAGGTGCTATATAAATCATCATTAGTGATGCAGACAATTTGAGGGGAATGGTAGAAGAATTCTGTGGGAAAATAATTCTTTTTGATTACTTTATTTTTCTGCTAAGTTTCTCAACACCAAAAAATAAGTTGGTGCTTCAGTTCCCAGCTTGGACAGCAGTAGCACATCTGCCCCCCTTACTCATTTTATAAATACATTAGATACCATGAGGCACTCAAACACTGTTGTCTGAAGAATAGGTGGCTGGCTGGTTTGTTGTATTTTTTTTCCCTTGTCAGAACTAGAGATCTTTTTAGTTTCCTGAAGTACCATTCTGAAATGTCTTGAAATGTAATAATCAGCAGTAGAAGAAGCTAGCAAGACAGATGGACATATGTCTCTGAAGTACCTGAAAGTTGTGGTGAAACAGAGCTGACCTCAATAAAGGTATAATGGAAATTACAAAATATGTTCTAATGCTGTAAGCTTTATTTAAATAGGGAAAAAAACCAACAAAACTGAAAAGATCATTGATACAGTAACACTAAACCAACTTGATCCCATATTTTAATCTCATTTTGATGAGTACTTCTCATAAAAAGACTATGCTGGGTTTTCTACTGGTCATGCACACACTTTCATAAAAAATGTATGGAAATTATAATGAAAATGTAACTAGATTTCAACCTCTTTCATTAGCAGCCCAGCTCTTGGGAACATTTGACCTAGATCTGCCTACTAATACACAAACTTCATAATGGTTCAAGACAAATTTTCATAATAGATGATGTTCATTTTTGCACTGAAGCCTGAACACCACCTGTATCCATCTTAAATTCTGTCTTTCCAGAATTAAACATTATTTGATTCAACTGCTGGTGCCTGAAATTAGTTATTTTATATGGAGCATAATTTACTTGATGTGAAGAAAGTTGTTGGGATTTTTTTTTGTTTAGTTTTGGGATTCTCTTTGTTGTTTTTTGTTTGGTTTTTTTTTTGTGGTGTTTTTTCTTTCCTATTTGATAAAGTTACAATAAATATTCCATAGTGTGTACCTAGAATTTCTAATAGATGGGAATTGGGAATGAGAAAAACTTGAACAGATGTTTAGAGATTTGTGTGAACTAAGCTTTTTCAGCCAAACCATATTCACAACTGGAGATGAAAAATCTGTCTTGTGGACCTGAATAAATAAACATATATGAACGAATAAGCATGCATGGAAACACATGGCAAGGGTGTATATCACCTATGGAGAGACACTTGTCCTGATGGAAATGTCCTCCCAGGTACAAAATTGGCGGATGCACTTTAGCTGCCCACAGTAGCACTTTGGGAATTAGGTTTAGATGGTAAAACACTTTAGAAAGAGCTTATTTTAAATTTTTCTGTTTCTTGTCTGTAGGGGCAACACACTCTCTACATGCAGGCTGACTGACTGACAGTCAAGGAGAGGTTTGCTAATAAAAATAAACAATCATGAAAAATGCACAGGTAACTGGCACAAAACATAGGCCTGTGGGAGGGCCTCTGTTGTACACCAGAGTGCTGCTTCATTACTGCAGTATCTGCAAGTGGAGATTAATTTCAGTACTGGCATGTTAAAAATGCTTTTAATGAATGCCCTTGAAAAACATGAGTCCAGAGTTAGTGTTCATCTCTCTTCATGGCTCATAGATTACATTTGGATTTGATGTCAGTTTCATGGCAGAGGAATCAAGGAATTTCTTAAAAGTAATGAGCTCCAAATCAGGAATTTCTGAAGAAGCTGTGGAGGAGGGCTGGGTATTGGGCTGTGTACAGTGGAGTTCATTCTGTAGATCTTTGGTTTGGCGAAAAAGGGCTTTACTGGTATTATTGTGGCAATTTCATGAATCACAGAATCCATGATTTATGTCAGAGGTTATTATGGGGAACAAATAAGCAAACAGAAATTTGTATCCCAAATATAGGTACTTGTCATCATGGAAATGAATGAACATTTAAAGAAGGAAAGATGGTGGACTCTAAGTAGATTCAGAAATAGCTGGAGAGTTGGTGAGATGGAAAGATACAAAGGTTATCTAAGAAATGTGATGTACATGATAGACCTCTAATCCCAAAAGAATATCAGAGAGTTCTAAGTCCAAACAACAGAGAAGAGTAAGCTTGTGTTCACATAAGTGAAATCTTATGGAAGGAAAGTCAAGAGCCAAGTGAATAATTTTTTTCATGTGTAGGCTGCATCACAGCTAGTCAGCAGTTTCACAGTTTAGTTTGCTGTTTTCTTCATTGTGTTTCCATGGAGGAAAAAAGACACACTAAAACCGCCCAAATGGCCTACCAGACAATCATTTTAAGTTATAGGACTCTGCTTGCTTGCTCTCAAAACAACATACCTGTTCTTATATCATAAACCCTCAAGCATAAGCTAAGAGCTGCTTTCTCCCAAGCTTCAGGTCTTCCTTAAGAGAGGACCTAGAAAGTTTTGCTTATTTTCTTAGAATTGTAGAATGTGAAGAATGACGCTCCACTTTATCAAAAATTTAACTATTTATTAACAAAAATAATTAACAATTAGAGTTGTCCACAATACCAAGGCACAGTGCTGGGTGCATGGCTGGTCTGGTCAGAGGCACACCTTCCAGAGCTTGTGCTGCTGCTTTTATACCTCTCTAGTGTCAATCATGGGCTTTGATACATTTATCCAATCACAGGCTTTGGTGTTCCTAACCCGCCCCTTAGTCCGCCCATCCAGGGTGGTCTGGTCTGGCCCTGGCCCCACAGAGCATGCCCGATTGTGGGATTGGGTGGGGTCTTGCCCATAACTGATGCCCTGATTGACACTTTACAAGAAATTTTCTGGAAGGTTGTCTTTGGTCTTCGGTGGCCATCTTGTCCCTATTGTATTCATTTAACTTTTGAAAACAATTTAAACCATTTAAATGAAAGTTACAGTCAACCTTAACTCATTAACCAGAAATTATAACATGATAACGTTATGAACCAGTAATTACAACAAGACAATGTTATAACACACTCTTAACTTATTAACAAAAGCAATTAACACATCAACTTATTAACCTTATTAACAATTTAAATATACGAAAGTCAACTTTAAATTTGGTCGTCTATAACATAGAATAATTGGAAAATTCAGACCGAAAAGGATCCCTGGCAGTCACCTATCTGTGTTGGAAGCAGGTTAATCTAGGTCAGACTTCTCAAAGCTTGTCCATAATTTTCTGATTAGTATCGCCAAGGATGGAGGGAAACCTGGTCTAGTATTTGACCACACTTCTGCTGGAAAAGTTCTTCCTTACCTGTAAATAGAATTTCCTGTTTTCCAGCCTGTTTCCTTTGTTTCTTTTCCTATCACTTAGAAAATAATTTGGCTCTGTCCTTCCTGTATCCTTCTATTCAATATTTATTGGCAGTAGAGGATTCCTTTTATCCTTGTCAGGGCGGAACAAACCTAGGGCTCTTGGCCTCTCCTCATAATTATTGCAGGTCTTTGTACAGACTTGTGGAGTCTGGACAGATAAAGTGTGACAAAGACTGAGTGCACTACAACCCAAGCTGCCAGGTCTGTTCTGAGTTCAACTTTTCCTAAGTGTAGCAGAGGTAATTTCCAGTCAAAGCTTAAAAGAAGTAAACAGGGACATGAACAGAAGTCTGTTCCTCAGCCCTTTTCCTTGCTGTTATGGCATTTTTTGGCACTGTTTTATTTAATAATATAGACGCGTCCAAGGTCTGTTCCAAGAAGCACAACTTAAATATGTGTGCTATTATACTGCCAGAGCATTCCCTACAAAGCTTTGGGCCCAGATCAACCTTTATGCTCTCAAATATTTGCCATGAACTAACTGTTCAGAAGTTAGCCTGGGCCATGAACCATTATCAATAGCTAGTTAAGATATCATTACACATCTTGGAATAGTGTTTGACAGGAACACAGACTGTTTTGTGCCAGTTGGCCATAGGTCTTGTGAATGGTTCCCCACACAAAAAATTTGCTGATGGAGATGCAAGTCTAGACTTGGTCCTGATACAGCTACTGAAGGTAGCTTCAGTCCAGTGTCAGAAATCTCTGCTGAAAAGGCATTGAAAGAGGGTAGTGAACTGGAACATGTGGGAGTTAAGAGTGAAATTGAATGAGTAATATCAGGAATGTATGCTTTGAAGAGAAGCACCTAAATCTTTCTTTAGGCTTCTTTTAATGTCCATTTTTTTTTCCACCAGAAGATTCTTTAAAGCTGAGCAGGAGGCAAGCAAAGGAGAGATGGGAACAGTTGAACATTTAAGAGATTTCATGTTTCAAGGGATTTATAGCTTTCAATTAAAACATTTTTTTCTTGCAATTGGCTCATTGGCTACTAGCTATGTTGTTTTTGTATTTCAACACAACTTCATGAAAAATCATGTACATCAGGCTGAATAATCTTGATTCTCAAAATATATAAGAGAAAAACAATCCATGTCTGATTTGCTTGATTTTTCTTCACTACATTCAGATAATGCTTAAATATTGAGAGTATGTGTAACAGAGCATTCCACAACCCAGCCACTAGTTATGGAACCACCTTATATTCTCTTTGTAAAGAAAGAATTCTGGAGATATTATGACAAACAAGAAAATATCAACCACATATCAGAGTTGACTTGGTATTCAATATCATGATCTGATTAGATCTGATCTGATGACACACCCTACTTTGAGCAAGTTCTTGGAGCAGAGATCTTCTGAGATCCCTTCCATCTGAATGATCCTGTGATTATCATAATTATTAGATGCAGCAAAATTCACAAATAGTGTAACAAAGGGGAATAACATATCACTTGGGAGCTGATTTATGAGCCGTCTTCAAGTACTAAGAAATGCTCTTAACTCTTACTGATATTGACAGGAGGTGAGATAACTCTGCAAGTTCATAGAATCACAGAATCAGAATGGTTTGGGTTGGAAGGGACTTTTAAAGGTTATCTAGTTCAAGCCCCCTGCAATGAACAGGGACATCTTCAACCAGATCAAGCTGCTACAAGCCCCGGACAGCCTGACCTTGAATATTTCCAGGGATGGGGCATCCATCACCTCACTGGGCAACCAGTTCTAGTGTTTTGCCACCCTCACCATAAAAAATTTCTTTCTTATGTCTGGTCCACCCTGTTTTAGTTTAAAACCACTGCCTCTCGTCCTATCACAACAGGCCCTGCTAAAAAGCTTGCCTCATGTTTCTTTAAAGGCCCCTCTAAGTACTGGAAGGTTGCTAAAAGGTCACACCCGAGCCTTCTCTTCTCCAGGCTGAAAAACCTGAACTTTCTTGGCCTTTCTTCACAAGAGAAATGTTCCAGTCCTCTGATAATTTTTGTCGTCTTTCTCTGGACATCCTCAATTCAGCAGACATTTAAATCAGGAAGTACTCTTCCTCTAATTTCAGAGTGTGTCTAAAATTGCAGTAAGTGTAATGAAAAAGTATCAAACTCTCCAACCAAGGGTTTTCCTAAAAGCAGTTCCAGCTGTGGTAAATGGAGATTATGGAAAAAGGTACTGATGGGCATTTCATTTTCCATGAATCACCAATCTGGGGAGGCAGTGGGTTAGTAGAAATGATACAGTTACATAAAATATATATATCATGGGTAGGTACCACCTGATTACCATGGACAAATCTAGCTTTTCAGTACTTTTTAGACCTTCAGATGGAGATTGAGGCAACTGAGAATCAGTTTTTTGCTACTTTCAGCCTTGTTGACAGAACAGATAACATAACCTACCCAGAAGGAATTTTCCTTCAAATGTCAAGTGACATTTTGACTCAGAGCCATTTACAGCCATGTTGTGCTTTAACTGCTGCCAGAAGCCAAGCCCCACGCAGCTGCTTGTTCAGTCCCCCACCAGCAGGATCAGGGAGAAAACTGGAAGGGTAAAAGCTGAAAAAGCAAAAGCCACAAGCAACACACAAACAAAGAAAAACAAGGAATTAAGTCACTGCTTCCCATGGGCAGGCAAGTGTTCAGCCATCTCCAGGAGAGCAGGGCCCCTTCATGTGTAGATGTGACTTGGGAAGACAAATGCTATCACTCCAAATGGGTCCCACTTCGTTTTTCTTCCCCCCACTTTATATGTTGACATGATGTTACATGGTCTGGAATATCCCTTTGGTCAATTTGGGTCACCTGTCCTGGCTGTGTCTCCTCCTCCCCTCCCATGCACCCCCAACTTCCTTGCAGCATGACAGTACCACAACAGAAAAGGCCTTGGTTCTGTGTAAGCCCTGCTCAGCAATAACAACACCTCTCTATATTATGAGCTCTGTGTTCAGCACAAACCGAAACATAGCCCTGTACTAGCCACTGTGAAGAAAATTAATTCTACCCCTGCTGAAAGCAGCACAAAGCTGTAACACAGAAATCCTGGCAAAATCCTGCAAAATATCCTGGTTAGTATACAAGTCAAAAATAGTAATTTTAATTGGTAATATATATTAATTACAGAAATAAAATAAAACACAGAATTCAGTGGCTGGAGGACCACCACACAAAGTTTTTCTCACAGAGGCTGTAGGTTGACAGCACTTCATTCAGTGGTGTCACGGTCCATTTTCCTTCTTCATGTTAATTATTCCTGACACTCTTCCCAGTTTTGCTCCTACCACAATTTGTGCAGCTGGAGTGAACTGGATCAGATAACTGACCAGTTAAAACCTTTTTCCTGAATTATTTTTAACCTGGCCAGTTCTCTGATTCACTGCTCAGTTGCACAGTTAGTGGTACAATTGAGTGGGCAGTGGGCTCATACCTCAGATAAGGTGTGAGCATGTCATCACAGGGGGGAAAAGGTGAAGGCATTAAACTAGAGACACCAAAAAAAACCCTGTTGAATGACAGCTTGAAAATGTGGTTCAATGGCAGTTTAAACCACATTGAAGCTGAGCTTGCATGGTTCTAACTTCTTCTTGACAGCGAAGAAGTGTAACCCAGCTTGCGGCATGACTTTATTCTGGTGGCTCGTGGTGCAGTCATGCAGGGGAGGAGGAATGCTCTGCTCTAGAACAGATATTATCAGAATAAACTCCTGTGGAACTGTGCCTTTTGTCATCAAAGTGACTTTAGGAGAGTTACTGGTTGGTGAAATACTGGGTATATGATCTTTCCCATCCAAAGAGTTGGCACAGTCCTTACTTAAGAGGGGGAAATTAAAAATCATCTCCTGTTCAAGTCTGAGGTAAGTGTAACCTTAGATTAGATAAATTAAAATCAGTAAGAGATATTTAGACTACTGAACAAACCGCTCATCTCCTCAGCACACTGTTCCAATTTGTCCTCAGGAGAAATGGGAATGCATAAAAACTTGTATGTGCAGTTTTAAAAGCTGGTACCACAAATGTTAGAAAAGAATAAAGCATCTTTCAGTAATCACTCATAGCCAGTGCAGGAGAGACAACAAATCTGATTATGCACGTCAATAAACCAAGGTACCCATCCCAAAAAGCCTTCTGGCAGTTAGTTAGGTCAAACTGGAGACTAATAGCCAGAAAAAATGAAAAGCTCCATTTTCTTCCAGGAAACAAGGTTGAGCTGTCTCATTTGTTATCACTGAGCAGGAAGTTTTGACTGAATTTGAGGCTACAATTCACTTTGCCATTAAAAAATTATGAATGTTTGAGGTGATGGTATCGGAAGCCCGTAGGTTCTGATTCCACAGCAGCCAGTATAAACACCCTCACAGGGAAAAATCAGAGTTTCTGAAAGATTTGACACACCAGATGCATTCCTACAGCTGTTTGGTTTCAGCAAATTAGCATTCTCCAAAGGAAAACCTTCATTGATTCAGAACATTGCAAACTACCACTAATTAGTGAAACACTGTCTTCAAAGCTAATATTTACACCTTTAAAGGGAGGTTGTCATACCTGAAAGGGTTCAGGAAAGACCTATACAAATTAGCCAAGGTCTGAAATATTGGAGCTTATCACAGGAAATTTAAACTTACTCTGACTTGGGAACAAGGGGTTCAAGAGATGTCTTGCTGTAAAAGTACCTACGTAAGGAAGAAGCCTGAAGCAGATGCTTTTTTTAATTCAGCAGACAAAACAAGTTATTGGACACAGCAGTGAGATAAATTCAAACTACAAACATGATGTGACATTATTTTAATGGGGTGAGTAATAAATCACTGGGCAGTTTAATTTTCTCCATCACTTATGTCCTATTAAGACTGTATCTGTTCTTAATAAATGTTCTTGCACATTCACAAATGCATTATAAATGCCACAAAATGAAGGAAGATCTGCCCTTTATCCCACTCCCTGTCCCCAAATCCAGCACTGTTCCTAGAATGGGGTGTTTGCTGTGACAGAACTTTTTTTCTTGGGCCTGCTCGTATCACAGTTGACAGCTCTGGGTTGGGAAGTGAACAGAACTGCTGGGGCTTTGCTGGCGTGAGAGACTGGGCTTGCTCCTCTGCAGCACTGGGCTGGCTGTGGTAACATGCTGTGTAGCATATGCTGTACCAAACTGAAACTCTTTGCCTGTTCACTCACTTTCTGGGATAAAAGTCAAAAGAAGAGCATGGCTTTGGGTGGCTTCTTACCCCAAATGGCATCATCATGTACTACAGCTTAGACTTAAAAACTGATAGGGAGGGAGAGTAATAAGATATGGGGGAAACAGAAAATAGACTCAGTCTTGCCTTCTGGCATCACAAATGATGTTTTGGTGTATACAAAATTACTAGATGTTGGAAGTGGCCTTATCTGTCACCTTTGGTAAGTTTTGCTGTCTTACCATAAATGAGGAACCGTCCCTTTTGTTTGCATGTGTGTTTGCTTCTGTGATGTGCAGTCTCACTAGAACAAAATTTGGAAAAGCAACATGCATGAAAAGTTAGGTGAAAAGATTGAATGGCTGAGACATGATTGACCAGTGGAAGGACACTAGTCTTATTTAAACCTCTATTAATATTTTTAGAACTTGCAGTTTCTTAATGAAACATCCAGGGAATAAATTAAAAGCGATAGGAGAAAGACCACGAAGTAGCAGTACTCTTTCTAGAATAACATTCATCCGGGACGCTCCTGGCTGAAACTTCCAGGGATGTGTGGGAATATATTTATTCAGCGAAAAAAAATTGAAAAACAATAAGGATCCTCAACTGACCTGAAAAGGGAATGGGTTGCAAATTAGATTTGATTTTCAAAGACCTTGTAGAATCGTAGTATCATCTAGGTTGGAAAAGACCTCTAAGATCGTCAAGTCTAACCATTAACCCAGCACTGCCAAGCTCACCACTAAACCATGTCCCAAAGCACGACATCTACACACTTTTTTAACACTTACAGGGAAAGTGATTTCTTCTTCATATTACTTCTCTGGCAACCTGTTGCACTGCTTTGTCAACTTTTCTGTAAATAAATATTTTCTAATATCAAATCTAAAGCTCCCCTTTTATTTCCTCTCATCCAATCACTTGCTATCTGGGAGATGAGACCATCTGCCATCTCACTACAACCTCCTTTCAGGGAGTTGTAGAGAGTCACCAGGTCTTCCTTGAGCCTCCTTTTTCCCAGCCTAAACACCCCCAGCTCCTTCAGCTGCTCCTCATAGGACTTGTGCTCCAGACCCTTCACCAGCTCCACTGTCCTTCTCTGGACACACTCCAGCACCTCAATGTCTTTCTTGCTCAGAAGGCCCAGAACTGGACACAGGATTAGAGGTGTGGCCTCACCAGTGCTGAGTACAAGGGAACAATCTGCCCTGGTCCTGCTGGCCATACTATTTCTGATCCAAGCCAAGTCCACTGGCCTTCTTGGCCACCTGGGCATACACTGTCTCATGTTCAGTCACTGTCAACCAGCACCCCCAGGTCGTCTTCTGCTGGGAAGATTCCAGCCACTCTGTCCCCAGCCTGTAGTGCTGCCTGGGATTGTTGTGACCCAAGGGCAGGACCCAACACTTGGACTTGTTGAACCGCCTAAAATTGGCCTTGGTCCATCAATACAGGCTGTCCAGATCCCTTTGCAGAGTCTTTCCACTCTCCAGCAGATTAACACTCACATGCAACTTGGTGTCATCTGCAAATCAATTGAGGGTGCGCTGGATCCCCTTTTCCAGGTTGGAAAGATATTAAACAGGTCTGGCCTCAATACTGAGGCCTGGGAAACACCACTGTTGACTGGCCACCAGCTGGATGTAGCTCCATCCACCACCACTTGCTGAGTTTGGCCATTCAGCCGATTTATTACCCAGTAAAGAGTGTGCCTGTTGTGCGAAACTGAGTCAAAGGCTTTACTAAAGTCCAGGTAGACACATCCACAGCCTTTCCCCCATCCACTTAGGGGGTTACCTGGTCATAGAAGGAGACCAGGTTGGCCAATCAGGACCTGCCTCTCATAAACCCATGCTAGCTGTGCCTGATCCCCTGGTTGTCCTGTATGTGCCCTGTTATAGCATTCAAACTGATCTGCTCCCTGATCTTTCCTGGCATTAAGGTCAGGATGGCAGGGCTGTAACTTCTCAGATCCTCCTTCTACTCTTGTTACTTTTATTGACCTCCAATCACCTGGGATCCCCCACAGTTAACTAGGACTGCTGGTAGATGATGGAAAGTATCCTGGCAAGCACTTCTGCCACTGCATGAAGTACATGTGGGTGTATCCCATCCAGCTCCATGGACTTGTGCAGGTCTAAGTGGCCATGCAGGTCACTGAACATTTTCCCTTGGATTACCAGGGCTTCATTCTGCTCCTTGTCCCTATCTTCCAGCTCAGGGAGATGGGTACCTGAGAACAGTTGACCTTACTATTAAGGACTGTGACAAAGAAACATTATGTACCTCAGTGTTTTCCTCATTCTTAGTCATTATGTTTCCCCTTGCATCTAGTAAAGGATGGAGACTGTCCTTAGCCTTCCTTTTGTTGCCAATGTATTTATTTGAAATGTATTTATTTTGTTGTCAATGTATTTATTAAACATTTGTATTATCTTTTACAGCAGTTGCCACATTTAGTTCTAGTTGGGCTTCAGTCCTTCGATTTTTCTCCCTGCATAACCTCACAACATGCCTGTAGTCCTCCTGAGTTGCCTGTCTCTTCTTCCAAAGGTCATGAACTCTTTTTTTTTTCCCCAAGATCCAGCCAAGGCTCTTTGTTCATCCAAGCTGGTCTTCCCTGACACTCATCTTTTGGCACAAGGGCATGGACTGCTACTGCATCTTTAAGATTTCCTTCTTGAAGAATGTCCAGCCTTCCTGGACCCCTTCACCCCACAGGACTGTTTCCCAATGGACCCTTTCAACCAGTCTCCTTAACAGGCCAAAGTCTGTGCTTTGGAAGTCCAAGGTGGAAGTTCTGTTCACCTTCCTTCTTACTTCTCTGAGGATCAAAACCTGTAATTGCATGATTGCAATAGGGTTTTTTGATTTCAGATTGTCAGATTGAGTTATTTTATGTATAATTCTTATTTTTTTTCCCCCTTCACTCTCCATTCTTCTTTTGACAAAGGTAAGACACTCCTCAGAGCCTTGAATTTCAGGCAGGTTGTTCACTGTCCATTATGTCTGTCCTTTTGTTCCTCTATATTTTCAGGAAGGTGTATCTAAACTTGTAATGTCGCATGTGGTATTTTGTTTGCTGAAGGCAATCATTCTTATGATGAATTTGTATGTGTGGGATGAAAATATGCACATCAGCTTCATCAAGTATTCCATTAAAATGGGACTACAGAGCTCAGTGACACACAGCAAGATGCGGTGGTGAATTTATGTTGAATTGCACAAATATTTGGATTTAGATGCATGTTGGCAAGCAATCAATTAATTTTATAACTGAAAGCCTCTCTGTACTACAGAAATAGGAAAGGGTTTCTCCTCTCAATGTACTGGGGGAAAAATTATACAGTGAACCTGTTAAAGTGAAAATAGTTTTTCAATGAGTCCAAAGAATGTGAGAAGTGGCTAGGGGATAGCAGAGCTGTTTTACAGAAGCTTATTGTGTTTCAAAATTTGCTTTTGTTCCATGTTGGAATCAAGAACCTTTCTTTTTATTTTTTTTTTTTTTAGAAGGGAATGGCATTTAAAATAAAATCTTTTTTTTTTTTTTTTTTTTTTTTGTTATGGGGGCACCGTTTTNTTTTTTTTTTTTTTTGAGTAAGGTAGGTCCGGTTTTGTCTTGTTTCCTCAGAACTTGAATCAGAGAAACTTACAGCTGACAACTTCATTGAAATGGACTTGTCAGCTTTCCATATTCTCAAAATGTTCTAGCAGTTCTACTATGTATGTGTTTAGTTAAATGTACCTTTCCCACATGGATATCCCAAGGAGATTTAAAGAATTCACTTAAAAGGAGTGGCCTCTCTTCTGCTGTGTTTTTCAGAGATTGTCAACATAAGAAAAAGCAGCTACTAGATTTACAAAAAGAAATAGAATGGAAAAAAGGTACAGTGATGACCTAAGACATCAAATTGAAAATTGATTCCTCACCTCTAAAAATAATTATCTCTTCCATTTTGTGTTTGCAAGTTGCTTGTTCCTCTAAAGTTGATAGAAATGTAACTGTACTCTAATATGCAGAAATGTCCTTATCTACACTGTCTGAAGTCCACTACACTTCCTCTTTCCTATATCCTGGCTGGTTTTGCCTTGTTTCTCTTTTCTCTCTTTCTCTGGGCTCCAATTTTCTTCTTGCTTCTTCCCGCTTCATTTCTTCCTCTGCATAACCCAGCTTTTAAGTTGCCTTTGGCCATCTGTATTTTCTTGCATTCCCAAATGTGGCATTCTCCGTGGAAATCCTGTATGTTCTGCTTTGACTACTGGCAGCAAAGAAGACTTTACTCAAATTCTGCTCACTGAAGCACCAGCTCCACATGGCCATTAGGATGTGAGTAAATTTCACTTTGCTGCCAGCACTCAGAGCAAAAAGCTGCATCAAGAGGAAACAACAAAAGCTGTAAGTTCTAAAAGGATTTTCTGAAAAGAATTAATTCATTTATATGATGCACCTTACATAATATCAAAAGAAACAGCATAGCTGCTGGGCTATTTGGTTCACGATTCTTCATCAGCATTATAGAAGTTACTGCCCTCACTCTAACTCATGCTATTTTAGTGGTATGAAACAATTTGGTGTATACGACTAGAACTTTAAAACCTTTTTCTACTATGGTCTGTCTGTGATACTACATAAGTTAATTAGTGGCATTGCTTCATTTTTCCTCATGTAAATGAACATACATAATTTCAAATATTGATAACATTCAAAATCTGTTTAAAGGTTTTGCTGTAATGGAGAATACGACAGCAGCTTGAATGGATGTGTCAGAAATGGAATAACCAGCTCTGTTGGTTATAGCAAAAGTCTGTGGTGGCAGCATAGGTGGCAGTATTATGATCCTCTTTGGAGTCCTGGGAAATATTTGGTCCTGGAAATCTACCTTACACAGCTACAGGGCTGTCAGTATAGGACTGAATTACAAAGCTGACCTACCTGAGTTACAAACAAAAAAGTAGAGCTTACACATCCCTTCAACTTCAATGACAACTGTAATGTCCAATTCTGCCTTATAAATCAGGGATCTTTTATTTGGATTAGTCATGTCACACATACGATATTTTTTCTGTCTTGTAACTGAATAATTGCAGCTATTTCTGGCACAAATATGGAACCTTTTTGGTTTAACAGGAATTTTTTTCTGCCTTCACACCCATAAGAGCTTTCTTCGACCTAGTCTCCATACAGAACTTTCATAGATTGCAACTGGAAAGCAACCAAAGCCAGAGCAAATTCTTTTCCCAAAACAGATGAAAATTCATGTAAATATTTTTGTGATGTTTGCTAGACCCTGTCATGAGAGTGACTCCCTGATGGATGATGCTGTCTGCAACAGGACACTTTGGGAACTTAAGTCATATAGGCAGGATAAAAATGTAATTGGCAGAAACATTCTCTGCAGTCTTATGCATAACTTTGGCAGCAGCTGCATCAATTTTCAGCTCCTTTTCCCATTCATTGCTTCAAAGCAACAGAAGAAATAACCTCTACTCTTGTGTACTTTCAGTGATATAATTCTGCCGTGGTGATGGAAGGGAAGAAAAATCAGAGTAGTCTAACCTAGGAAATGCAATTCCTGATTCACTTGATAACTGAATGTGTGGGATCTACAATCTATGTGAATGTAATTTCTTTTTTTTTTTCAACAGTGCAATTAAAAAAAATTCTAGAGTTTTGAAACTTAGTCTTTTCAGAATCAGTAGCACAAAAATGCATTCTTATGCTGAAGATGATGAGCCTTAAGAACAGGTTGATGGTGTAAATTATTGTTACTATTCCTAGTACAATAGCTTTTAGAAGACCCTTGCTCTGTCCTCCAGTAGGATACCATTCAACAAGTCACTGCAGTGAAGGAAGAAGCCTTCTAGCAAAATCTAAAATGCCAAGATAAAGAAGTTTTGAATGAAAAGAAAAACAACTGTCCCTATTTATTTACAGAGATAAGAGGCACAAGTTCTGTTGAACAGTTTAAAAAGAACTGTCCAAAACCTCTTCCCTCCTCCCGTGTTCCCTGTAACTAACTCACTGTGGGCATGTAAGTGTCTGATGATGTCTACAATTTCACAGTGCCTTGGCTGAGCGAAGTATCAGAGTGCCCATGCAACATTTAAAAGGTTTGGATCTACAAGGAGGATGGATTCTAACCTGTAGTCATCAGTTACTAAGAACATTAGAATTCCAAATGGAGCAAAGAGAGTCTTTTGAATAATTGCGTTTTGTGAATCTGCCTCAAATTCATGTGCCTGAAGTGACATTCCAAGCAATCCTCCAAGCTGCAAGCTTCATTGAGGTTAGAGAAAAAGGTTAGGAGAAGCTAAGATCTAAGGTTTTGAGGAAGTGGAGTACACTTAAGAAAGTTATACTTAACACCACAATACTGTCTGACTGAAATACAGTATAATTTTTGTCATATTGGGACTCATAAATCAGTGTTTGGCCCTGGCGAAGAAAAGAATATGTTGCACAAAAGATGTTGAAATAGATTCACTTGAATGATGATTTCTTAGCAGAGTCCATAAACTTAACTGAAATGGTGAAAGAAAATAAACAAGCAAAAAACAAAACAAAAGAAGACTAAAAAGTAATAAAGCTTCCCCTTCATTCCCAGGCAATCCAGCATGACACAAAGAAGGAAAGGAAGCTGTTCCCAGATACCCATCCTCTCCTGGGTCCTTTATAGTGCAGGAGGGTCCCTACCTACTTTCTCCACAGTGACTGTGCAGTTGTCATTAAACACAGACTCTGTGTGACCCAGTCTCTGCTTGTACTGCTGTTAGCATCGGTTTGGGCCTGCCTTGGCAACAGCACCTCCTGCACCTGCTGAACAGCTTAGGGTTGTGCAGACAGTGTCATGTGAACCAAAAGCTGTGATAAAAAGGTAGGAAAAGAGGGAAGAAGAAGAGGTGAATCTCAGTGGTGGCAGTTCCTGACTGAGGGATCTAAACACCAGGCTTCAGAGTTAGACTCCAGCTTGCTGGCTGCACTCACTCCAGACACCTACAAAGTTCTGTAGTAGAAAATTTGTCTCAAGAGTCACCGGAACTTATCTAAGACTGCCATTTAGCAGTATCTTAAGGAATCATGGTCTTTTGTCCCTGTTAAATTAATTTATTCATGTATGCCATGCAAGGCCTCTTTTGCAGAAATAATAGTGAAACCTGTCCACATGAGCCCAAATGAGCAGCTGGTGGACAAGGTACATGCAAGCATTAAGCCACATGATAAATTAGGCAGGAACTATTTACTTTATTTGTAAATTAATTGTGACAATAATGCTTTCAATACTCCTGACTACATTAACTTTCTACTTAAATTTCTATTGAGGCTGATCCCTTTTCTTCTCAGAACCAAATTAGTTTAGAACTTTTGGTCCCTGATATTTTAAGCTTTTCAATCCTTAAATCTGTTCAACTAGTGAGAAATAAGGTCCTTACTACCATAAAAGCCTCAAAAAATGTGGACAGGGAATCTGAGAAAAATAAAATATTGAATTATTGAGCAGGGAAAATAGTCTACACCACCTATTACAGGCAGTGGAAAACACACAAAGAATTTTATTCCATACAAAATAGTATCTGTGTTTTTAGCCTAAGCATTCAAAAATATTGTTTTTAAAATGTAAAATGGAGTGTGAAAACTGCATTTTTAAAGGGATATAATTAATGGAAAGACTTATTAAGCCATGTCTAATATCCCTGACAAAAGCTTAAACTTTGACATCCCATCCTTTACTCAATATCATAAGTAGGAGCACTTTCACCTATGTAGTTGATTAATGAATCTTAATGGAAGAGAGTTTTCCTTGAGACTCAAGTTAAACTTTCTTTTTACTGTTTCTTCTCTCTTTTCATGTCCCCAAGCCCATCACTTTACATATTTCCTGTGTTATTATGCTAAATAATTCCTGCTCATCCTCATTACATACTTTTCATATTGAAATGCTCTCCTAAACTACACTGGAAATTGTGATTGTGTCATTAAAAATTATAATAATGCTATTTTGCTTCCCCCAAAGTCTACTTAACACAACACCAGGAGGGATCTAAAGCACTCAGAAAATAGGTAAAACAGCAGAACCTTTCCAAAAGGCCAGCTCAACATCTGATATGAAAAACTGTCAGGAAAGAAGCATTTTGGAGCCTGCTCTTTCCTCTCAGACCCCCTTTCCAGTCCCATGCCAACTGCAGCTTTGTGCTACGAGTTTCTACCAACCCTAACACTAACCGTAATCCTTACCCTAGAGACACATGGAGCCTGAGACGCAGGTTTTTTGCCACACACAGGACGAAATCCTCAGTGAAGAAGTGCTTCTGCAGTCCATGTCTTCTTCCAGTTTTTTACTGCTCCAGCTGCAGTTTTGCTCCTTTACTCTTTCCCAGCCTTAGCACTACACATTACCATTGTATCTAGGACACTGTTTTATTCTGAGCCCGTGTCACCTATCCCTATCTCATTCCAGCTGCAGCTCTAGGTTCTGTCTCTCTCACACTTCCTGAGATGAAGTTACGGTTAGTCGTGTATTTATTGCTGGGTTAATGAAAGAGCCTAGAGCTGTAATTTGAATCGGACTGGGAAGGGGCTGCCAAAGCAAGTACTGGATTTCGGGGTTCTCCTGAGAACCTTTTCTATTTGCCATGGATTGTGTCTTGGGCTAAGACCAAGACTTAGCTTCTGCACTAGGTTTAGGTTTAGGATTCATGCTAAAGTTAGGGCTTGGATTAGGATCGGCATTTGGAGATAAGGAAAGCCCAGGGCAGCACCTGAAGTAACAGTATGAAGGAACTTCGAGAGGATAGGCACATGGAGGAATTCAGAAACTCTATAAAAAACATGGAGCTGGAAATTTCACTGAATTCTTTATAGTTATTTGTACCCCAGGCATTTGAGTTTACTTTTGGGTTAGCACACATTTTTGGGTAGCTGATCGTGCATAATATTTTGACTGAAAGATGCATCTTAAACAAGGAGGCATCCCTGCTTATGTTATTTTTGACTGACAGATATTTCTGTCTCACTAGGAGTCTCATAATGAAACAAACAGGGTGTATATCAATACAGGTGCTCCCAACAGAAACATAGTCTATGTAATGGAAGTCGTTTAAATCCCAGAAGAGATCTTTTTGTCTGAGATTCCAGAAGATGGCAATGGACATTTCTCAACTTTGCAGAAGTTTTGAAATATTTTGTTGCAGTTGTCTTTTTTTCCCCCCCCATTTTTTCCTTTATAATCATCTCTCATACTGAATGTGCATCTAAGCAGGAAGAGGCTTTGCAATATAACAAGCTGCAGTGCCACCAATAATTAATGCCATTCAGCTTTGCAGCCATGATTTTCTATTTTCTTTCATCTTTGGTAGCTATTTACCCCTGTGCAAAGTGAGTATAACACTAACAAATCAGATTGCTTCTCAATTTACATATATACAATGTCATTGCTTAGGAAAACAGTACTTACATGAGTAAATGAACAGTTAAACAGCTGACTTACCATTTGCATCTGCAATCATAATAATGGCTTACATAAACTAACTGTGCAATTGTGTGTCTGTTTTTGTGTATGCACCTGCCTTATAGTTCTCTTTACCTCTGTTGCACATGTATTTATGAAAATTTGGCATCTAATGTGTTTTGGTCACACTTTCTGTTTTTTATTTAAAAAATGGTATCTTTATCCACACCAAGTTTGCAATTATCTTGGGTCGTTTATTCAATCAAAGTATAGTCTGAAATAAAGATGCCACTTAATGGTTTATCACATCTTTTCTCATAAAATAAAAAGAAAAATAATGAAAGAAAAAAAGAAAATGAAGGAATCTGTTTGGATTTCTCTCAGCCAATTACTGAAAAAGATTACTGCATGACCACACAGTAAAGCATAACTAACTGGCAAAATTATACAGTATTGATGACAAAAGCTTACTCATGAGCGGTTTTAAACAGTCAAGATCTTAAACATGCATATTGTTAACCATGCAAAGCACTTACATAGCTGGCTAAATGCTTTATTTGGACTTAAAAAACACCGTCAGTGGAAGAAGTTGACCTTTTAAGGGGTCTTCGATATCTCATCAAGGTCTGTTATTCATTGCAAAGCAATTGTCAGGATGAGTGCTGTGTGCTTACCCTGGATCTAAGCATACATGCTATATCAATTCAAAGAGATAAATGATTTGTTACAAAAGTAGAATTCTTGCTTTTGCCTTCCTGTCTGAAAAGCAACTGAAATAACACAGCTTTTTGGACTTATGTGATGATTATACAATACATTAACTTTGTTCTTATCCTCTGCAGCAAGGTGAATTGCATCATTTTAGGGTGCATACAGGGGATGCCTTTTGATCTACTGTATGTTGCTTCATTATTGTTGCTAATAATAATGCTATCTATAGTATGTAGATGCTGATTTTATGTCTTCTGCATCTTGTCTGCCTTTCCCTGTAGAAAAGAAATTTGAAGATCTGTCTCAGATATTTTAGTTGCACAAAAATTCATCAAACTCTGCATATTCCAATATTATTGTCATTCTATCCATGCAAGGCACTTTACTAATTAAGTTTACTTTTGGATAGATCTGGACTTATAGCTCAATTCTTCAAACGAAAGTCAAATGTAACACATGTCAGTGTCCTCTGTTTTTCACATTACTGTTCAGGTAACTTCAGTCAGTCCTGATGTCATCAGTCAATGGCAAAACATAAAACACTAGTTAGCTAAATCCCAAAATTTCTTTCACATTATAGCGTCCCTTTAAACTACATCTAATTACCTTAACATTGGTGACAAATCATTACATCTTTCATAAAAAGATTTCAAAACTGAATGCTAATACAATATAATTTCTTTTTGCAGATGATATTGAATCTGAATCCTACTTGAATGACATCATGTACAGCATTCATGTACTGAATAGAGAAACTAATTCCACACGAAGTACACTTACTGCAGATGCCTTCCCATTGAAAATGAGATACTCTGCATTTACAGTTTTGTGAAGTGTTCTAGTTTCAAATTAATTATAAAGGGGAACAAAGAAGTCCATCTACAAGAAAAGTAGCCCATTGTTATTAAGACTCTTTCCAGTGCAGCAGCAGCTCCATCTGAACGAGTAATCAGTGATTCCTTTGCAGGTATAGCAACTCTTGCCAATATACGCAGCAGGCCTCAAGGAAGCTGACAGGACACACTGAAACACAGTGGTTTCTTATATAAATAGAAAAGGATTATATAAATGTGAGAGGACATTAAATAAAGTCATGACCAGCCAATTTGCCTACACCTTAGAACACAAACTGACTTGTTGGGGTTCTTTTCCCGAAAAAAAAGAGACCATAATGCTCATTACTACACATACAAAATCTGTGCAGTTATACTGGCATGCTCAGAACATATTGCCAGGCAATTGGAAACAGCATTGGTTAGTGACTGGACTGATATTCATTGATATTCATTCATGACTGGACTGACTGGTCATTGGACTGATAATCAGATAATCCAGGTCAAAGTCCAAGATAAATTGGTACCTTGTTCAGTCATTTAGCATCATTGCCTCAGCTTCTTCTGTTTCAAAAAGGGTAATAATGCCATTTATCTTGTACAGTACTTAAAGTACTCTGGATCCACTTGAGAAAGCAAGCTATCCATGAAGCTGAGTATTTTTGTTGAATCTTTGCATGCATTTTTAAACCTTTTTTAATATTTTCCTTATTATTATCAAGCACAGCATGATAAAATGTTTACTTGGTAAGATGGTTTTTTTAAAGCAAAGGGATTTCATCCTACCCAAGACCCCAGCAATACAAATTGGTTATTAATGTTAGACTGAAGACTGTTCTTATTTGGCATCTGATTTTTCAGATC
The DNA here is from genome assembly GCA_013398175.1 of Climacteris rufus. Taxonomy (NCBI): domain Eukaryota; kingdom Metazoa; phylum Chordata; class Aves; order Passeriformes; family Climacteridae; genus Climacteris; species Climacteris rufus. The sequence continues at coordinate 2,006,786 of VZRZ01008644.1, forward strand.
TCAATTTGTGTAGCTTTCAACAGGGAAATTCTTCCCTCCTAGGACAGCTTTATTGCTTCAAAGTGAAACTTTTGCAATTTTGCAGCTCTTGGATCATATGTCTTCTTTTGTCTTGTTGATACTTGAAAATTGATGCTCTTCAACAATCATTAATTGCTTGTTACTTCTTAAAACCTCTCATCTCCACATAGGTAGTTTTTTATGATAGAGCTTGGTAGGCATCTCTCAATATGAAAATGAGAATTCTAGAAGAATGTAAAATAGTAAAAATACTAGTAAAAATAAGCTAGTTCATAATTTGTTTTTTAAATATTATAAAACAGTTGAGAGTTTCAGAGGTCATCTTTTTTGGCCCTATTAAGGCAGTCTGAGAATACAAGATTCTCACTGAGGTAAGAAAGTGTTTCTTGACTCTTTGCACAGCTTTGCAAAGGGACCGTGTCTCCATCTTCTCTAAATCCTTGCATTAGGCAGTAGTTGTGCATAGCAAGATCTCCCTGAAGCTTTCGCTTTCTAATGCTGAACAAACACAGCTCCTTCAGCTTCTCATAAATTACATGTTCCAATTCCCTGTCTATTTTAGTGCCTTGTCTCCTGAACTAGGTGCAGCATGTCAACGTGTTTCTTATCTCAAGGAACCCAAACTCAATTGCAGTACTACAGATGCAGTCTCACAAGTGTCAGCTAAATGAGAATTGTCAATTCCCAGGACCTGTTGTCCACACTCTTATAACACAATCTGGTATGTAATTGGACATCTTCCCTGCAAGGGCAAATTTCTGTTCTGTTTTCATGTTCATGTTGTTTCTCACAGAACTGAAGTTTAATGAGCCAAACTCAGATGAATTGCAGATTTATTTCAGCATTAAAAAAAACAACAAACAAACTCCATGACAAAAACTCCCCTACACAATAATCTTTCATAAGCCCTAGACTGCAAGGTGGCTACTGTATAGGGATTACATGTTATCTTGCTATTTGCAGACCGTTTGAGGTGAATGGGAAGTAGATGCTGTGTTTGGAAAACAACTGATGAAATTTGAAGTAACTGAGAGGTTGTGTTTCATGATTCATATATCAGTAATCTCAAGATAAAATGTCATCTGTTTGTTCATGTCAGCTACTCAAGAATAACTGAACCAAAATCTCTAGGTTACTCAGTCCAACATGTTATTCTATTCCTGACCACAGCACTAACAAGTTCAATCTTGAGATGCAATCTGAAACAGAAAACCTGAGATGCTACAACACCACATAAATATTTTTAGTACTGTATTTTATAGAACTGCTCAAGCACTTAGGACGTGAATATGTCAGTTTTTAAGTCAAGCCTGAAGTTGAGAGTTGGTCTTGACATAACTCAAGGAATTTGGCAACCAGCAATAAACTCAGATATAGAATGATGAACTGTGCCTAATATATTTAAAGTCAGTACAGTATTTTAACAACCTTAGAATTTGTTGCTTGACTTCCAGTACAAGTAATATTTAGCAAAACTCGCTAGCTTTTTTTTGTCACAGAGGCCTGGTTCACAAGGCTACTCTAGTCTACTCTTTAAATAACACCTCTCTGACTATATCCTTAGCCTCTTTTTGCTTATTATTTAAAATTTGTGCAAGAGAAAGTATAACCCTATAATTTCCCCTACGTTTCTTTGGCAACTTCCCATTCATTTTGCTTATAACAATGTGGTAGGTTGTTCTTGGCTGGGCACCAGGTTCTCACCAAAGTCTCTCTATCAGTGTCTTCATCAGCTGGACAGAGGAGAGAAAATTCAACAAAAAACCTCATGGCTCAAGATAAACTCCGGGAGATTTCTCTCACCAGTTACTGTAATGGGAAAAACAGGGGACTTGTTTTTGACTTGGGGAAAATATTGATTTAATTTTTTGATAATCAAATCAGAAAGGAATAATGAGAAATAAAATCAAATCTTAAAACACCTTCCCATCACCCCTCCCTCCTTCCTGAACTCAGATTCTCCCCTGAATTCTCTGCCTCCTCCCCTCAGTGGCACGGAGGGGCATGGGAACTGTGGTCACCTCATCACATGTTGTCTCTGCTGCTCCTTCCTCCACACAGACAGGACTTCTCACGCTCTTTTCTTGTGTGGGTCCTCTCCACAGGAGACAGTCCTCCGTGTACTTCTTCAACATGAGTATTTTCCACAGGCTGCAGTTCTTGAGGAAGTGGTCCAATGTGGGTCACTTCCATGGGGTACAGCCCTTCAGGAACAGGCTGCTCCAGGGTGCTCCCCCACAGGGTCACAAGTCCAGCCACAAAACCTGCTCCATCATGGTCTCCTATTTCCATGGGGCCACACGTCCTGTCAGGAGCCTGCTCCAGTGCAGGCTTCTCATGGGATCACAGCCTCCTTCAGGAATCCACCTGCTTCAGTGTGGACTCCATAGGCTGCAAAGACACAGCTGCCTTGCCATGGCCTGCACCACAGGCTGCAGGGACATCTCTGCTCTGGCACCTGAAGCACCTTCTTCCTCTTCTTCACTGACCAGAATGTCTGCAGGGCTGTCCTCTCATGTATTCTAATGTCTCTCTACAGTTTCAGTTGTGCAGCTTTCCCCCTTCTTAACTATGCTATCCCAGAGGAGCTACCAACACCTCTGAGGGGCTCAGCCTTGGCCACCGGTGGGTCCATCCTGGAGCCAGCGTTGTTGGCTCTGTCAGACACGTGGGGAAACTTCTGGCAGCTCCTCACANAGTTGTGCAGCTTTCCCCCTTCTTAACTATGCTATCCCAGAGGAGCTACCAACACCTCTGAGGGGCTCAGCCTTGGCCACCGGTGGGTCCATCCTGGAGCCAGCTGTTGTTGGCTCTGTCAGACACGTGGGGAAACTTCTGGCAGCTCCTCACAGAGGTCATTCCTGTAGCCCCCATGCTTCCAAAACCTGGCCATACAAACACAATAAACCCCCAAAAGTGATTAAATTTATTTGAGTAACAAACTGCATATTTACCCTAAATATTTCTTTATTCCCTATATTGGCAGTGTTTACACTGGAATGTAGTCATAAAATCCCACCAGAAGTCCATCTCATCTGGTATTTTTTCTCTACTTGACTACATATCACATTGAGAGGTGTAAAAATAAATTATATAAGATGGTGCTCTGGTCAAATTTTAATCTTAAATCTGGGAAGATAATTAAAATAAAGTTTTTATAGTTTCAAGGCTTATAGAGATGCCATTGGATTATGAGGTAACGTGACTCTAAATCTCTATTGTCTTTCTGTGCATCTAAATTTTCTTGTTTTAACTTATAGAAATCAAATTAATGTAAATTTTTGTCTTCAGCAAGCTTTGTTATTTATTCCCTTTTTACATTATTTTAAAATAAACTGCATCATTGTATCTTGCCCAAACTGTTAACACCCTACTGTGCTAACCACTAACCCTTTCTGCACATAATTTGTCATTAAAGTCCCATGGGAAAAATGATTCCATCACATAAGATGGAAGGCAGTTTAATTTCCTGACTATCTTCTAGACATTTGAAATATTCAGGTAGATTTTTGTCCATTTCTTTTTGTACGTTCTGCTGATAATTCTTCAAAAGTTCTAAATAATTAAGAGGGACATGAGTTTCCACTAGCAAAGCCATCTGACTTTAGGAGAAGTTATCTTATTCTACATATTTAATACTTAGGAACATGATTTTAAAAATTTGTACAACACTAAAGTAACAGACACAGTTCTGTAATTCTAGACATCAGCCACATGTCAGATATAAGAGGAATGTGACTATACTTATGTTTTAGCACTCTGATGTGGTTACAGATTTTCAAGACAATTCTGATAGCAGATTTGTGTCTATCACTTAGGGTTTATTTAGAGTTCATATATTCCCAGTGGCAGTCAATGGGTTGTCCTCTGTCTGTAGCAAGTTGCAGTGTTTGCGTACCTACCCTTTTTGTGTGCTGTATATGAGCATCTACATGTCTTAATCATAGAGGTAACCCAGTAAAAATATTTTTTTATTACTAGTAAAAAGTCTAGGAATGTGGGATCTTAGAACTTGTCTGGGCTTGTGTAAACCCAACTTGATTTTAGCTTGTTTTGGAAGCATGTAGATGTATTTGGTAACAAGCATCACCCTTTTCTACTAATTGGGACAAAGAAATAAGCTTCCTTTCAAGCTCCTTTGAGTAAGACTCCCATGCCCCCTACTTCTTACAGAAGCCTGGAACTGCTGACTTTAGGACCTAGAAGAGCATTATAAAAGTGCAAGTAGCATTAGAGAAAAGGGTAGGAACTAGGAAGACAGTATATAATTTCCGGTAGTATTATCCTGTAATACTTATAACTGGATGTAGTATTTTGATTACACACTAAAATATAATTGGATGAACAATAAATTCATAACTATTTCTATAAAGTGTGATCCTTTTTTCTTTTCTGATAACACGATTGTAGTATAAAATTTGAACAAGCTTTTCTAAAGCTCACTATGTACACGCCAAACTTTGAAAACTGAAGCAGTTTCATTGACACTAAAAGGGACAGTTCAGGCTCAAGTTACACAGGTGCTCAAGTCTGTGTTTTATTTACTGAGCTTTAAAAGGATATATCTTCATTCTTGATGCTAACTCTTCATGGAAAATACACCTTTACTTCTTGCAAGTGCCAAATGTTGTTGTTCAGGATGCTGGAGTTGCCCTAATGAATAGTATCTGAGCTTAACCACTTGACAAATTGTAAGTGCTACTTTTCTTCTGCTGCCCTAGCAAGTTTATCGGTGTTGTTGCCTCTTTTTATCTTTATTTCTTTATTCTTCTGTCTTTGTTTCAGTTGTTACAGTCTCATTTGCACTCCCTACCCTGACGTTCTTTGATATACAATCATTATAAATCATGGGCAGTTTTGTAAATTTCTGAAGTTTTTTTCATTATACTACAGTTACTACCTCATTACAAATGTTATGTCAGATCCCTTGTGTTTGCAAAAGATGGCTTCTTTCCATGCTGTGGAAATGGTAGGAACAGAAGGGACTTTTTATCATCAGTCAAGAGTGAGCCCAGATTACATCACATTATTGTATCAGTAAGCAAAGCTGCCTTGTTGTTATTATTACTGTGATTTTTATTTTGCTGTGGTCACTGAATCCTAGTTGAGGATTGAGGCACAGTTACCTAAAGCACCACACCAGTGTACAGCAGATGTTTACGAAGTTCACATGATGTACCCTGACCCAATAGCAAAATATGTGCAGTGTTTCCTCTGAAATAGTGGGGAAGGAGAATGCAGAGGGCTGTGGGCACAGGAGCTCTCTGAAGTCCCTTGGAGAAGAGAGGCCTGAGGGCCAAAAAGAATCTCTCCAGACATAAGCAACCTTCCTCAGAGTCAGGGTGAGTTCAGAGTGAGCTCCCAACATGCCGGGTTTTGTTATGGTAATAGCCTCTACCCTGTTGGCTAATTGATTTCTACCCCACCCCCTACCTTTCCCATAAAAAGTCTCTGCTTCTACCCTGAGCAGGGAGCATTTGTCTCTGGTCTCCCCTTTGCAGGGTGGCTGAACAATAAAAGCTACCTGTGGAACTGCCATATGGGGCTCCTGTCTCTGTTCCCGAGTTTGCCTTGGGTGATTTCACAAAGAGCTGAATCACAAGAGCTGGAATCACTTGTAGCTGAGAAATTGCTACACTTGCTGAAAGCACTGGTCACCTAGGAGGTTTGTCAGTGCCCCTGGAAATGCTGTTCCTCTGCGGGACCCTTTCTCCAGGAAGGTTGCGGCACACCGGTGCTAATTAGCATTGGAACCCCCCCTGCGACAGGACAAGTTGTGAACACCACTTCATTTTTTCTTTGTTAAAGGGAGACATTTTGATATGAAGAGGAATTCCATCAGTGAGTATTTTTCATCCTAAGGATGTTAAATGTTTTACATATGCCCAGTTTCTTCCTTGCTTGTGGATTTTTTCCCAGTGAGACTATTTGCCAGGCAGATGTAAATACTCAAAAAAGACAAGAAGGAAATGTGATGAAATTAACCTGAAGTTACAAAGGCACTGAGTATCTGCACATTGGATTCAGAATTCTTGCATAGTTGATACAGGAAAAAAAAGGGTTAAAAGGATGTTTAGTGAAAGTTAGTTATTAAAACAATGCATATGGCTTGCTCTGTACTTACCTTGCTTGCCAAGCAGAAAAGGGGGATGCAGGACCATTGATAAAGGGAAGCAACCATGACCAAAGGTCCTGCTTCCTGACCCTGAAACCAGCCCAAACCAGCCTTGAGACTCGGACTCAGGGAGCTTGCGCAAAGAAGCAAGGTAAAAAGTTCAGCCTAGAGGAAGACTTCTTTCTTCATCTGAAGACCCTTGCCCACGACCACCAGGAGGCAGTGGGCATGCGCAGATTAATGCAAATGACTTTTGAACTCATTATAACACAAAGCAGAGATAGGTTATGAATATCTATAGGCATATTGTGTAACCTGTTGAATATGTAACCTGATATATAGCTAGCTGAGTGCAGCGAATGGTGCGCGTGCTTTGGAGGGTTACCCCCAGTGCTAGTGTCCCAGCACTTGGAATAAAACATACCTACTTTACAACTTACAGAGTTGTGGAGTTCTATCCGCGTATCGTAGTAAGCATGCTGTTGTTCTTATGGAGGCCTTCTTCTAAATAAACTGCTGCTGCTGCAATGGAATCCAGTGATGCTGCTGAATAAAATGCCCCCTTTTATCAATACTATGTGCATGTTGTGTTTACACAGTGCACAGAGATCATATGGAATTTAAACACAGGAAATATGGCAGCATACAGAGCATTGGATCTAGAAAGCTTCTGAATGCTGTGACCTAATTAAACAGGGACAGCTGCTTGCTTTGCTGAACTTCTTTTTTCATCTGTTTTAGAAAATTCCTAGTGCTACTGAAGATTGACTTCCTTTTATGTCCAAGGACATGTCATGATTTCATAGTTCCTGAGCAACTTTTTATTCATAAATTCTTCATAATTTGAATGAAACTGTCCTTGTTTTAGTATTTGAAATTGTCAAAATGTAGAGAAAAAAAGGTGTATGCCTTCAAACTTCTGACCAAATCCAAAACCTCTATGCAATGTCTGCAGAAGGCAATCCATGTATGCTCTTCCACACTGATGTTAAATCTTGTGTTTCACTTTCATGTTGTGGTACAGATTTCTCCTCCTTTTCAGTGCTTTTGGGTTGTCTCAGCTTGCCTAGTTGTTGGTAGTTTTGCTGTGCTCAGTGTCTGTTACTGTTATGTGGTTTATTTGCTAATTTCTCCTTAGATGGACTTGCTGGATTTCAAAAGCCTATGCTCTTCAGCACTCTTTTAAAAATGTATTTATTTTTTAAATTGTTGATGGAAGAAAACAAATGAGGTAAAATGTCTTTTTAAAATGTCACTACTGCATTCACCATACACACTCTAGGAACTGTCATTTTAGATTTGTACAAACTAGGCCCCCAGAGGAATTCTATGATAGAAAGTAAGACGTGAGAAGTAAGCATCTTCTGATTATGTACTTTTCTTCTATATATTGGAAAACATCAGTGGATCAATTTTTTGACCAATTTAGTTAATGGCAGAGCTTGAGTATCAGTTTGTAGGCTAGTAGTATCTCTTTCAGAGCTGGTAATGAAGATTAGAAGAAAATCACTGAAGGAGATTGTATGGAGATTGTAAGGAGATCTACTCCCCAGGACCTTTCTCTTCTTTTAATATTCTTCCTAACTTGAGCAGAAAATAAGAATTATAAGATTACCTATACAGTGGAAGTATTTGAAATCTTGTACCTTAGGAAACTCCAACATGGAGCCCTTAAAACATTCATGACCACTCTCTGTCAGCCTTATTGTGGGTTTCTCTGCAGCACGGCTGGTGTGTGCCCGCAGCTCCCACTGGAACCAATGAAGCATAGCAGGGAGGCCTGGCAGACTAATCAAGAGTACAGGTAAAACAACTGTTAAGGAGAGCTCCAGTTTTTTGGTGGGTTGCCAAAGGAGTAGGGAAGTGAGATCATGGCAGTGCAAATTCCTGAGCCGTCTGCTAAGTGGAATGATGCCAGATGGAGTTCTTAGTAGTGGAGTGACTTGAACATCTGCAACAAGCTATTTCTCTAGGAAAATGACAATTTATTCCAAAGAACTCCAGTTCTTGAAGGAAGTGTACAGTCTCCAGCAACTTCTTTCCTTCCCTCTTTCAATCCCTTGCAAATATTTTTATTCTCTGGGATAAAAATTTTTATTTGAAAGTCTGATATGTTCTCTTCTATATTCTCAGGTGTGTGACTTACATGCTGAACTATTTAGTCAAATATATAATAAATATTTAATTGTTTCTATAAAATAGAAGATTTTAATGTGAAGGTGGAAAGAAATAACTCCTCATGGAAGGCCAGTTCATGAAGACAGAAGTTCCATACATGACAGAAAGAATAAGCAGATCACCTATTTAGAAAGAAATCTTTTCTATTCTATGTAGACCTCCTAATGGTATTTAATGGTCTAAGCAGTTCTAAATAACTCTTGTTCAATTTCATAAGTTTATTATATTTAGAGGTTTGAGAGTTTTCTTCTAGATAGTTTTTTTCCAGGACTTGTTCCTAGCCAACCATAGACTGCAGGACACACAGATGTTAATGAGGGACATCATGTGCAGTCCCAACACCTTGATCCAGTCCAAGAACTTTGTCTTTTTTGTACAAAAGTTCCTGTTGAAACACCAAAGTTGAACATATATATTAAATTCTGCAGGTTAATAATTTGTCTGCTTGTACTTTCCATGCTTTCTACAGACCTTTATCCAATAAAAGATTAACTTTTTAAAGTCCTTTTAGGGCCCAAACTAGCAAAGGCATTGAAGCCTCTGAGGTGCTCAAGATACCTAATGTAAAGGGTGGGTGCCCTTGTACTGAGGCTCATTGCAATATTTAATTACATTCAGTAGGAGGCTCAGAAGATTTAAAAAATCTTTCTGCATTTGAACAAATGAAACTAATTTCTCTTGGAAAGGAATATATTCAACTATTGTTTTTTCTGAAGAAATAAAACCACAAAGAATAATTTATATAGATTTCTCAACAGCAAAATGTTGATGAACCTCCTTAAGCTCTCTGGACACCACAGTAGGGGTGGGTTACAAATCCCTGGCCACATCCAGCCAGCACAGCTGTCTTGGCTTTGCTGAAGTTCCATGACCAAAAGGTTTTCAGCTCCCTTGCAGGGAGCCCTAAAGGCCTACCACTTGTGGCTTTAGTTGTTATTCTGCAGCTGCCAGAATTGTGGCTATGTTTAGCTTTTCTGACACACAGCTGGGAAACTGGGTGACCTGCCAGTAAATGTGCTCTCCTCTGTAGGGAACCTACCTGCGTCTGTCAAATGGCTCATTGCATCCTGTTCTAGAACACTTCTATACTGATGTAACAGTTCATTGAATAACCTTCTATCTAACTCTACCAGAAATAGGAAGGTCACTAAAAGCTGTGTTTTGTCATTGGATGGTTAGTCCTTCAGCTCAGCTCACTCTTCCAGTAATTTGCAGGGATAGACACTAAGTCAGGGTCTTTCCTTTGGCCAAACAAAAAGGAAAGAAGTAAATCTTCTGGACAGAAGGGCCATACCATTCCACATTTAAACAGAGTTTAAATATTTTACACCTGTAGTTTCAAGGTACCGGGACACACTGCATCTGTCACCACAGTTGTTCAGCCATTGGAAGTTAGATGAGACTTGAGGAATATATTTAACTTTTGTGTTAAAATCATAAAGCAAATTTTGTTCTTCCTGAATATGTTTGTGTTTCCCAGATTTCCAGACAGGACTGGTTCTTACGCAGTGTATATATTCTCAATGTATGCATGTAAAAACATTAGTGAGATTATTAGCACTGGTATTGATTTTGCAAGGACAATGAAAAGCTGTCTCATAAAAATGAACTTCCTTTAACTGCTCTTCAGGGCTTGTTTCATCTTACACTTTCTGAGCTACAACAGTCAGAGTTACTTTAAATTTGTCACAAATTAAAAGAGAATTGTGTAACCTCTTGTAAGTGTGAACTAATGGATCAGGCCAGGTTCTCTACTGATGTTAATTGCTCCATCTCTATTTGAAGTCAATGGCACTGAATTATTTCCTGATAACAGAGAACTCAACCTTTCATTTTTCTTTTGACACACAAGCATTGGTTATGCTGAATGGAAATCTCATTTATGAAGTTTTATAGACCTGGGCTGAGATGCTTTGTATGCTAACACCAGAGATTTTATCTTGTAGCCTTTTCTGTGGCTTTCACTGCAAAATATAACCTCCTGTTTCTATTATAGCCTCATACAGTTTTATGAAAAAAACCCAGCAAGTCTTTTAGAAAGGAGGGGGATTCTCTTTCCCTCATCTTTTGTCTCCATCCTTCACATGTAGTTTTCTTCATCACACCTCTATTTCTGGTGTGCAATCTTTTGTACTCCTATTAGATTTTTCCATCTTCTTTATTTTCCTCTTTGATTCTGTTTCTGGACAGCAACCACATGCTCTGCTTTGCTGCTCTGTGATTAGAATTTTATTTCTAGTTATCTGTCTATGTGAATCTTTCTGAAAATATCTATCATCTGGAATTGCATCTAGTAATTTGAAATATTTCCATTTATGTCCTTTTCCTTCTACCCTCTCTCTGTCCATCTTTGCCATAAAGAGTCAGAAATACTTGTTGATAAGAATTGAATCTTTCTTCTATTTTTGCATACCCAGTTAGGACTGTTTTCTTTATACAGGTCAGGGATTTCACTGATCACTGATTATTGAAGCTATGCCTTTTAATTATTACATGTCAATAAATTAATGAAGAATGTATTATTCTCTTTGCCATTTAAATGTGGATATTTTCTGCCTTTAAAACTGAGGTTTAATTATGAAATTCAATTTTTGTCTGCCAAATTGTAGCTCTATGAGTCTTCTTTGAAGACTAATAGTTGTCTAATTATAATAATGGTGTTATTATAAGCAGTTTTCTGAACGAAGTAAAGAGCAGGATTTCTGTAAGGGCAGTCTTATCTGTCTTAACTGTCTTAGCTGTCACTTGCTTCATGAAAACATTCTGGGTTTTAAAAATATGATATAAAAAATATTTCCAAGGGGACATAAAACATTTAGAAAATTTTAGTGACCTAATTCATACAAACAGTCTGCCACCAATTTTATCGGCACATACTATGTAAGGATAAAGGAGAAGGCCCCTGAAGGGAGGGTAAACTTCAGTGCAGAAGTAAGGACAAGGACAGGGCAGCATATACATGAAAATTTCTGAAGTTCACATCATTTTCAACACAAAAAATGAATGTCTTGAACCTACAAATATACTTCCAGCATGTCTCTACCCTCTAGACCATGTGGTGCTTGGCATGTTTAAGCATTCTGGGTAGCTTGGGACACCGTGAGGCATATCCAGACTGCATGGTAGCAGTGAGGTCCAACATTCACACATAGAGATTTTCAATTCTGTTGGTGCTTAAGTCTCAGGTCTTGTGTAATATCTACCTTTGATGTGCTCACTACTGAATGAGGAAAAGGACAAAGACAACCTAGTGCTTGTGGTCTTCCAATACCTTCCCATAATGGACACTCAGAGAGTCAGTTCACCACAAGAGTTATGGAGAAGCTCAGACTATAGAACTGCAAAAAATCTTAAATTATGGAATTGTATATGTTGATAATCACATGGTTATGCTCACATAAACTTGAGCAACTCCAGTGAAATAAATTTCATTTATTGTGGCTTCTTGCATTTTAACAATGTTTAAATAATAAGTGACCCAGATAAAGTAATCATCAAAAATTATAACTGCCTTGAATTCAAATCATAAAAATGATCTGTTCCTAATAGCTAGGATTTCTTCAAAGAAAATACTAGGACATAATATTTTTGTTTGCATGTCTCTTCTTAGGTTGTACAAAGAATTTCGAAAGCAAGTAGGCGAGAGCAAACATACATTTGGAGGCAAATGTGAGAGAATCGTCTTTGTTACTTGACAGCCATGGTTACAAGAGAAGGTTAAAATGTGACAGAACATAGTGAAGAAATAGCACAGTGCATAGGAGAGGTAGCCCAGTCCCAGTAATGACAGTCTCATCCTTAGATAAGCATATCTTACAGAGGAAAGCATGCTTATTTTTCCCCTCATATTTTCATTTTTTTGAATGTATGACCTGTTTGTTTATTTCCAAATAATTGTCACCCAGGTTCCTGCTCCAAGCCTCACCTTGTCATTTATGTTTCCATTTTAGAGGGAAACCAATTTTTTAACAATAAATAAAGATTACTTCATTTTCCTTTTTTTTTTTTTTTTTCTTAGGTTTTGATCCAGGAAAGCTACACATCAATAGAATTTGTCCTGGATCCCCTGTAGGGGGAGAGATGAGTACCTCAAATCGTCTATTTTGTAATGCTAGAAAGGGCATGGATTTGCAAGTAAAGCAGTGAATTTCTAGAAAGTGAGTTCTGTCTGCTACACAATGTTGAGAACAGAACAGTCTTCAGTAGTAGAAAAATTAAATTTATTTTTGAAAAAATTATACTTCTGCTCCATTTAAATCCCATATTTTTTTTCTTTGTGAGTCTTTTAGTGTCTGAGCGGTGGCTAGATTTCTTTCCTTTCTTTACTGTTTTTTATTATTCACTCCTTGTTTTTGCTGTTCTTTCCCTCTCTGAAATCTGGCAAATTTAGAGTAGTAGGAAGGGAAATAGGACCTAGAGAAGTGAATATGGTCAATGACTGTGGGATGTCATCCATTGTTTAGCACAGAAGTAATAAAAAGTGGTCAATGCAATACCAAACTTTCTGAAGAAATCAAAAGGATCTGAAGAAACCAAAGGTCAGTGAGCTTGGCTTGTTTACTAAACAGATGCATAGATTCAATCAGCATTTTTGTCTACCTGGCTGAATAACCATCTAAATGCCAATATCTTTTTACATATTACATAAATGTTAAGGACTCTCTCAGAGAGAATGTAGAACGATGAAATAATTACTTAACCAGGTAAACACACTTTATACTGAGTACTCTGTGTACTAGAGTTAGTAGAGAAATGGTTAGATGTTATTTGAGGGAAGGGCTGCTCTATAAGGGGAACTGCTATTTCACACATCTGTTAGGGGTCCTCTGAAGTCAATAGCATATCAGTAGGGATGATCAAACTAATATTGTTGGAGAAATGAAGCTGTCACAGGAAGTAAAGTCCCCTCATAGGTCGGCAACTGTTAAAAAGATATGAAATAGAAGGTAGAGTATACACTTTGTTATGACAACAGAAGAAAGTTAGAAATGAGATCTGAGTGCTATGTAACACAATTTAAAAAGTCTGGGAAAGGGATTAATAGGGAAATAAGAGCTTGTACATGCTTTTTATGATATGATATTTAAAGCAGAAAAAATTTAAAGGTGACTGTCAAAAGTTTCAGAAAATTCTCATGTTAACTAAATGGTACAATGACAAAAATGCAGTGACATTAACTGTCATAGATGCAAAGCAATGTAAATGAATAAAAATATTCTCTGATAGTATACAGGTAACTACAGCTAAAACTATTATGAACACCAAAGAAAGGGAAAGGTTCTTCATATTTTTTGAAAAACCTAGAAGAAGGATGAAGTGAAGCACAGATGTCTCATTAAAACTTTCAGTGCTTGAGAGAATCTGAAGTGAAACACGGGTTTTGACTGCATTTCTTTGGCTAATCCTAAAGAGGAGTAAGCAGCATCTACTTACTCTTCACGTATATAACCTTAAAGCTGGAGAGAAATTTTTAATAATAGTTCAACTCCAAGGACAGAGAAAATGCTTTTCAAAGCTGCATAAGCAGCAGCTGGGCTCCAAATCTCACTGACTTCCAGTAGAGATGAAGTGCTATATAAACATATGTGTCTTTATTTACCTCCTCCCCATAACCACCTACACACAAACTAGCCTAGTTTCTTATCCACATTGTGTGGGCAGAGAATAGGAAAATAGTTCCTGGGAGATGCTTCTGCTCTCTCCTTCCAAGAAAGGGGAAGTTGTCTTTGTTCCTAAGGTGCTGTTACTGCACCTGTTCAGTAACAAACCAAGACTCTGCCCTGCTAAGACACTTACACATCCTACTTCTGTCAGAAGTAAAAACCTAGGTCAAAAGTTTGGGTGCCAGCACAGTCACAAATATCAGCCTCTCCTGACAAGACCTGTTCACTTCACTTAGCTAATGAATATAGCTGAGGTTTAGCACTTTCCCTCTTCCCTCCTTACCCCCAACCCCAGACTGTCAGACTTCAAATGGATGAATTAAACTTCCCTGAATTAAACAACTTAGAGTTTTGACATAAGCATTATCAAAACCTGCAAAGATATTCCATAGCTTTCCATAACATGAAAATGTGGTTTTACCCATCAAAAGCTTTTTATGCCTAGATAAAGCTGAATAACAGTGGTTTTTTTGTTATCTGCAGTCCATGGAAAAGAAACATTTCATTTGATCTAAACCAATTGTATTCAACACCAAATACTTCATCGTTATTTCAAGTATTTTTTAAATGATGAAATATTATCAGTAGGATCAAAGGACATTACAATACAAAAACAGTTTCACGAAAATCAATTATTTAATTTTGAAATTATTTTGCGAGTTTTATCCAGATATTTTTAGAGTGTAAATATTGAGTGACTACCCAATGTTATCAAATATTTTGCTCAGGAAAAGAAGGCAGTGGTTGTAAAATCTCACTGTTATTTCAAACAGTCTCTCATCCTGAGAATCTACCATTAATAATAATTTTAAGAAGATGAGATTTTATTCCAAGTTTCCACCTTGAGGGAGTTTTCTTTTTATCTTGGCATTGCAAACCTTTGAAAAGAAGCATTCCTAATGGAAGGCATGACAGATCTTTTAAATGGAATATGCAGCTACTGAGCTCCACACTATAATTACTGTCATACTGAAGAAGGTTAAATATTTATGAAGAATGTGCTTTTTATCAGTCAGTCTAATTTTTAAACCTGAATTCTGTAATTGCATTGAAATGCCAATAAGCAAAAGGAGGTTCTTTCTTGGCAGGGATAAGATTTTCACCAGTCTCATTTATTTGTGAAGCATGGCCAACATAAACAAATTCTGTGTAGTTTTTTTTCATTTTGGATCAAAATTAAATTGAAACCAGTTCTGCCAGATAGCTTCTTAGACAATGCCTGACTGATTTTTTGGTTTTTTTTAATCCCCTCCTTTATGTATATTGAGTTTTATGTTTGGTCACCTTGTGAGTTTCTTCCTCCCCAAATTTGGTTAGGCTAAATAGCAAAGTGAAAATTAATCTTACAGTCTTAGTAGCATATTTTGCTGTATTGAAATAATGTAGTAAACTTCTGAATTTTCCTACCAAAATTTACTTCATGACCCAAATTTCCCTGATGCTTGTACTTTAATAAGTCTGTTGAAATGATGTTCCAAATTCTGGTTTTACCAAGCTTATTACAGATATATTTTACCCCATATTGAAATGCTATAATCAAAATATTAATTTTAAAATGATGTGAAAATATTTCTGTTTAATGATTTGATTGATTCATGTCAAGTCCCACTATTTTTATATGCTTGCTTTATGCAAATAAATCTAGAATATTTGTCTGAAGAGATATACTAGAAAACTTGCCCTAAAGGATGTATATAAACTGTGATTTTTCAGTTAATCAAGCTTTTAAAACTTCTGATGAGGGTTCTCCATCTGGAGAAGCAATGCATGGTGCAGAACCCATCCAACCTAGAGAGGGTCCTCTACTTTCTCACAAAGTATTCTAGTTGCTGGGAGGAGGTGAGGGGTGCCTGCTTTTGAGGTGGAAACTCCTCAACTACCTAAGCAGCACATTCAGGATGTGATTCATAGAATAAGAATAAATATCTAAAGAATGTCAGGTCAGCCAACCCTCCAAATGTATTCTTCTTTCTATCAACTGGAAAGGAACAGACACAGACATTTAAAGTTGTATGAAAAGAATTATACCCACTGGTATTCATGGGAACCCTGCCACGGCACAGCTTTGTTCTAATAGAAAGCAAGTCCTCCTCAGCTGTGTGAAAGGTCTGCACTTGTCTTTGGAAGGAGATCCTGGACCCTGCTTCCAGGAGAGCTGGAAGGGCCATCCCTAGAATAGAAGTGAACACTCCGTAGTGCAATGTTTTTTGGTGGGTACTCACAGCAACTTTCTATCAGCAGTGCAGGGCAGCCCTTCTGAGAGATCTAAATCTCAGTGTGCACTAGATAGGGAATGTAAGGGACAAAATTCTGGTGTGAGCTCCATTTAGCGAAGAATTTTACATCCTAAGTAGGCCTGGGTTTTCCCAACTTTCAGAAAATATTGTAAGGACTAAAAAGTGTCAGTAAAGCTGAGTCATGAAGTATCTTGTAGTCAAAATTAAATTGTTCTTTTTCATTTGATTACAACGTAAGTAACCACTTAGAATTAAAAAAAAAAAGACATTTACAGAATGAATTTTTGTCTATTCAAGCTATAACACTTAAAATATATACTTTCAGAATTTGTTAGGAATTTAGTATTGACTCTCTATGACTCTTTTTGAGTTCAGTTTTTTTTGGTTGCCAACGTGAATGCAAAGAGTTAATCCTGGGAAATGACAACAAGATTGCCTTAAGAAGTGCCTTAGAAGGTAGAACAATGACACAGATAAGGCAGCCTAAAGTATATAACTTCAAAGAATTTTAGATATGAGTGGCTGCTGGGCTATTGGGAGACAAACTGGCTCCGTGTAGGCAGGAATGGGATACTCTTCCTAGGGCTATGCCTGGGTTCAGCAGAGATCTGAAACTTCAAAGACTTTAGAAGAGGGAGGGGGCATTAATACATTAGGAAAGGCTATGAGGGATGAATCAATGGAAAGCTGACAGATTGCAAGAGACACAGGGAAATATCATGTGTGGTGAGCTGAGTGGGGTTTGAGGGTTTTGCTTTGCTTTGTTTTGCTTTACCTCCAGAAATGAGGTTAATTCAGCTCATGAGAAAACCAGAGTTTCACACAGTTTTGAATATATACTTGCTTTTCTGGAATTTGTGTTTTGCTTCTTGTTTCCCAGGTGCAATCACATAGCTGTGACTCTGTACATACGTTTAAGAAACAGTAATGACCAATGCTCTATTGTGACTCAGATAAGTCCTGGGAGAGGTTAAGCTGTGAATCCCACTAAAAAGAGATAGAATAAAGGTCTAGTACCTTTGATAAATATTCTTGAAGATCCAAAAGAAAGAGTTTCATGTATCTATTAGCTGTGACGGGGATGTTCATGATTGTTTCTCCAACATCATATTAAAAGAGCTGCATAAATCTGATTCTTCTCCTCACTAAAGGCAGGCTGAGGACTGGCAAGGTTATGAAAGACAATTTAGATTTTGTCTGTTTTGTCCAGAGTTACTTTGTACAGAAATTATTTGCATTGGTAACATAGAAAATGAAAACATTACATCATTTGACCTTTATAATCTATTCTTTGTTAATTTCAATTTTTATCTATTCTTTATTAAGTAAAAGGGTTCTTGCAAAGCTATTCTTCTGCATCCTTTGCTGCTTTACATTCTCAGGTGCATAAGGGATTAACTTTGAACTCCTTTTATATGATGTAAATAGTATTGTATTACATGTATTGCTGATCAGCTTCCAGCAGGTACCAATACCTTTAGGTGGTCTCTAGTAGCTTTTTTTTCTATTCCCTTAGTTTTGAGTAGAACCACATTGCTACATTCAGAAAAGTATAGTTAGAGTAGAAGGGTTTCAAGGGGAAGCCGAATGAGGAGCAGCTGAGGTCACTTGGTCTGTTCAGCCTGGAGAAGAGGAGACTGAGGGGAGTTACAACTTCCTCCTGAGGGGAAGAGGGGGGACAGACAATGATCCCTTCGCTGTGGTGACCAGTGACAGGACTCAAGGAAACAGCATGAAGCCAAAGCAGGGGGGGTTGAGCTTGGATATTAGGAAAAAGATTTTCACCCAGAGGCTGGTTGGGCACTGGAACAGACTCCCTGGGGAAGTGATCACACCACCAAGTTGACAGAGTTCCAGAAGCATTTGGACAATTCTCTCAGGCACGTGGTGTGATTCTTGGGGTGCCCTGTGCAGGTCCAGGAGTTGGACTCAATGATCCTGGTGGATCCCTTCCAACTCAGCCTGTTCTATGATTCTATGATTCCATGATATTAATTCTACTAAGACAATATTGGTTTTGCTTAAAATGTGCTAGCTTATAGTCTTTGTTCTTCAAAACAATTTCAGTGTCCTTGGAACTGTAGGAATTAGTCTCATATCTCTAGCAAGCAGCTCATCTGGAGTCTTTAACTTCACTTAAATTTCTTCAGATATCACTGATTTGAAAGGCACTGGGAGTTGGGTTAAAATTGGAGTAGTGATAAATGTTAGAATGATATGATTTAAGGGCTATAATTTTCAACATCTGAAGAAAAGCTGTTTGTTTCTCAAAATGTCTTCATAGGGATCCTTAGGGGAAAATCTATTGTTTCCTTTCCAGAATCCCAATCTGATTTCGTACTTAAGTACCCTCACAATTTTAAAGAATGATGGTGAGGTAATTTTTTTTATTCTGTTTTGGAATCGTGCCTGACAACACTAATGCAAGGATGTTCTAAATTACACTTATAGCACAAAAAAGATCAACATCATGTGACTGATTTTGCAAGTAAAGCTGTAAAGGTTTTTGTTGTACATCACCTGGATATCTGAGGTAAAGTTGTCAGGGACATTCAAACGGTGTTTAAATCCTGTTCATGATTTTTACAGCCAATCAGGGACAACAGCAATAGAACAAAATTTTTGCAAACAGTACTGTAAATGGTATGACACATTGCACTGCATACTCTTTGAAAGAAGACATAAGGTACATCTTACTAGAAGGTGTATAAATTTTTAAATAATTTGATGCCAGTGAGAAGTTATTTAAGTGAGAAATAAACTTCCATTCACCTACAAAAGTGAATCAGAAAAAGGCTTTGTTTATTTTATAGGACTATTAACTATAGAATGGCTATTTACATTTCCTATATTTAATCCACAGAACAACGGTCTACAGCCAGATACATTCGGTTACTCAATGATTTAAGGAAATGTTGTTATCTTCTGGAAATTAAATATCTATATATGCACTTCAAAAATATTGAAAAGCTTGATCCTTTTGGCAGTTTATTACTTTATTAACAAACATTTTATATGCTATGTTTTACGTATTTTTTTGCTTTCTTTGTTGTCTTTATTAGAAAATAATGTAGTCCTATATTTAGCTTAACTTAGCTAAGTCTGTAAATGTAATAGTCATTGACCTCATTGCTGCAGAACCTTTTTCTTCCTGCCTGTTATTTTCTTCCCCTTTTCATGAATTCTACAAAAGCAGGGCAATATAGCCTTTTTCCAGTGACACCAAGGTTCACCTAAAGCTACATTTTCTTTTATGAATATTTTATTTTCCTAGATGACAACCAAGTTAAGTGACTCTAGCACACACACAGTACAAGCAGCACCACCATGTCTCAATAAGAGGTTCTCATGCTTTTGAGAGAAAACCTCTACTGAGATAAGCAGTCAATAAATTCATCTCGAGAAAGGAATTAATTAAAATGTCAGGTTGTTGTGGAAGAGCTACTAATGACTAGTTCTGAAGTCTGTGCTTTCACCTTTTCCCCTTGAGCTAGCCTACATTTGATGGTAACACCATGTGCTCTTTTGAGGGCACCACTTGATGTAGACCAAATTGAGGGAAAAATGTTAAAGATTCCACAGTTTTCCTGTGGGTGTGTTATAGGCAGAGCTGGTTGCCTTTCTTCCATGAACATCTATATGAATTATATAATAATAAAAAAAGGACAAAACCACTTAACTCCACATTTCTCTGATGTTTTATCTAAATTACAGCTGACATCTGAGCATAGTAATGACCATGCTTTGCATTTTATGAAAGTCTTTGTCCATCATGTGGGAAACCTCTTTTACCAGATCAGCACTATCCTTCAGATATGTTTCATTCAATAAAGGGCAGTGACTGCAACTTCTTCTGCTTTTCAAACCATTTTAGCCTGGACACTCAGACTGGAAGGTATAGGTTTTTCTCAATGGTCTGTGGAGCCTAATAAATTGTTAGGAGATGATTAATTATTTCAAAGGTGTAATGACTGTCCTTATGGTCCACATCTCATCAACCAATCTGCACTTGTTTGCTTTACCTTGTCTGCTTATATCACCTGCATGAGCAAGTTGGCATTTGCCTCAGCAGCAACTTATGGATATTCTTTTTGTTTTGTTTTTAATATGAAATGGAGAGAAGGAAGCTGGTATTTCTTTTTCCTGAGGCATTCACCAAATATCCTAGGAAAGGCAAAGAAGCCTGGTAACTACTGCTAGACAAGATCCAAGAAAACCAGAAGAAAAATCTGTTTTCATTCTCTCCCTTATACTTGAAATACAGGTGTCAAAATATGGGTAATTTAGTAGAATTTTCTAGGGATATAAAAGAAAAATAGCTTGATCCACCATAAATCTTTAGTTTGAGCTGCAGAATACACTATCAATGAACTATAACTGCTGGGACTGTCTGCATCCTTCTGCTGCATTTAACTTCATTGTCTGTTTTGAGATAAATTGTGAAGCAACATATCAAGTTAGCAGCTTATTGACTGTCCTGCTGAAAAATATGTAGAGCAGGCATGGTTTTAAATTAACTCTGTGAAAAGGTGAACAAGTCAAGTCTGTGCAAGACAAGTTTACATAGCAAGCATTGGATTGATAGGCAGTTACTCAAAAATGAATTGTGCTTACTTGGGTGGAGAGGATTATATGAGACATGAGTTGTTTTCATGAACACTTTGATTCTAGCTAATTTCTACATGATTTCTGGTTCTTTGTAAGATATCTGGCTCTATACAACTCTGCTTGGAATTTTAAATATACTTTTTTCTTTCATGCTGTTTGGCTAGTTTAAGAAGGATAGCTTGGTATTCTTTTCTGGGACCAGGAAGGGAAGAATTTAATTTCATTTTAATAAAATCCTTTACACCATTTCAGAAATGAAGAGATACTATGGAAGAACTAGAGATAATTTTTGTTTTCTTCTCTTTTCCAATCATAAAAAGTGTATGATATCAAAGTGTGTAGAGTTTAATGAACCTGTGTTAATTAAAACAATTTGAGAGTTTAGTTTACCATCTGGAAAAGTCTAGTGTATGTCTAATGTTTGTGTATTTTATTTGATTATTTGGGTTTCTTACATTATTTCACTTGCTCTAATGCTAATTTCCTGTGATATATTTGCAATTGTTTCATAGGAAGTAAAGCTGAGGTAGGTTTCTCTCACCTTCTGGTTGGTTCTTTTTAACTTTTACTATTGGAGAAAGCAAGATTTCAGAAAAGGTTAGCTAAGCTACAGGGAACTTATCACTGGAGATGACATAAACAGAAGAATGATACTACCTAAGTTAAATGGTCTCTGATGTCTTTAAAGATGAGAAGATTTTATTTTCATCACATCAGTTTGCAGATATTTAAAATTTAGCATTTATTCTTCAATTCTGGACTCCTTGTTTGGGGTTTTGATTTTGTTTGTGTGTGTGTTTCTGGGTTGTTTTGTTTTGCTTTTTTTTTTCAGAAGAAAAGCCTTCAGGAGGCTATCAGACCTGCAGCATTCAGTACAAAGAATCTGGTACTTTATGAAGGTGTTTCTGAAAATGCCAAAGGTTACCTTTCTGCATTTTAAAATACTTCTAAAAATATAGTTTATGTCTATGGGCCTATAGCATTGTCTCACTTTCCTCAGTTGATGGTATGGAGGACAGCAGGTTTTATCAGTGCACCTGAGAGCAGAGCAAGATAACAATCCTGCTTATTGGAAAAAAAGATTTTCCCAATTATTAGGATTTTGCTTAAAAGTGATCAATAATTGTACATCCTTTTAGAACAGGAAAGACATTTTTGGTCATTCTTTTTCTGGCTGGTTTCACCTATCACATATTCAATTATAAATACAAAGTTGTGGCATAGATCCCTTGTGAAAATGGCTAAAGGTGATACTAAAAGTGCCTCCTTCAAAAACAGGAATTATCTTAGACCCTGTACCCTTTGTTGGCAGACAGACAAAAAGTTCATCATTCAACAAAAAAGCAAAAATTGAATGGAGAACAAAGCCCATTGAAAGATTAACATTTTGAGAGGTGAGGGGAATTCTGCACTTCTACTGTTGCAGTCTCGTCACAGACAGATTTGGGGGTCATTTACTTCTTCTTCACCTCAAGTACTTGAACGCTATTATATCTAACATTAGTCAAGAGGCGAAAATGAGCCCTGAGCATTCATTCAATTTAAATGTTTTTTTTTCAGAAGCGTTTGTCAGTTCATGGGTTGGTCTGAACTAGTAGATTCAGTGGGTAAAGATAGGTCATGCTGAACTGTACATACAATGGCTGTGGTGTCACATCACGAAGTGTTCCTTGGAAAAATTCGTATCAACCTCCACAGTGGCCACAGCATGCCACTTCTCTAGTCCTCTGTGTATGACCAGTGCTTTAAAGCAGGTGTATAAAAAGATGCATTAGTTCTCTGATTGAAATCACAGGATAACTGCCCACAAAGTTGTACCAGTCCTAAGACAGTAAAAATAGAGGGCAGGAATATCTCAAGGTATTGTAAAACCTAAGGACTTCTGCAGTTTAATGGACTAGTTTTTGGTGGCAGTGTTGGAATGAAAGGCTGTCTCATATTCAGGTCTGCTCAGGGATGTGTCTGCAGAACTGTATGAGGATCTGAACAAGGGACCTGATGCAGCTGAAAAAACAGGTTTTGTTTGGGTTCTTTTTCAGCTGAATTCACTCCTGTTCTGGCACAGCTCTGAGCAGCTTTGGCCAGAATAACCAGTATCTTTGAGTGTTCAACCGTGGCTTGCATCTGCTGAAATCACATTCTCAATTACTGGTTTGGGGAACAGGAAATTCAAGGGCATCTTTCCTGGCAAGTATTTATTACTAGACAATCAAACACAACAGATAATGGCCTGTATGCCAAAGAGATGGACATAAATTTAAAGAGCTGAGGTCCCTCGCTTGGAAGGAGCAATGGCAAAGCTGTCTCCTGAATAAGGCAAAGAAGAGTTTAGCAGCAATACCAGTGTAATGTATTCCTTCTGTCTGCACTGGGCACATTGTCCTCCCAGCTGGTTCAGCATAACTGTTTATAAGGCAAGCAGTTATGTAGGTGGGGTAGTGAGCTGATTCTACTAAGCCTCTTTCTCTTTTGCTTACATTGTTATTTCCAGTATATTCACAGCCAAATAAACCAATTCAAGGCCAGTAATCTGGAGCACAGGAGAAGAAAAAGCATCTTTTTGAGGTGACAGATGAGAGGCAGTAAAACTCTCATGCATGTGCTAAGGTGAAGGGAACATACCAGAACTCTGCAAGTCCCCATAGAGGCTCTGACACCCATTTTACCGTTGCTCTCAGAACAAGAAAGGATTTCTTTTCACTTTCATGAGCTGTCAATCTCTGTTCAACGACATGAACAGTTAGCTCACTCACTAAAATCCATTTTTCATGCATTGCCCTCTTTGTAAGGGAGAGTAAATTCTTTCCTTTACTTACTATGCTTGAAATTTAACTTTCTTGCATAAGACTGTAGAAAAAAGTTCTGTGAGTCACAAAAAGGAGCATTAAAGGCAATTCAACTTTTACTTTTTTTTTTCCAGTTTATGAATGTCTGAGCATTAAATGACTCAAGCTTATTAAGTATGAAAAATTGCACTAGAATTTGAACATAATTTGATGATAAATAATTAACTTAGAAAATTAATGCCAACATCATAAACCATCATATGCATGATATTCAATATATAGCTAAATTCAATAATAAATATCTTATGGAATCATATAACTGAAGCCCACACAAGACTAAGGAAGCTGCCAAATGTAGTATCATATCCAGTTGGCTTAGTCAGCAAGAAGCCAACTGGTCCACAGATGCTCTTTTTTCTATGAGAAGATATCCTCTTTTGCAAGTCTCCTGTCTGCAAAATGTTTCGTATGAACTCTTCTCCTCCTGCAGGCTGTAAATAATTTATTCATCAAACCCTTTTATTTGTAGCAGATGGAAAATTTGGTACAAATTTAAAAACAAAAAAGAGGAATATTAGACACTTAGGTGAATAAATCTAATTACTTTGTACTGCACTAACTTGTAAAATAGGCCTTAAGGCATGGGAACCAGCTGACACCCAGATGGATTTGGGTGCCTTTTCTCTGGCTTAGACAAGAACTGGAAAAGAAGTAATTTTTCCTGAGAGTGCTTGTTCATCATACGTAAGGATGTGAACACAGGTAATGAGGTTACGATGTTTTCCTGTATCCAGTGTTCCCTTACTATCCACGTCCAGTGTCCTTGTCTATTCATGCAGCTGCCTAGCTGAGGTCCAGCCCGTGTGACATTAAAATAAACAAGACCTGGTATGGTTCCAGTTCTTTTTCTTTCAGGACATGCACATTTTTGGTTTAGCAAAACAGCAAACTGTTTTTAATTGACTATAGAACATAACTTGCATTCCTGCACTTGGCATTTTATGCAAGGTCACAAAGAGAACAAGCACACTATTCCTACATATATTAAGAGAATGGTTCTCAAACTGCTTCTGTCACTTCCAAAGAAATACTGCTACCATTTGCATTATGGGTAAAAGGCTCAAAATATTACCAGTAATATAGTTGCTACTCTAGCAACAAGAAAGCTTTGTTACTTTGATTATACATTTCTGTTTATAAAATATCATTTATCATTAGATAACTACTTACATGTGATGGTGTGACAATAGCTCCTTCTGTAATGCAGCGACACAAACCAAATAAGCTGTATTTTATTCAATTAAGGTTTAAAATATATCAGAGTAAGGATACATAAAGTATGTTTTGAACTCTATAATGCTGTGACTTCCAATTCATTTGAATAGTATTCTATATAAACAACATCAGATCATGGACCTATTTCTTACAGAGTGACAATGTAAAAATTAATGGGACAGAGGTAATACAGTAGCATATGGGGAGGAAAGAGGAATTACATAAATTTTAGTAATAGGAAATATCCTGAGAAGTCTGTTTGGTGTAAGAATTACTGCAAGAACTCTTCCTTTTGAGTGTTATCTTGGACTGAACTGTGTTGGGTCCTGGAAGCTGGCCTGGATCTTTGTTGTTGAAATACTGCTGACGGTTTGATTGAAAATCAAGAAAAGGAGGGCATGTTAGTTTTCTGCTGTTTTCTGTGAATGTATAAATGTTCCTGTTTCTGTGACCTTCATCCAAATTAAGAAAAGAAGAATTTTGCCATTAATTTCAGAACACTCCTTTGCGCCAGGCAATGTGCCTTTGTTATTGAAGCTATGTGTCAGAGTTGTATGACAATTTTTTTTTCTTATAATAAGGGATCCCTCATGCAACTGCTATCTGGGGTTTGGCTCTTAAAATGTGTTTTGGCAGAGACTAATGCCAATATCAAGTATAAAAATAATGTCATTATGACCGGATTACTGACTTGGAAGTTAATTGAAGGCATTGCTTTCATAGACAACACAAAGTGATCTCCAAGCCAAAATTTCATGTTCTTTACCGTTTAAAAAAACAGTGTTCTCAGACCAATGAGACCAGATGTTCCTATGCATCCAGCTGCTCCCACCCTGACTTGCATATTTTATATTTCCCAGAAGGCATTTAAAATCTGCAGCATCACCATTGAGTTTATTGCACTATTAACTTAAAAACTGCATCAACTGTTGTGTGGTATTTAAGTAGAAAATATAGTGTGGATGGGTTATTGTTGCAGGAAAAGAGGGTACTGTTCTCCTCTACTACAATTCTAGGAGACACAAATGCAATTTCTTTTTTTTTGTAAACAAATTATCAATAAAAGTTTTTTTTCCACCAAAAGATATTTGCATGGCTTCCACCTTTAACTGCCTTTTCCAATCAATTTAAAAATGAAGGAATTAACATTGAACATACAACCTTTTCAGCACAACTGGGCAGTTAGGCAGAATCACATAAATAAAAGTTACTGGGTTAAGAATGAGAAAATATTGTTACAGCTGTAAGGGCACATACTTTCAACTAGTTCAGTTAGTTATATACCTAGTACCAAGTTCAACACATTATGTTGACTTAGTTTAATTTAATTCTTTTGCCTTATTGCACTTTTATTACTTTGTTACTGTCTTAGAGAACTTCTACTAATATACTCCTACTGACTTTCACTGACAATGTGGGCTACTTTAGGCTTTTCAAGCCACAGACTTCACAAAAAATAAAGGAGAAGGATTATTCCTCTGGGAAGTAGTTTTGATGTACAGTCTCTTACTTATGGAGTATACGTGTGATATTTTGTAAGTCTGGTCAGCCATGCTAGATAAAGCAGAAGAAAGATACATGGAAATATGCCATATCCCACATGCCATATTCCATATTTCTCTTTGGCATTTGAAATCTGTGTGGCTGACAACAGGGAATGAGAATCCTGGCTTTCTACAGAAGCTGACTGAAAATAGCAGTAGACAAGGAAACATAAGATTATCAGCTTTGAGAACCAAACTAAAAAAAGGTTTCATCTAAAATATTCTGTAGTGTTAAGTTTCACATACTCATCAGTGAATATAACAAGATTAAAAAATGGATAGTTTTTTTTTTCTGACATGTTTCAAATAAAATTTGATTTATTTAAGCACAGTAGATGTTTTTTTCACCTGTAACAGCAGGAAAAACATACAGGGAAGAGCTTAGCACATGTAACAAGATCATACAACATCAGCGGTACATGTAGCAATACTCTTGATGAAGTAATAGCTTGTGTGTTTTTTTCCATTGTCATAATCTTCCAGCAGCATTCCTGGGAAAATCATTATAGTTTAATCTTTGTCCTCTGCAGGTACAATATCTGGCTTTCAAAGTCTCACACTAATCTGTGTTGTGACACAAAGGGCAAGACCTAGTCCTGCAGTACCACCCTGAATAATTATTTGGTTGGCATTTCTTCTTGTACTCAAAGGGAGTGCCAAGGTTGAGTTGGACACTGAAGTCTCATAAAGTTTTGTATTTATTTTATGTTTACAAGAGTGATCACAGACTCAGCTAGCTGCCTTGAGAAAACAGGTCTCTGGAGCAACACCCAAGAGGTTGTACTTTAAACCTGAACTAGTAGAGCTTTGCAGAAATAAATACCTGTATTGCATAACACTGAAAAGGTATTTCAGGGATTTTTTTCTGTTATGAATAGATATGGCATGCCTTCAAAGGTCATTATTAATTTTTCTAGAGTCCCAAATGGAATGTACTTCAGCCTCCTTCTTTCATTCTCTCCACTGTCTTCTGACAGCTTTTGTTGTTGTCTAGCACTTCTTTAGAAATTGCCTAGCAAGTGTATTTAAGTACAGTAATGCATATGTGGAAAATGAATGTTGCCCTTTTTAAACTGAACATTCACACTTGGAATAGTTTTGAGAATTGTAACTCTTGAACCTAAGGCAGCTATGGAAGGTAAACATTACTATTATTATTAGTGTGGGTGTGATTTATTGCCCATCACCATCATGGCTAACAACTAGCCATGCAACAACCAGGATAGGGTATTGTACAATCATGCCATCCCTGCACAAGGTGGAGTATTTGGTATGATATACTTTGTGTGGGGCCCTCTGATTTTGGTGTTTAGGATCTGAGTTATGTGAAATTCTGCTTCAGGCTGTCCCTCTGAAATGGTCGCTTCACTTCTGCATCCTGCAGACAACACTCTACCAGGTCCTAGCACTGACAGTATTAGTGACCTAATGGTTCATGTTCCACTTCTCTTTGTAAACAGACAAGCCATAATGTCTGTGAGGAAGTGTGTCCCAAGCATGTGTCCTGCTTAGTGACAGGCAAAATATTGGTATCAAGTAGCACTAGACACTAAAAGTGTCCTCAGCACCAACATCAGCTTTCAATATTGCACAGACATTCACAGTTCGACATTGATGCCCTATGCTGTCCCGTTTGACCTGCTGCAGGTGGGCTTGTTGCAACCCTGACTTTGTGTAGTTCTCTGGTTCCTGGTCACATGCCTGGTAGCACTTTTCCCTTCTCAGCAAAACTTTGGCGAATTTGGCGAGCTTAGTCTGAGTTGGTAGGGAGTCACTAATGAAGGCAATTCTATACTAAGGTGGGAAACCTTTTGTCTGGACCAAAATCTCTTTGGTCCATCTGGCTCCTGCAGAGATCGCATTGCCAAGGAAATGGGATAATAAGTGTAGAGAAAAATATTGCCCCACTTTACACAAAATCCCCTGAATTTTTCTTTTCTAAAACTTTAATAGGAATATGATGGTACTATGATTTTGTTATTTTTGGCATCTCCCTCACATAAGATTTGTCATTTCCACCAGAAACTTTCCCTCCTTGTTGTGTATTCTGGGTCAGCAGTGGACCATTCAGGCACAACCCAGTAGCAAAAAACGGCTTTCAAACCAATGCCCTATGCTACAGCTAAGTTCTTTATTAACATTTATCTGAAATCTAAACTGGAGTTGAATCCTACATTCTCGTCTTCCAAACTAGAAACTGAAGAACAAAAGAGAAAAAGAAAAATGCAATTCAGAAAATATTTTATTGAGTACAATACCATTTCATTGTAGGCTTTATAAAACACCACCAACCTCTCTGAGGTTGAATACAGCTTGGGCAGGTGCACAAGGAGTGGGAGAGGGACAGCATCTGCAAATTTTCATGCAAGAGGCATAATATGGGATATTTGCATCCAGATGATACCTTGTCATAGTGCCCAAGTTTGCACTAGCTTGCCAGAAAAATGAACCTACACTTAAATTTTATAAAGGATTGTAACAATCAGCTACAAGTTCAAATTCACTGGGTGTTGCTACTGGAGATTCAACAATTAAACTCAAGATCATAAAATGAAAATCAGGAACTTGTAATAAAAGTACTGTAGGGAGCCTTGTGTGGAAACAGGATTAACTCTAATTCCAGAAACTGATGCTAAACAAGACATTATAACCACTGTAGAAAAGGACAGCTGCAATTTTTACCAATATACTGACATCTAACTTCCATTTTTAGCAGACGGAAAACAAGGACATTTCCTGGAATTAATCCCACAACACGTCTATTCAAGACCTGGCATCATGGTTCTTGGAAGGAGATTAAACAAACAATTAATTGTCCATAGACAATTTTCAGTTGCATGAAGCAACTGAACACTCATAGAAAACAGCCTTAAGTGGGGTACAAATGTGGTAATATTTGTATGAATGAAGTTGCTGCTTAATGGAATGTAGGCCAGCTAATTTTTCTGGTGTAAGTGTTCATTTTCAGTGATGGTAAAGCATAAACGCGCTATAAAATGTAGGAACAGTCAAAAGCAGCTTCTAAAAAGTTTCTATATTGCTTAAATTCTCTCAACCCCACCTCTTCATGAAGTATACATACATTCAGAGACCGTAAGAAGTTTTCAGGCTGACCATAATTCTACAGCTAACTCTGGACTTTATGAGCTGGTCCCCACAGAATCTTTAAAAATCTGCCATGAAACCTGCACTGTACTGCTGAAGAATTGAGGAGCACTTGTTATAATTGTAAATAAGAAGGTAAGTATAGCACTTAATACACCATATTACACAGAGACTTCCATTGTCCTTTGGGTGTGGATTTCCCAATGTATAAGTACCACCACTTTGACAGGAAATAATTTTGTAAAGTAGGATGGAACAATTTGTTAACTACAATAATATTTCCAAATGGAAAAGAAATTATTAATCCACATTTTAAACCAAGAAAAATGGAAAGGTGAAGTTTAGCATATTCATTAGCAATTAGAGGAAATAGTCCAGGAAGGCCAAAGTATTCAAATAATTCAGAAAGGTTCTGTTGAAATGAATTTCTTTTTTATTAAAAAGACAATACATTCTCAAGAGAGCACCTTCTGCAATGAAATAATTTAGTTTCTTCATATAGACACATCATACACAATGTTAACAACCATGAAAAACAATACAAAATGCTTTCAAATTTAACAAGTAGAAAAATATAACTAGTATATATGGCAATTGTGAATCTAATACTGTACAGAAGTATTTATGGATTTTACAAATAAATAATAGCTTAAATGCCCTTTTTAAATCTTCTAACTGTACACTGGAACATAGGTTCTGAAGCTTACCACTAATTTGCCACAAATGTGTGCCAGTCAAATGTTCTGCCCACAAGCTCAAAAAACCTCTTGTTGGGTTCATGGAAATATTCCTGCAGTTTCTCGAGTAACCGGATATCTACCCGTGGGTGTGCTCGTCCCTTGGACTCATGTAGACAGCGCTCTCTCCCACTGTCTCTCAGGCAGTAGAAACCCTTGGTTTTATTGAAATAAAAATTTGAAGCATTTATCTGTGGTGATAACTTCAAAAATCTCTCTACTTTTTCTATTTCTGGAAAGGGATCTTTGATTAGTTTATCCCCATCTACAATGTGGATATGATCAAGAGGAAAATACTTCAGCCAGTTCTGCATGTGAATGTAGTATAAGCTTCTGTTTATTGCCTTGTAGTCCACATTGAGTTCACCATCTTTAATCAGGAATTGTTCAATGGATGGGTATGGTTTGTGCTTCTGCATGTGGTTGTAGAACACTTGGGTGTAATCTGATAGTACTCTCTCACTTGGGTCTCTTAAAATAAGGAGTAGTCTCATTGATTGGTTCATGTTATACACTCTTTCAGGCACTTTAGGTGATGTGAAATATGCTGGAGTTTTTTCCACGGTGATCTGATGGGGATACGAGAATGGCATTTGATTAATATACCATTGCAATCCATTCCTGTAATGATCTTCCCAGTCAAAGAAGTGAACTTCACTTTCTGCTGCTGAAATATCTGGATGGAGACTCAACATCTCTAACAAAGCTCTTGTTCCACCTTTTCTCACTCCAATAATAATAGTCTGTGGCAGCTGCTGACATGATCCATTAGAATGAATGTTTTCCTTGAAGTCATTTTTCTGAGATGTTTTCTTTAAAAGCTCTCTCTGAACAGACTGAGAGGAAGTCTCAGCATTTGAATTTATAGCTGGTCTGGAAGGCACTATCTGAGGTTGAACAACAAGCAACACAGCTCCCAGCAGAAAAGCTGCCATGACAGAAGTTCTTAGTCTGGTTTCACTCAAGCAGGTAATAGGGCATGGAGCGATTTCCACTGAGAACAACTCTTAAAAGTTGTTTTTGTTTTGCTGAGCGAACATGTATTTCTCAAGCAGAAACTTTGCTGAAAGAGAGAAAAGAAAAAGAAAAAGCACATTATCTTATATTCAGACATATTGCTACTAAAGCCACTCTGCAAATATCTTTTGTTTTTCACAACTGAACAAACGTCTTTAGCTTTCCTAACTCTAGGGTCATAGATAAATTGGTGTAATTAAATGTTTTAAAAGACAGGCATATACAACAATGACACAAGAAAATTATTTCCAGTCATCAGGAGACATGAACATTATGAATCTTTCATTTGCATCCAGAGTACTATTACCTATTTTTAAAGAAAAATCTGATTTCCTTGGAGCTGAACCACAATCACAGGAGAATTAAGTGGGGTTTTTTTAATCTACAAGAAGTTTTGTCTTCGAAACAAAACATAGAAAGGAAAAGGTATGGACTGGACCAAAAGAGCCTTCCTAAAAGCTGAAGGTCTTGTAGGATATCTGGGAATTATAGGCTCCCGAAGAACCATGTGACAGCAACCTTAGAAGTCAACCTTAGAAGTCAACTTTTTTCCTCTGGGAAAAAGGCTCATGCATATAGATAGAGCTGTCCAATATGAGAAGGCCACATTCTCCTGGGAAGTTAGGAAGAGCTCTAGGTAAGTAGTAGACCAAGGAAAAGTTGAATTTTTATGTCATTTTTAAGTGAAGTTAGCTTTTGCTTTGTGCTTAGTGTTTCTAAGGATAAAATAGGTGGCATGCACACTGGCCCTGCAAAAAGGTAAAATAATGAAAGCATAGACTATAGTATGACTGAATCAACAAAACACTAAAAGATCTGTGATTCCAGTCTTGATACTCAGGAAAGAAAATACACAATGGATACTTCTGAAGGTCATTTCAAGAGTTAGCAAGCAAGCTGCTGTGATGTAAAGAACTAACTTTAGACTTTATCAACAGACTACTAAATACCACGACTGAACACCCTTTAAAGGTCAGGGTATTTTTAATGCAATGTTTGAAGTGAAATTGTAACAGTCACACACACAGTAGAGCTGTTAGATTGCTACATTATGAGCAGGCTGCATACACAAGCTCCCTGAATTAAGAAGCCTTCCAGACTTTATACCTTCAGTGAAGGGCTGGTGTGCACTTTGGTATGGTCTAACTCCACTGAGAAGTAGAAGCCATGATGGGTGAGCACCTGATTGCTTTGCCTTACAGGCTATTGTAATTATGAATTTAAGCTTGGAACAGCACGTACTGTGCCAGCTAACAAGGGCTGAAATACGAAATTACATATGAACAACCTGAGGAAATGCAAGGGCTAGATTTTGGAAATTCTCCAGAGAATCTGAAAAGAAACTAATGACTTTTCCACAATAACCTAAGTGCCAGTGCAACAAGGACTAATGATGTGTTTCTAAGTGATCTAAAGTTCTGTTTGATAGCTTTGCATTTAGAGAGGTCATGACTCCATCCTGAATGGAGCAGGTCTGCTTCCTGATGTTTTCTACTGATTACCACTGTGGTGCTTTCCCTTTTTCCATTTTTAAAGGGCTACAAGGCAGCAATATTGTTAGGAAGCAGAAATCAAGGCCGAGAAGACTAGGAAGCAAAGTGTCACGATAAATGTGAAGTTAAGAGAGTGCCTCCCTGTATGCACACAGGCTTTGAGCATGTGGGCATACCCTGTCTCAGGCTGTTCTGTGACAGCTGATGTGAGACAACTTTGTAGAGGAATTGAGTTTTTTTCCATTTTTGGCCATTGTTAAATTTTCTCTGGCTGAAAGAGTGCCATTTTATCTGTCATCATTAGTCTTCTGCTCTCTTTCCCTGTCCTTACCGTTACTGCTAATCACTCTCAGCTTAATCTACACCAGTTTTAACAAGAAATAATCTTAATAGCCCCACACTGTGGATGTTGATGGGGGGAGACACTGGGTGACAGAAAACTTGGTAAATTCCTATATTCCTGGTGGATGTCCTCACTGCCACCATATTCAACAGTAATGGGAGCAAAGGATACAGCTCCAGCCAGACTGGATGGGCAGCTCAGTAAGTAAGAACAACAAAACATCAACTCTTGCTGAATTTTAAGGTCACAGATTAAAGGAATAGCCACTTACTTCAGAGTATATTTTAAGTCACTAGCTCCATAAATAGTAAGGCTGAGTTGTTGTCTTAACACCTTATTGGAAAAGCATAATAGGATTCCAGCGAGGAACAGGTTGAACTGTGTTGAAAGGAGTGAAGTTAAAGCCTAATGGTAGGAATTCATTTCTTAGTAATCAGATTGAAATATGCTATGCTAATAGCCAAGTTCTGTGACAGACTGTCTCTGGAAAGTTTCAGAAAGATTCAGTTTTGGCTGCTGGTCTTAGATAATGACAACACACTGCTGGGCTTTTTTTTTTTTTTTTTTTTGTTCCTTTTTTTTTTTCCCCCTCCTGTTGTTTTGGGGCTTTTTGGCAGGTTTTCTGTGAGTTTTTTTTTTGTTTTTTAGAATGAACTATATATACCAATTCATTGGGACACTTAATTCATAATTCATAGTTTGCATACTACTCAGTTGCCAGCTTTTCTATTCAAGCTTTCCTTTGGCTGTGTACAGCATAGGAACTTTTCAGGAAGAGACACAGCAAGGTGTCTTTTTACTCTAGCTCTTCTCTTGTTTTGGCTGGCATCTTTGAAATCAGGCTTGTGGGATATTACAGGTGTGGTACGAGGAGCCTCACCTCACACAGGTTTTTGAGACTCAGTGGAGCTATGCCTCCGTGTCATCCCATTCTTAAACACTTCTGTGGGGCACAGTTTTTTCTAAATAAACAAAAGCAACTGTTTTCTGTTTCAACATGAAAACCCAGAATAATACAGGAATATCTTCTATTTCAGACATACAGAATATTATTGTTCCTCCTCAGCTATTTTTTCAGGTGTACCTCTTTCACTGCAGAAGACTACTATAGTGTCTGTAGCATTTATTTTATGCACTCCCAAAGAAACATATCAGTAATTATGCCATTCAGAGTACCTATGTGCTATTGTTGTTTTGTTTGCAAGCAATAAAGCTTTGTCTGCCTTTTCTCTTTATTCTGTTTTGTTTCTCCCAAACTGTAGAGGCCTCATATCTGGATCAATTATTTTTTTGCATTAGACTAATGCAACACAATGGACATGACTGTGCCTCTAAATTCAGCATGAAACACATGATGTGTGGGAAAAGTGGTCTTCAGGAATAAAGCAGCACATAAATTGGTTGTCATTCAGCTTTCATCTACGTCCTCTTTAATGCTCTAGGTTGCTCTGTAGTTTGGAGTCCAGAATTACAGCAGTTTATATAAAATGATGCAAACATATATTCCATAGTTTTATAATTGTGGGTCTGAAATATTCTTTCAACAATAATAAGCATGCACTGAGGAGTTTATAGCAGCCACTCTGCCAAGTTACTTTCCTGCTTTAAGGATTCTCTTCATTGCATTCACAAGTCATGCAGAGCATACATGACTTCATTCGATGACTTTGTATTCCAGAACTAGTACAAAAAATTTAATGGACAGTCATTACTATTGTATTTGCTACATGTAAACAGGCAAGTTGGAAAAGAAACACAGTTTATGTTAAATGGTGCTTTGAAGATTATACCAAGACTTTTCAAAAAGTCTGATTGCTTCCTTAATCTTTTCTTCAGCTTTCTCCAATTAATTAGCACAATGTGCCATCCTGTTTATTTAACAAGATTCAATGTGGACTTCATGATTAAAACCTCTTCTATAGTAATAGTAACTTGGAAATAAATGGAAACTTTCATCAGCAAATGCAGTATGATGGCCAGAGGCTGTCATATGTCATTGACTTTTAAGCATGGTACAGAACACTTTGAAGCATGTGTCATGATTTTATGATTTCTGACTATTTCTTACCATTTTACAAAGGTATTTTAATGTATGTTTATCATGACTCAGTGACATTGCCTAAACTACCTAGATTATATACACTTCTTAGTTTAATATGAACAAACAAAACAAGGTAGTTTCTTCCTGGACTGATAAGTTCATTTTTGCTGGGAATGGGAGGGGGTTGGATTTAGATCTGAACTTTCATAAGAACCTTTGAGTTAGTGGGTAGGTGGAAACACAAGCAGTGTCTGTAAGGCAATCACTAAGCATCAGGCAGAGTCTGCTAGAAGATTTGACAGGGATATACTTCACAAAAAAAAAGCCCACAGCAACACAATGAGAGGTTTACCAGAGCTAATGCGACACAATTACTACCAGGACACTAACTAGGAGAGGTAAGACTACATCCTTTCCATAAGCATGCAGGTGACTTCACCTGCATTAAAGAGAAGTTGTGTTTTCCTGGTTCTTTAGGGACTATGGGCAAAGAGGTTAAGTTTCAGATGTCCTCACTTTCTCTTCTTCACTGGTGAGATCTCTGTCCATGCATCTGAAAAAAACAGTCTGGACTGAATGAGAATCATAGTTCAGTTGCTAAAGTTTGTCTGTAGAGGGAGATTAGAGCTGAAAATCTGAGACATTCTGTTCTTATAAAGTATATTTAGTTTTGCAGATGTGATAGAACCTCAAGGACAGTTTGTGGACTGTATTCCCTTGCACATATTTGGGCACTCAGTACTGCAAAATATAAGACCAACATTGCTGGTTAAAACTAGCTCTAGAGTACAACCCACACATCTGCTATGCTGCCTTCTATTGGAAGAAAAAAAATTCCTCTGAGATAACCAACTTTCTAAACTGATAAAGAGTCAGTGTTCTGAACATTTGTATTCAGTGATGTGCATAAAAAAAAACTGAACTAGAGCAATTGCAGTGTACTTGAAATCCTTCAAGAACTCATTGATATGAACAGTATATTCCTATCCTCTAAGGGTAGACTCTGTCCACTCTTAAAATATATTCCTTAGTTGTTTATATGAGCTCAAGTGCCACTTTGTATCCGGATTACATAAAACTTCCCAGTACAGCTATCACTTAGAGCTCAGCCAAGAGCATGAAAGGGAGCAAATTTTAATTTTTTTTTAATTTAATTCAATTTATGAAACATGTTTTTGCTTGGAAATATATTCTGAATTTTGCTATTTTTATCTATTAAACTGTCTCAAAGTTCCCTCTTCATGAAGAAATTAATTCCATACTTCCTCCTCATACACGTGTTTTAAAATCACATTTTAACAGATGTTTTAAACATGTGTCAATGAAATGCTTGAAGTCTAGTTTTCAGTAATTAACTACAAGTACTTGCCTACATTAGTGAGTGCTACAGAGACAAATGTAAAAAATTAAATAGACCTACATACTATTGAAGCTGTAGATCTCTAGGAGCATAAACTATTGATCACCTCATGATATATTAAAAAAGCCATTTGCACATTAAGAAGGGATGTGAAACTATAGGTAATTGTATGAACCTGTTTTACAGTGCCTGGATGATACGGTCTATGTGCATTTCCCAAATTATATTAAAACTGCTGCACAACCAGCAGAAATTAAACCTTGGCTTCAACTTTTATAGTCAGATGTTAAGAAATCTAATCATAATTTCAGTGCTGTTATGATGATATATTGTCTATCAGCCCTAAGACTTCAGAAATACACTTTAAAAAGTGTCTAAATTTTGGGAAGGGGAACTTCACAAGCTGAGAAATGTTGACTTGGTAGGAAGTATTTTTGGCTGAAATCTGCTGTATTTCTGCACCTGCTGTGATAAATACAGTTTATGCAAATTAGATAGGCCACCAGTTCATGACTTCTAAAGAAGGAGTTCAGCTCCAGTGTGAGCAGTAATGTAGCAAATTTATAATAGACTGTGGTTATATATAACACGCACTTTTTTTCTTAAGGTTAGAAGGGACCATTCCAGTCTTTCATGCCAAGAGATCATAACATTTTTTAGAAGAGAAAATACCCTAGATTTCAGAGAACCTCACGCAGGTAAAACTAAAATGGGACATTACACCACAATAAAAATAAACTTGAAAAGCTCAGGATGCACAGGAATTTTTGTAGTGAATGCTAATACAGAATCCCCTTACCACCTTCTAGCAATTTTTTTAATACCTGTCAGGATTCATTTTTTTTCACAAAGAGGGTACACTGTACCACTGCCTTTTCTATCTCCACATAAACCCAAGTACTAAATTCAAAATCCAGAAATTACTCCCCACCCCACACTCCAAGCAAAATGGGTCACATTCTAATTAGGAAGCAGAAGTCTATTGCACAGTTAATAGAGTTGATTCCTAATTCATCAAAGCTATCCCCAAGAAAACAACCTGTGTGAAAGGATGGCTCTGTCCTGCCTTGCTCCCTTTCTGTACAAAGGCTTACCTTAACTGGATGTATTAAAATAGGTAACACAGCAGACTAAGCAATCTCATTCTCATTTCCTCTGCCAAGCAATGACTTACCACTCCCCGTAGCTGTGGGCCCTCTTTCAAATACCAGTAAGATATCTAAAACAAAATTAAAACCAAGCAAAAAACCAAACACCCCAAACCTCCAAATAATCTTTTAGTTCATATTCCAAGTAAATTTCTGTGTCTTCCACTCTCCTGCCTTCAGCATAACACTGGAGCAGGGTGCGTACTGGTGAGGTCATCACTGTATTAGACTTAGCTAAACCAATCAATTTACTAAGCAAAGCACTACACAGTGACCTGGAGGGAACCCTCATGTTCTGGAGTGACAAATGAGATGACCCAGCAGGATCTCCCATCGTGGTCTGCCTTGGCATATTACAGTTTTCTTTTTCTCATTATCAAAACTTTTCATGGAAATCCATCAGCTTTGACACATTTTTGGGCTCTGACAGCTTATAAGCTATGGGTGGCATTTCTAGATGAGGGAAGGGAGAGATCCCAGGCTAGTCAGACTAATAAAAACATTTTGATTTCCTTTAATTAAAAGTAGAAGAGTTGTATGTATCTATACATACATGCATGTATTGGAAAAGTGTTTTCCACGCACTCTGTTCTTCTGTAATGTCTGTGTAAGTATATGGCTAGTTCAGAATAACTAAGGTAGTATCCTGACAAGGGGAGGGACACAGACAGGAACCTGGCAATCCTGAGATTGTAATTTGCTGTCAAATTAGTGTCTCTTCACTGCAACAGCTGGCTTTGCTTCAGATGCACAATCTTGCTGCTGACCTACCAGAGGTATTTTTTGGCTATGTAATATCAAAACCCTCTGCATTTTTGAAAAAGGAGAAAAACCAGGGTGGGTACTGAAGGGGTGGATGTGCAAGAGATAGCTAAAGTTGATATCAATGGCTATGCTCTTAGGGAGAGGTGCTGATTTCTGAGCAAAGTGGCAAATGCACTTGCTCAAGAGCGCAAGAAGTGCTGGCAGATATAAATTGTAACAGCTATTATATTTATACTTACAAATTAAGTTTGATACCCAGACAATATATAAGTATTCACCACTGAACCTGTTCTGATATGTTCCATTTGCCATATATACTGCAGAGGCTCACAGTAGGAGTGGGCACTGCAAGGATCTCATGCCAGAAAGATGCTCCCTGCAGACATTCTATCCCCATGCCATTCAAGCATGATATTCCTAGAACTTCACAGATTTTTTTTCCCACTCCAGTATCCGAAGAACAGTCTTGAAACAGGGAAAGCCCTCCACCTATTGCACTAACACAGAGAGAAAGGAGAATCATATACTTTAATTCTCAGTCAACTGAGGTGATTTAACTGTCTGTACTTAGCTGCGTGCCCCTTCCTGATCTTTTGAATGTCTGGCTGGAAGATGAGACCAAACCCAAACTCTTCCATCTGGGGGCTGCCACCCCTCCCTCTCGGCATCCTTTTGTCCCCAAGAGATCTGAACTGCACACACCTTTATCCTTGGAAAACACACCAAGAACTGCGGTAATGAAGCCTTCGCTGTACTATTCTGGAGTGCCAGTCCTTAAAAGCAGAAATGGGCTCAAATCAAGGCTTTGTGCCCTCCTGCCAACCCCCAAAGACCACTGTGCCCTCCAGCCCTATGCAGCTCGCCAGGTTCCAGTTCAGCACGCTGCATCCAGCCAGCTCCAGCCTTCAGCAAGGGAACGGGTCGAAGATGCTCAGCAGAGCTTTAGCAAATGTTCTGCCAGATCGGAATCCCGCACCATGGCACCCCGCTTCCACTGTGCTACCATTCTGCCTTTACGTGTGCTTGTCATTTAGGCACAAGGGAAAGAAGGTGAGGAAAGTGCCCAGGGTCCACACCTGGCCAGGTGCTGCCGACCTCTTTGCTTTTCGCCCCCCTCCTTTCTGTCCTATCCCCCCGACAGCGCTGCCTCCCAGGGCCGGTCCCGGTGAGTCCGGAGAGCTGGGGCAGCGCCGCGCGTCCCTGCGGGGGCCGGGGCCGGCGCTCAGATGCCGTGGACCGGGCAGGCGCTCCCCAGCCCCGCGGCGGGGCGGCGCTC
>VZRZ01008644.1:2046867-2093421 GCA_013398175.1 Climacteris rufus
GGCCCGCGTCACCGCCAGGCCCCGCCCGGCCCGCGGGGTGCGGCGGCAGCGCCCGCCGAGGGGGAGCCGCTCCGCGCGGTGCGTGCCCGGGAGCACACGCCGGTGTGCAGAGGGGAGTTCGCCCAAATAATGGTACAGGTCTGGGAAAAAATGGTCTGTCCGCAGAACGCACACCTTCCCCCACCTCCATGTCATCGTAGAATATCCTGAGTTGGAAGGGACCCACAACGATCAAGGAGTCCAAGTCCTTCGATTGCCTTCTTCCTGTAATTATAAAAATAACACCCATGCGAGGTCGCATGAATAGCAGTCTTATAGCACTTCTATTTAGTTCTTGTTTATGTTCTCGGGACTTTACAAGGTGGCTCTTTTCTTTGTTTGTTTGTTTTGCATTTCCACTGAAATGTTTTCTGTTCAGCCAGATTAATTTGAAGCAGGATGGACGTCTAGAATGACACAAATGCTACTTTCTAAGAGCAGCGGGGAAATGACCTCCCAGGGACTTAAGTCATTTAAAGGTTAGTTTACTGAAATAGGTCTGTACTTAACTGAGCTGTGTTTTTTTTTTCAAAACAACATGCATTAAAACCACCATTAACATACTGCATCCATTATTTCAACAGCCAAACTCTTCAAATGTACTGTGATCAAAATGCAGGCCCAAACAACTAAAAAAAAAAAAAAAAAAAAAAAAAAAAGCTCAGTTGATTTTGATCAGTTCTTTGCAGTCTGATAGATCTCACAGAGGTAGGGTATTCCCAAAGCAGGCCGATTAGCACTGGTTGTACACAGGTCTTAGTTTTGTTTGCATAAAGAGGTAACCTCTATTCCAAACTTTCATTTCTTTTCTGTAGTTTTACCTCTGTAGCTTTGCTTGGAAGGAATAGTTGTTTGTTCATGAGTTTTCTCAGAGCCCTGCTGTTCTCCAATGGCACATGCTTAAATGGATTTAGGGTTTGATGTTTGAATTTCCATCCGCATTGGTGGAGCTGTTTGCACAAGCGTTTCCGGACTGGGTTCTCACTGCACAAATACACCAGCCAGGTTTATTTCATTGTGCTGCAAGAAACTGTTGCTGTGGCTGCCATGTGCGCACTGGGAGGTTGGCATGAGCTGGACCTAAACAACTTTGAGTGATCTCTTTAAATAAGCTGTGGATGAGAATGGCTTAAATCACCTCTCCAATCTTTGACAGGACACTGGTTGATATCCCTGTTGAGACTGGACTAATAGAAGAATTGCAGGATGCTATCATAAAATCATGGAATCAAAGAACATCTTGGGTTGGAAGGAAACTTAAAGTTCATCTAGTTCCAACACCCCTGTCATGGGCAGGGACAGTATTAGCTAAATGAGGCTGCTCAGGGCCACATCCAACGTGGCCTTGAACACTTCCAGGGATGTGGCATTCACAACTTATCTGGCCAACCTATTTAAGTGCTTCACCACCCTCACAGTAAAGAATTTTTTACTGATATCTAATCTAAACCTACCCTCATTCAGTTTGAAACTATTCCTCCTTGTCCTGTCACTACATGCTCTTGTAAATAGTCTTTCCCTTTCTTGTAGGCTCCCTTTAGATACTGGAAGGCTGCAGTTAGGTCACCCAAAGCCTCCTCTTCTCCAGGCTGAACAAATCCAACTCTCTCAGCCTTTCCCCATGGGACAGGTGTTCCACCCCTCTGTTCATTTTGGTGGCTTCCTCTGGACTTGTTCCAACAGCTCGATGTCAGTCCTTTCCTGGGGTCTCCAGAGCTAGACACAGCACTCCATGTCCCTCCACACCAGTGGAGCAGAGGGGCAGAATCACCTCCCTTGACTTGCTGGCCACACTTTTTACTGCAGCCCAGGACATGTTTGGCCTTCTGGGCTGCAAGTGCACACTGGCTCATGTCCAGCCTCTCACCCAGCAGCACCCCCAAGTCCTTCTTGCCACGTCTGCTCTTGATCCCTTCATCGCTCAGCCTGTACTGGGCGTTGCTCTGGCCCAGGTGCAGCACTTTGCTCTTTGTCTTGTTAAACCTCATGAGATTCCCAGGGACACACTTCTCGAGCTTGTCCATGTCCCTCTGAATGACATCTTATCTTTCAGGGGTGTCAATTGCACCACTCAGCTTGGAGTCATTTGCAAACCTGCTCGATCCCTTTATCTGTGTCATTAATGAAGATGTTAAATAACACTGGTCGCTATACAGAACCCTAAAGGACAGCACCTGTCACTGATGTCCATTGGGACTCTGAGCCATTGAACACTACCCTCTGAGTGCTAGTGTCCAACCAATTCCTTATCCAGCGAACAGTCCATCCATTGAATTCCTCTCTCTCCAATTTAGTAAGAAGGATGTTGTGGAAATCTGTGTCAAAGGCTTTACAGAAGTCCAGATAAGGGACATCTGTAACCCTTCCCTTGTCCACCGATGTAGTCCCTTCATCACAGAAGTCCATTTGCCCTTGGTGGAGCTGTGCTGGCCATCTCGAATCATCTTCCTGTTCTCCATGTGCCTTAGCACAGCTTCTAGGAGGATCTGTTCTGTGATCTTCCCAGGCACAGAGGTGAGGCTGAGAGATCAGTAGTTCCCAGGGTCCTCTTTTCTACCCTATTTAATGGGTATAATGTTTCCTCTTTTCCCATCAGTTGAGACTTCACCTGAATGCCATGGCTTTTCAAATATGAAGGAGAGTGATACAGTTCAGACAATTCCCTCCTGACCCTGGGATGCATCTCATCAGGTTCCATAGAGTTGTGCTTGCTCAGGTTCTTCAAGTGATCACGAATGTGATCTATGCTTACGCTGGGAAGCACTTTGTTCCCTGAGTGCCCAGCCTGCCATCCATCCATGATAGAAGTGTTGGAAGAGGGGTTGCCATTGAAGACTGAGGCAAAAAAGTGGTTTAGTACCTCAGCCTTCTTATCCATTGTTGTTAGTTCACCAGTGTTGTTTATCAGGTGGTTACACCTTCTTTACCCTTCTCAGCAGGGATACACCTTCTTTAGCCATTGGCTGTGACTTGCTCACTGTTCATTTACTCCTTGAGTGCAGGGTTGCGGATATGTCAGATCACACTTACCTACTGCACCAAAAACCAGTGTAGTGCACTAATGTTATGCAAAAATGTTCATGTTGTATATTAAATCGTTTACCTTCAACCTTGGCCTGCACTGGTACTATAACAGGAGGAAAAGCTACCAATTACGGAACTCTGTTTTCTAGTCATGACTTCTGTTGAGGGAAGCCGAACAAAGATGCTATGTTTATTCAAGTATCACCAGCAATTTCAAATGGATTAGAGGAAGTAGGTGTGTTTGTGAAGTTACTTTGTTTACAACCGTTTGCCTCCAGCCTTGAATAGGCCTACTCTTGTATGGCTAATTAATTAGTAAAATAAATATGTAATAGAACATCGAAAGAATGAAGAGTACTCAACTGTGTTTTAAAAGGAGTGTCTCTAAGTAGAATCTTTTCAAAGGTTTTCAAGAAACAAATGTAACTAAGGAAAAATAGGATGATATAACTACAAATGTATTTTATTTCATGGTTTGGCATATTTAATATTTAAGATGTTTCCTGTTTTTTAAATGTACTATATCATTGCAGTGCAATTGCTTTAGCACCAATAGATATGTGCAAACACTTTACTTTTAATTTTTTAAAATAGAAATAGAACATTTCAC
Source organism: Climacteris rufus (assembly GCA_013398175.1). Taxonomy (NCBI): domain Eukaryota; kingdom Metazoa; phylum Chordata; class Aves; order Passeriformes; family Climacteridae; genus Climacteris; species Climacteris rufus. The sequence continues at coordinate 2,050,541 of VZRZ01008644.1, forward strand.
CAGTGTTTACTCAAAAACCCCAAAACAATAGTACTCTCTTTTTACTTTGTATTTTAATACCTTTCTGTATGTTTTATTATAAACTTGAGATTCTGGTGGAGAAATACATTCATTTGTGATTAGCCTTCCTGTTTAACCCTGATATTTATGTCATGACAGTGGGTTTTGATTTTCTTGCAAACAGGTTCCAAAAAGCTTAGATGTTGTTCAACTGCTATAGACCCGCACAGTTCAGTCATAAGGGATCACTGTTTCTTCCATGTGATCTCTAGATCAGATACCATAATATGCATTTCATGTTTAATATCCAGTCTTGATATGAAAGAATCAAAAGATGAAAAATTCACCTTTTCTTTATTGTTCCAATCATGAACTATCTTTGGTGTCAAAATAATAACAGAAAGCATCTGTGTACCTTTTAATCTAAGGGTATCTACATGTATCTTCAAGCCACTGCTTTATATTATCACCTTCCCAGGTAGATTAAAGATATGTTTTGCCCAAAAACATACTTTCTTATTCTAATTAGGTCATTTCTCAGTATTCTTTTTCTTTTTTTAATAGGCTAAACAAAGTGATCCCTTGCAGCGTCTCACAGAAAGGCTCAAGAAAGTTAAATGTAATTACTTTTCTTCACTTTTCACAAGTTCTCATCAGTGAGTACAATACTGATGCTTAATATCCACAATGGAAGCATTTTCACAATGCATTGATAATGAATCCCAATTGCCAATAAGGTTTCAATATATACTGGGTGCTCAGTTCTTAAACTATTTAAAGTATGTTTCATTGTCATGTTTTTAAATTAAAATGTTTTTAAATTCAAATGTTATAAGGGTATAGGCCAATTCTGCCTTCATATTTCTCTTTATCAGGAAAATTTTTAATTTCCTCAAAGCAGATTTATTTGATATGATGGTGGTGGTGGCTCTTCAACTGTGGGAAAAGTGGTAAGAGTCAACACTAAGTCGACACATGATGTATTTTTTTTGGATAATTGAGTAATGACTAATTTAGAAAAAGGAAATGAGACTCCTCAAAACCAAAAGATGAGAAAGGAAACTAAAATTTTCAATGCAACATTGCCAATACTCATTTATGCTTCCCTCATTAGTCCAAAAATGAGGATGTGAAAAATGGGGTTACCAAAGTTCCTGCATATCCTGGATGACTGACATGTGCCATACATGAAAAGGGAAGGGTGTTCTGCCCTTGCAGTAAATTAAATGGGAGCCTGATTAGAGGAAAAGCTCTGTTGGAGGAAATGGCAAATGATTCAGAGCCAGGGCTGGATAATTTGGGGATTGGGCTGTGGACAGGGCCCATGTTGGGGACAGGACCTATGTTGGAAACAGGAAGACAACAGAGGTGGGACACCTGCACAGCAGGGAGGGAGAAGGCAACAGCTCACTGGAGGCAGTGTGACTCCCAGGACAGACCACAGTGCTCTCACCCAGCACTGGAGATGGCTTCACTGCTGGCTCAGCTCTGGAGCTGGCTGAAGCAGCTCCCAGTATAGCCTGGAGAGCATTGGTTTCATGCTGCCATAAGCATCAGAGGAATCTGAAAACTTTCTTCCACCAGTCTGCTGCTTCTCACAGTAGGTGTTTTGGAAATGCAGAGGTGGAAAGTAGCTGAAAGAGCAAAGACACAAAAATTTCCTAACTGAAGAAATACTTAGAGCTTTCTTTGTACGGACTATGTTGGAACTGCCTGTTACATAACAAAATTTACATTTGTCAGGTTGCAGTAATGCAAACACAACTTGAGAATTCAGACTCACAGATTTCTATTTTGTCACCAGTAAATACTCTAGGGAAATCAGGGAGGAATTAGTGGTGTTATCCAGTCAGCTAATGGAATTCAGGTATTGAATTTTAAAATACAGTTAAATAGGTATATATTGTAAGGTTATTTTAAATGCAGGAAATAAAAGGTGTGTTACTTCAGGTCTAAAATTTAAAGATGTGTCTAACTTAGGGAATGAGTGTAAAGACATGAATAAGGCATCATTTTGACAAGAAAAGCAAAGGAAGTGAAAAGGGAAATATGGAAACAGGTATATGGTTGGGAGTGTGAGGTTATAAACTGGCCTTTGCACAGGCAAGGTACATCTGAAGAGAAGAGTTGTCCTTGAGGTGGAAAAGAGCAGGCAGGTTGCTCACAGTAGAAAGTACAGCTGAAATAAGGAAACAAGCTGTGGGAATGGGGCTAATTCCAAATGGCTAGCAGATTTGAACAAATATGCAAAAGGCTAATCTCTAAATTATTTTAAAGCTCGGTTTGCTTCTGTCAAGCAAACTGTCAAGCACCATCCAGTGCTGTTGATAACCAGCTCTACTTTAAAGGAGTGATGGTGCATTTAATAATAGCAATATTGAGACGATGTAATATTGTGGCCCAGGCTGGGAGACACCAGTAACATATATTCTCTCCATGGTCCAGAATTTTTTAAAATTAAGTTCACATCTTAGATTAAGCAATAAAGTGCAGGGAAAAGAACCAGAATGCAGCAGATGGAAAGGCACTGTGTGAGAGGGACCAGACTAGTCTAGGTACAATACTGAAGGAGGTGCAAGGAAAATCTAAAAAGCCTAATCTCCTAAAAATATTTTCAGTGATGATTTAACTACAGAGAATGAGTGAGAGCTTGCTGTATAGGTGAGCTTATGAAGGCGAGGTGGAAGTGAAGCATGCAGGGAGGAACCTTACAGTGAAAGAAGAGGATAAATGATGATTAAGTGATAATATTGAACTTTTCAAGAGAAATAAATAAAGGATTAATCTGAAGATTCCTCACAGCTCTGCCTCATAGCTCAGTTTAGATTTTTATTTTAAATTATGTCTGTGAAGCATGCAGTGGTGTCATGGCCTTCTAATTCATTTTCTTCAGTCAAACATTCTCAGGTTGGTACTTTAAGATCCAGGAGCTGAGCACTGAGCACAGAGGTTTATACTGGTGTAAGAAAGAGGCCTGTCAAAATTCTGTAGTTCAGCATAAACTTTTAAGATTTTCCCTTCCCTAACTGTAGTGTTGTTTGCAATAAGAAACAGATTATCACTTGGTGGTTCAAGACTCTGAATGATGGCTTTTATATGATCTGAAAAATGCTGGGTTTAACAAAGTAAAGGAAGAAAGAGATTAGTAGTAAGTTGACAATGGATGAGATCCAAGTTCCAGTTCTGTGTCAGATTTGTAATAGCTTTTCAAGCAATTAACTTTCTTTAGGAATGTAGGGTACCCCTTTCAAGTAAGGTATTGCTATACAAAGAGAAAGGGATAGATACAGAATTATAATTGTTGCAATGTCATCTTCCCAAACAGCTGTGTGGGTCCAGGGGAGTTGCAGCTGCGCAGGATTTCCCACCCTTCTGTTCAGGGTGACATCCTAAGCCTAGTAGAGCCTTGCAAGGGCAGCAGAGTCTGCAGGTGCTGAAAATGCAGGGAAGTTTTTTCCCCATCCTCACCTTGATCCTGCTGGACTCATACATTAGGCAGCTGAGTTTGCTAAAGCAGGAGAAAGCCACCAGTGAAGAGAATAATTTCCTGTTGGTATTGTGCAAGCTGCCCTGGGAAGACTCCCTTGTTCCTGGGAGCTGGTGAGAAAAGATTAGGATCCATATTATAAGTGGTACCTAGCCACTTGAAATCAGAGGGGAAAAGTCAAATGCTATTATATCCATTGGAAATTGCTAGCAGCACACAGACCCTTTCACTCAGAGCAGGTGACAGCAATGCATGCATCTGAGCCCTGCTGTGCAATTTCAAATCCAGAAAAAATCCTGAAGATGGTGAAAGGAGGCAGTGCAAACAACTGGTTGCCTTCCCATTCAAGCATGATTACGCTTCCAGACTTGTAATTTCAGACATCTCTCAATGTCAAAAAGCCTCTTGTATTATTTGGGTTTATTATACCTTCAGCCTGAGAGCTGGAAGATTTTTTTTCCACTCGCAGCCATGTACAAATGTAAGGAAATAGCCAGAAGGTCTCTCATAAGACAAGTTAATTTGTTGCTCAGTCTTCTGGCTACTCTAAATTAGGAATGATTCGCCTCAGGTTATTTTAAGAGAAAGATGTTCGTGATAGATATTCATGATCTTCAGAATGACAGTTTCCCTCTCAGTTTTTAGCGGGCATTGCTGTGATTGAAAGAACTGTTCTGCATTTGTTCTGGCTCTCTTTGCTTTTCTGCACCTGCCACCTGATGGAATATATTACAAGAGGTTTTTTCTTTTTGTTTTGTTTTTGTTTGTTTGTTTGGTGTTTTTGTTTGGTTGCTTTTTTTCTTTTTATTTTGTTTTGGTTTTGTATTTTTGTGTGTATATGGATTTCTTGCTTTCTTTAGAAGCAAATCCCTGTCATGCCAATGTTACATGGTCTGTGAGAACTTAATAGCAATAGGCCAGAACTAAATTGCATACTCTAATTGAAATGTACTCTACTGGCTTTCTCGCTTAGATAAAGAAACCACTTTCTGTTCAATTTATATCCTGCAACTCAAATTAAAACACACACGTTTCTTGTAGTACTGCAGTATATTGTTGAGGGCTAGACTTTACCCAGCCTTTAGTGTGTGACATGGGCAGCAAACAGGGAATCAAAATGTGTGCTGTACACAGCTCACTCCTAGACAGAGCCTGATAGCACTGCAGCTGTCTGGGATGTCTGCTGACTTTAAAGGGATTAAAGGTAGTGAGGCTATGACCCAGTTTTCTTTCACACAATCAGCAGGAGATGAATAATACTGTATGTTTTTAGAAGCAGTAGGACTTGATGGGACACTTTGGAGCCATCCTTCCCCTAGACAGTGTGAAGCATTTACCTGCTCAGGGCCAAGACTGGGACCCACTGTGTGGTCATCTGTCCCCTGGGTTTATGTTACAGAAAAAAATTCCTTTTGACTGTGGGGTCTTTTCTTATTTCAAATAGAGTGTAATGTCACTAAATGGACTAGAAGTCTAAAACAAGTTGTGATTTCTCCTAAGACTAAAAAATGTTCAAGGTGCTTGTCATAGTACAAGTATTGCTTGTACAGTAGGGGTACAGTTACTTTAGACAAAAAGAACATGCCCAGACACATAGAGGCTTTGTACCCTTTATTAGACACAGAGTTCAAGGTTGAATGCTTTCACCTACCAGTTGATATCCAGCATAACTGTACTCCTCTAAGGACACTGTTGCTTTTAAAAGACTTTGTTTGTTTGTTGTTTTTTTTTTTTTTTTCTGTGCTGGACTCTAACCCTTAAAGCTCAACTATGATTCAAAGTGCTGCCTAAGTTTGAAAGTGATTCCATGGAAATCAACTGACCTTGCAGAGCAAAGTACATTTAATAGAGAAACAGAAAGTGTGATCCAGGCTTTCATGAAATGCCACTCATGTGTAACATGGGCTGGTCTGTGTTTGTCTTTGTTGCATGTAACTAACAGCCACTAACACCATTAGAATTTCCAGGCACAGATCAACTGGGTTATGAAACCTGAGTTCCAGATACAGAGTGAAGTCCAAGGAAATTAGATGACCCATGTTGCAGACAGAATACAAGTTCATGTAAAATATTTATTGCTCCAAATTATTGTTGTAAGAGTAATAAAATGAAGCCATATTTGTAGGCTTCACAGTGATATATTTTTATGAGCTTAGAGCTGCTGCTTGTATAAATTCAATAGAGAAGCTGTTTGGACTTGTTTCAAATTTCTGTAGCTACGGGGGAAGAACATTTATTCCCTATTTCACTTGTTAGAAACAATGAAAAGCAGATCTTTTATCTGTTTACTAGAAAATACAGCTTTAATGGAGCTCACTACATTTCTGAGTCTGGTTCTTTGACTTCTATAGAGATGGAATCAGGTTGCCTAGACATTGAGGGACATGACTGACACCAGTTCTCTATCGGTCTTTTTAGAAGGTACAGATGATTCAGCTGAAATGGTTAGATAGATTCAGCTGAAATACTGACCCAAATTATGTAGTCAAATGAGACTATTTCAACTGAGAACTGGTTTTGCTGAAGATTGAAGGAAACAAAATTATTTGTGCAATCCTGCCTAAACCTTTCTGGTTTCTGGGATGGAGTTTTTCCCCACGTCCTCAGCATCCTGGGTCTGGCTGTATTTGTACTGTCCCTAAATCATCCTGGCTCCCTGGTTGCATTAGACAGGACTCCTGCCCTCAAAGTTGTTTAATGTTGAATGGTAGTTGGTAGAAACCTCATTTGGAAATATCAAAATCACCACAAAAATGGAGAGACACTTCTTTGGCTAACCCTGTAGCAATTTGTCTTTCATGGGGCTATCCTGACTGAAGGACAGCCACACTGGACTGAGTGAAAGAACTTTTATTATATGCTTAGGGCTAGTGTCATTCAGAGTTCCTTTATGGAGTGGAAAAATAACCCAAACCCACAATTATTTCATGCTCACTCTCTGGCCTAATTCAGATATTGATGTGATTCTGATTGGGACTGCTTCAGTACAGTTAAGTTGTTACAGGTGGTAGTGCCCTTGGGATGTGCTCTGGCTGTATAAAAGAGCTGTGTTCCTGGTATCCTCTTTGGAGATAACCCTGCATTCCTAAATAAGCCAAACTTTAGGAGCCAGTTCAATTCTTTCAATGACAGAAAAGAAGGTTGATCCCAACTTCATCACTATAGAGAAAATGTACAATTTCCTTTTAATAGAAATTGCCAATTTAAGGCAGGGTCTTATTGACTAAAAATAATGCACAAAAAAAAAAAAAAACCCCAAAACACACTTAATACAAGGATAACCTGCAGCTTTTCTTGAAAAGTCTCTTCCTCCTCTGCTATTGTTGTCCTTGCTTCTCTGTTCGGAATATGTCTCAATCGGGTGATCAGTATAGAGAAATAGGGGAAATACATTTTAATACAAGGATTTCAGTGGGGGTTTTTGGACAAAAAGAGTTTTCAAAGGAAAAATGGGTTGGTTTGTATCTCCCTCTGTATTTTATTAATCCCAGCTTCTCTCCCTCAGTGAACGAGTGATAAGATATATTGCATTGATTGTAAGATAGGCTTCTTAAAGAGCTGAGTATATATGAATAGTAGCCAGGTTTCTCCAAAACAATGTTTCCTAAAATATGGCAGATTTAAAATTCAGCCACCTTTTTAGGCTCTTGTGTCTCTGTGTAAACACCTTGAAACCTCTCATTCCACCTACTGTTCTTCCATTACAGACAAGGTACCAGCATCTCAACTCACGTTGTTCAGGAAAAGCGGTGACCAGAGGCACAGACGCATCATGAGCCTTCCTCAGCAGCTACCAGCAAGTAGTGGTATTTATGTCTGACTAATATAAATTTTATATCTCTGAATGCAGTTATGGGCATACAGTTTGAAAAATTCTGTGCTACAGTAATTTTTTTCACCTGCCTTTTGCTCCACTTCTGCAATCCACAGAAACTAAATTTGTCCTTACATTGCAGCAGAGCCATAGTAAAGGAAGGGTGAGAAATGATATAAACATACCCAAATGCTGTGAATTGCTGTTTCTGTTACCATTTCCTCTGAAGAGGAGGGGCTGAATTTCAGAGCTGTGGAATGAGCAGGAGGCAGCACAGCTCAGAGATGCTGGAAGGAGTCAGCACAAGAAGACAATTACAATTTTATTTATCAGTCATCTTTTTACAAGTACTTTGGGTTTGGGATACCATCATTAACATGAATTCCTGTCTAGATCATAGGACATCTCAGATTGAGAGGAATCTCATGTAATCTAGCGCAGCCTGCCCAAAGCCAGAGTGTGGACAACTGCCATGTTCTTCCACTAATTCTCGCATGTTTAGTTGTGTGCATACAATCTATTTGGTCAGTGCAAATCTTTTGGGCAAACTGTGCTATGTCCTCCTTAACTTATTTGCCATTCTGTCACCTCCTTGATTTCTGTGATTTCCTTTCCTTTTTGAGGTATAGTCAGTTCTCAGCTGTGGCTTGACCTATTGCTTTACTATTGGATCCTCCTTTCCTATCTTCCTTTGTTATAGAAACCATTTCTGTCACGTAAGTCTGCCATTATTCTTTCTTAAATCTGTTTAGATATTTTTTTAAGCAGAAAAATATTTTATGCTTACAATGTTCATTATTAAGATTGATAAATTTTTACCCATAGAGCTAAAACCTACTTCCATTTCCCACTCAGTCTGAGATTTTATAAAAAGAAACAATCTAATGATATATTTCTGATTTCTAATAAGAATGTATTATAGTATTTACACTTTTTAGGTTGCTGTTTCTGTCCATGTGTCCTGATGTGTACTTTACTATATTTCATTACTAAAATGTGCCTGGCTAATATATCTGTATGTAAAGAATTGTACATATAAATATTGATATTTTATGTAAATGACCACATAATAAAAATGTTAGTAGAAAAACATAGTTTTTTAAAAGTAAAAGGATTAAATCTTGTTTGTTAAAAAAGTTGTAAGAAAATAAACTTCCTGTTTGTAAGCCTCAGCTCACACAGCTTTTGTTCTAAATAAAACTAAGAGAGAAGTAAGCAAATATAAACTGGAGTTGATTTCAAAGTACATTACAAAATGTACTTTTAAGCAGTCTCACCATAAAAATGTCTCTATTAATGAGGTGCAGCTTGATTAGAAAGTTGCTTTAAACCCATTGCCTGTTTTCAATTCTCTGGGAGAACCGCAGAAAGAATTGTTGAGTACCATTGTGTAGAACTTATTAATAAAGGAGTGCTAATACACATTTGCTACCCTGGTAAGTTGTGTCTTATGTAAGTCTGATTCAACTCAACAAATGACCTGTTTTTAAAAGGACATGGAAACATTTGCAGCAAAACTGTGCTGACAGATGTGCAGAGGGGATATATATCCTACAGAAAAGGTGTTTATTGAGATTCATCAGACACAGAAGGTCAAACAAGCCTAGTGAAAAGTCAAGAAAATAAAATAAGCATTTGGGACTAAATCATTGCCTCGGTGCATGGGTTAAACACTCCATGTGTCCTCTTGGGATGTCAGTGGTCTCTGGGCAACATTGCTCAATCAGTCCTGGAGTGGTGCAGAAGTGATCTGTGGTGACTACACAGCTGCTGTGCAGAGAAGGTTGATGTCTTAGCTCAGGTGTGTGCCATTTCTAGTTCTAGTGGAGTTCAACTCCTTAGGATAGAAATCAGTGCCTTTGTTATGAAATACACAGGAGAGAAACAGCACCAGAGAAGATTCTGTATTTTTCTTGGTGAGGTAAATAGTCTCCCAGTACACATCTTTCAAAGCTCTCCTTGATAATAGAGGAAGAAACCAATTTTATGCATTAGTGATATCTGTAGACTTTAAAACATGCAAATATCTTGCAAATGCCATCAATCATTTACTCAAGAAATTGCTTTACAAAATTTTTTTTCAACTCGGCTACCAGTCTAACATAATGGAACAACAACCTACAGCCTGGTTCTGATATTTTCTTCCAATATAGTTAATTGACTGCAGGGGAATTATTTCTAACTTGCTCCACCAAGCCACCATTTTCAAACACAGATTTAAGAAACAGTTTTCTTTCTTATTTGTCACACAATCATAAAATGCTTGAATTTGGAAGGGACTGCTGGAGGTCATCTGCTCCACATCCCCTGCTCAAGCAGAGCCACTTACTGACAGTTGCCCAGGACCATGTCCAGACAGCTTTTGAGTATCTCCGAGGATAGAGACTCCACAACCTTGCTGGGCAACCTGTTCACTGCTCAGTCACAGTAAAAAAGTGTTTCCTGATATTCAGAGGGAACCTCCTGTATATCAGTTTATCCAGTTGCTGGGCACCACTGGAAAGAACCTGGCTCTGTCTTGTTTTCACCTTCCCTTCAGTTATCATACTTTGACCTTCTGGCACCCCATAATAGGTACTTTGTAAGCACTTCCTTTCTTGCTTTTGGGAAGAGACACAGAAAAATATTTTTAGCCTTTTTGTGCTCACTTGATGTTTTGCATCTACTGTCTTCCTCATGCTGACATACTCCTTGTGTATGACCTGTGTATGACAATGCTGAAGATAGCAGAGTTTCAGTTTTTGTTGAGTCGTCCCAAAACCTAAGGAAAAGCAAAGGAAGCATTTTCTTATAACTTTCTGAAAAACGGAAAAAGTAGAATCCCGTTCTTCCACAAATACCTGCCAATGCTTCCATTTTCCAAATTACACCCACACTGCAGAGGAGAGACCTAGTATGCAATCTTTACCTTTGTGTGGTTCTCCTTCAGCTCCAGGCTTACATATACTCATACAACTATGCGAGTTCATGACTATCTGAAATCAAACAATTTCATATACCTCATTAGAATACCTTCAGGAACTGTGCTTAGAAAAAGTGACTCCTAACAGAAGATGTTACTTTTTTTCCACTCTTATGATTTTGTATATTGGACAACTTGAGCTGATTGCATGCCAGAGGATGAAGAGTACTCCCTCCACTTGTGGCTGTAGGCAGGCCACCCAAAAGATTGAAGAATGGGTTTTACCTGTACCCAAAGTGATATTCTCAGCTACCTACAAGATCCAGAAAATAAGCTTTGGGCATGGGGTGCAAGAGAAAAAGGAGTACTAGCTCTAGTGCCCAAAGCAGAACAAAACTAATGTGAAACATTTCAATGATCTGATTCTTTATCTGTACCTCCTTAATTAGAGTCAAGGAATTATGATGACCAGCTAACACTTACATTTGTGTTTCTGAAGTGATGATTCTTCAGTGGAGAGATATAGGTCCTTTTTTTTTTTTTTTTTCAGCTGACTGTATCTGACTTAGAGTTCTCTCTCTGTATTTCCCCAGTTCCCAGTTTCTGTAGATTACCTTGAATACTAGTGGAAAAGCTTTCTGTAGTTTCTGCTAGTAGCTGTGTGAATGTGTGCTACTGTTGTGTGATTACGAATTTGACCCAAAGACAAGTGTCATGTGGCTTTTTAAGAATGCAGCATAAAAATCCAAGTATGTGAAGAACTACAGTAGACAATGCAATGACAGGAGATGCCGCAAAATGTTATGAAATGCTCCTAACTTAGTTTCATATTTCTTCTGTGTTCTCCCACACACTGTTCAGAACCAGTTAATTGACATGAAGATTATTACACACTTTTTATAACAGGTGAAGGACATCAATTTTATGGATTTGAACAATTCATTAAAAGTTAGTTTCTGTTAGGGGACCAAGAGAGTCCTCTCACTGATCCATCAGCTGATGTCTGAATCACCCTCTCTTCAGCGGAGAAATAAGAAGACTGCAGAAGGAAAATAAATTATTCTCCCTCTGTGCCCAGTGCTGCCGTTGATGCATGAAGGAGGAGACAGGCTGCTGCGGTGACCCAGCCCACCTTAGGGCTGAGTGACATCCAGTTGGTGGATTTCCCTGCCCAGGACTCCGACTCTGAGGGTGGATCTGAGGGTGAGACCAAGGTTTAAGGCTATTCCCCACTGGGTGTCCATCTAGCAGCATCTCCTCCTCTCCTTCTAGAAAACTCGCTGTTCCCGTAATGCCATTGGTTTAGACTCCTATGTTTATTCATGTGTTTCATTGCTTATGTATTGAGCTCTGGAAAGTTCTGTTCAGTTCGGTTCCCCATTGGTTGATTCAAATATGTTCCTCCCCTAACCCTCTGTGATTTGCTCCCTATCACCCCTCGTCATTCCCTTATTGGTTTATCCCTTTGTTCCTCCCCTTCTCTGCCCCCGTTTCAAAAGGGCGCTGTAGCTGCTCCCCAGTGCTCTTCTCCTTTGTTCCCTCCTTTCAGCTGGAACTCTGCCCCTCGGGGCTGGAATAAAGTCGGGATTACAGACAAGGAAAGAGTCCCTCTTTCTTCCTGTACCCTGGCCTGTTGCCTAGCGACACCTTGCAGCAGCCAGCCTTCAAACGGAGCTACTTGCAGGCAGCACCGAGAGCTGCTGTCAGGATTCTGATTGCCACGCTGCCGGGGCATCAGAACTTGTTGCCTGCCAGGCCACCGGGAGGCTTGCGGTCAGCGCAACAGGCCACCTCCATTGAAGTGTTGCAGATGTGTTTTAATTCTCAATATTCCCCACATTAATGGGCAGGTTTGACCCTAATGGGTTAGTGCCTGTGTTTTTTAGACAATGAGAACTGTCTCTGGAAGTACTTACTAAGGCTCATTCAGGATTAGGAAGGATTGTCAGCTGTATAGCAGGATGGGGCACCACAGCCTATATGTGCCAGTCCATGCAGCTTGTTTCTGCATGGCCTCTTCCATGCAACTCTCTCCCTGCAGAGACTTGTCATCTTTCCTTGTATACCCAGTCCTTTCCACTACATAAACAGTTGTGTACCTATAGCATGGTCAGAAGGCTATGATGTGTACATGACAATGAATATCTTGTGCATGTTCAGACATGTAAGGCTGGGTGCTCCAAGGCTGTTTGCATGCCCCGTGATATGAATGGAGACAGGTCTGTCCCATGATAGTGGAATGTGTGCTTTTGCAGAGAAATGACACGTACATGAACGTAGACACTGTTCATGTGTTGTTGCACACACCTGCAGACAGATGGGGATGATGGCAGGCACCTACAATTTGATTGCAGGGCAGGGTCGGTGCATGTAGGGATGCACAGGGATGAGCTGTAGTGTACAGGAGTCACATACCTTCATGAGAGCCTTATTAACATGAAAAATTGGATACCCCTCTTCTAGGTTACTCATGATATCTAATCCTCATATCAAGGCATTTATGTGGGAACAGTCCTTATCCTGTGTTGTCTGAGACTGTAGATATAATTGATGAAAAAGAACTATTGTGATTTAAGACCAAAATGGCTATTCAGAAACTAAATGGATTGAATACCAAAACACTTTGATCACAGATGTAAGCCATTTCACAGGTTATGTGACTCGTCTGCCTCAGGGGACAATGCAATGGAGAAGTCAGGAGGGAGTCAAAGTAGTCGTTCGGCCTGTGTGGTACATGGTTGTGAGGTTCCTTCCCATTCCTGAGTGACTTTGAACATCAATAGTTATAGCACTGTGTAGAGAAAATTTTAGTCAAATTTCCTCAACACCCAACAAGTCTCTGGTGCTGCTGCTCAAAATCAGCCCAACTGAAAGGCTTTCCACAAAGACACAGCCACAATGCTTGATATGTATTTTACATTTTATGCACTCCTCTGTTTCTAACATACTCCTGTATCCTACAGGATTAACTCAAGTGCATATGGTAACAGTTCTTGTCAGCTAAGTGTACCCTATTCCAATTGCCACAAGGAGCAACTTGTCAGGCTTAACTTATTTTGTGCTGAAGTTGGTGAGTTGCTTCATTGTCTGATCCAAAGAAACAGTGCCAAAATCTAATGCCCTTTAATACTTGCGCTAAAACTTAACCATGCTATGTCTGCAAATGTTTCCCAGTTTATCATTTTTCTAATATATGTGCTTATATACTTACCACACATATTTGTAGTGTTATAAAGAAATACTGCTGGACAACTTGATTCAGTTTGCTCACTGATTTTATTTACCTTGGACTTCAATGGCATTTAGTTGTGTCTCTGCTGATCAGCTTGATGTTTAGCTCCATGCAGTGTTATATTTTATCTTGGCTCCAAATATGTTCTCAAATTAACATGATGGTACAGATGGATTCTTGTCTCAGAGCCATATGATTGATTTCGTCTCTGATATTCTGCTCCATCAACATGCAAGGAATTAGTCCTGACATCAAAGGGCAATCTGTTTACATTGGAAGTGCAAAATATTGTGCTAAGCAATGCAAAACAGATTAAAAAAGAGAATGGCACTACTTCTTTTTTGAAACAAAACGCAAACTTATTAGGAAAGCCGTATACTCCCATCTCTAAAGTAATTATCTTAAATGCTGAGAACATAAGAACATCTGTAATTAGTCAAACTAAAGGTCTGTTTGGACTGCTGTGCATTTATGCTAGTGGCCAATTTTGGATTCTAGAGATATGAATGGGGCAAGCAGATGGTGATACATTTCCCCATTTTCAGCCATTCCAAAATAAAAATTATAGAGGATTTCCAGGAAGTGGACCAGCAATAATCATGGTAAATTACATGGGTTACAATTTTGCAGCCACTCAGAACAGATTTTACAATATTTTAGCAGTAACACATCATACAAAGCATTACCAAAAATTGCACTAGATTTTGTAAATCAATACAAATTTAGGATATATTTTTTTCAAATCATAGAAATTCTGGCAAAAAGAATTGTTATTTTCCATTTTGTTATGGAACATAAATAGTGTTGCATTCATTTTGATTCAGAAGGATGTCTTTTGTACTTGTCATTGTAAAGGATGAAAATAAATAACTAAAGCAAATGTTATTCTGACCTTGAATCTTGCCGTCAAAATGGGATTTTTTTTCACTTTTGAGACAGAAGAGATTTCATTTGATGACATAAATTGCTTGCTCTCTTATGCTGCTATTTTTATATAGTTTCTTTTGATTGATGTAAAATAATTATAATAATAGTATCCCTTGAAAAAAATTCCTAAGACTAAAATGTTGAATGTGAACTACACTGAGAAAGAATACTGCGATAGGCTGGACAATGATAATTCCTTTGGGTGATATATAGCCCTCTGTCGTGCCTATCACTTATTTTGCATTGAAGACCTTTCTTTTGTGTTTTACATTCCTCACAAATGAATTATCTGTTTTAGTCAGCTCTTGGTACTGAATTGTTAATGAAAATTCAGTTCCAGAAGCATATAATGTTGTAAAGGGAAATATTTCTCTGGTAGAAATGGGTGAAGTAGCTTGATAGACTGAGAGAGTTGGAGCTGTTCAACCTGGACACGAGAAGGCTTTGTGGAGATGAAAAGGCTTTATGGAGACCTTAGAGCACCTTCCAGTATCTTAAAGGGGCCTACAAGAGAGCTGGTGAGGAAGATTTTACAAGGGCATGAAGTGATCGTACAAGAGGGAATGGCTTTAACTGCAAGAGTGTAGGTTTAGATTAGTTATTAGGAAGAAATTCTTTACTGTGAGGATGGTGGGGCATTGGAACAGATTTCCCAGGGAAGCTGTGAATGCCTTATCCCTGGAAATGTTCAAGGTCATGTTGGATGGAGCTTTGAGCAACCTAGTCTAGTGGAAGGTGTCTCTGTCCATATCAGGGGGACTGGAACTAGATGGTCTTTAAGTTTTCTTCCAATTCAAAACGTTCTATGACAAACTGGGTTTCTTTGCATGTACTGGCTTCAGCTTCCTTGAGAAGATAAGTCTGTCTTAGGGGTGTTGGGGAAAGCAGTTAGAGTGTCCAAAGGAAGGACATGAGAATGGTGAAGGGCCTTAAGGGGAAGCTGTGTGAGGAACAGCTGAGGCCACTTGGTCTGTTCAGCCTGGAGAAGAGCAGACTGAGGGGAGACCTCATTGTGGTATTCAACATCCTTGTGTGGGGAAGTGGAGGAGCAGATACAGATCTCCTCACTCTCATGACCAGTGACAGAACTCAAGGAAACAGCATGAAACTGAGTTGAGGGGAGGTGTAGTTTGGATAACAGGAAAAGGTTTTTCACCCAGAGGGTCGCTGAGCACCGGAATGGGCTCCCCAGGGAAGTGATCACAGCACCAAACCTGACAGAGTTCAAGGAGTCTTTGGACAATACTCTCATGCACATGGTGTTACTCTGCAGGGCCAGGAATTGGACTTGATCCTAATGGGTCCCTTTTATGAGAGACTGACGTCTTATAGGGGTTAAACTTTTTTTCTTTTTTTAATGAAGGATTATAGAAAAACTGTATTACAGAACTACCTCAGAAGAGAAAAAGACCACCACCAGCCTGCATGGGCCCCTCTGGGCTGAGGCCGTGGACTGCAAGGTGATTTGAGATAACACTGACATCATTCTGGGGTCTGGACTGGGGAGAAGAGTGTTCACAGAAGAATCATGCCCAGCAGCTTCAGGGTGGAGGCTTTAGCCCCAGGCTTATCTGCTGCTGGGTTTTGAGTGTGTGAAAAAAGCCTCTGGACAGAGGAATGCCCACCCTCTGCTGTGCAGAGCAGCCCAGCTGTGGGAGGCCCCCACTCTGGGCAAAGCCCCAACTGCAGGACATGCCTGTGGAGGGGCAGCTGAGGGGCTGTCACGGCTGTCAAAGGCACCCCCAAAGGGGCGTCCAGACCCTGCCCCAGAGCCCTACACACAGCAGATCTGTGGTCTCAGAAGGGACAGTTTCAAGCTGGTCCCCTCAAGGCTGGTACCTGGGCATTCCCCCTGGCCCAAAGTGTATATTAATCCAAGAGATTTTATGCCCTTTGGCGGTGGTGACGGGGACCCTTCACCATCAAGAAGAGCAGATGAAGGGGATCCACGAGATGTTGTTGGGACCCACGAAGGGGTGATCTGCTCCCACCTAACCTCTGTCACTCTCCTTCTCCCCTCCCCCCCACACCCCTTTCCTTTGTTTCTTTCTTGCTTTCTTGCTCTCTCTCTTCTCTCTCACTTATTGTTAAATAAAATACATCAATTCTTTTTGGCACCAACATTTGATCTTGTTTGGTCTTCATCTCACATCTTGGAATAATTTTCAAACCTAAGCATTTCCACCTTTATGCGCAGATCTCTTTGCTCCTCTGTGTTTAAAACTGGATTGTAACACCTTTCAATTCAGCTATTCTATGATTCTCTGACATTTGGAAACCGGTATTTAGATTAAAACCTAAAGTAAAAAAAAAAAAGTTAAAAATCAGGTTACATCTAAATATATAGAGAAATAGAAATGATATTGTATTTAGCTGGACTACATTGGTTGGAGATGGTTTCTGCCAGGATGGATTTCCTCTGAAAGAGGTTTCAGTTTGTGTCTTTGATTTCAAGTGAGGATCTGTAACACTTTGTCTAAGGAAAGCCGGCAATTCTTCCTTAGTAAATCATCACTGCATATACACTGCAGGTGTAGCAAATGCAGGAATGTGCTGCACAGGTGCAGTGCAGTCAGGTACAAGGTTGGAGTCTCCACAAACTTCAGGCATAGCCTGTGTGAGTGTTTGGTCACCCTTAGTATCAGGATATGCTTTCTTGTGTTCAGATGTTCTGTGGCATTTTTTCCAGTGGTAAACTGAGTTTGAACAGACTGCATACCATGAAGTGCCCCCTTCACTTTTCCACAAAATGGGGGTTCTTTTAAGTTCACCCAAATGTCCATCAAAATGCCCAGTTTTCTGTCACACAAGCCCAGAAAGCTCAGCAGGAGCTCTGGGACTGTCCTTTATTAGAGCAGTGTCACGAGCAGAGTTTGCAGCAGAACTTCTGGGAGGTCGTACTGAGAGTTTTCCTGACACACCTTTCATCTGCCAGAAATACAGCTGTTTTGCAGAAGAGTGGTTCCTTCCTTCCACCTGTGAGCACATCTGAACTGTACCTTTAAAACAAGGCCTCCTACTCAGGGTAACTTATAGTTCAAGTTATGATCAGTCAAACAAACGATTTTTAAAAGCTTCCCCGTATAATGTGACCTAGGGAAGTGCATTAGCTGAGTAAATATATTGTTGATTTGTTTTTCCATTAGCAATGAGTGATTTCTCTGTAAGTGACCTACAGTACTGCATTCTGGGAATAAAGCTATATTGATAAAGAGAATGGAATGTAAAGGAAATATTTTTGTCTTTAGAGAAAACTTGTACACAAAACTGGGGCACACTGTTTTGTCTGGGTTTATATCCTTTAGATATGACATGGCTTTGTTGCTTTATCTTCCTTTATCTCCAGGTCAAAGGAGTCATGCTGTACATTATAACAGAGGTAGTGTCTTCATTTTCTCAGCAGCTATACCCAGGCTGTGCCTTTAAAAAAGACAAATTCATCTTGTGTCTGTCTGCTATGTGACATGTTATATAATTTGATATATATTTATTTATATCCCTGCATTGCAAGGAATGGCAGTTTTCACCAAAAGAAAACAATACATTCATTCTCATTTGTTTGGGGATCCAAGATATATCTAAGCAAACTGCCTCACTGTTTGCTTCAAGATTGAGAACAGGAAATATAGAATTGGGACGGAGAATATGACAAAGCATGTGGCCCTGTAAGATAATATTTTAGAATGAAGTTTGTCACATGATTGACAGTGCCTGAAATTTTCATGCATTTATGCTTTTATGATATGTTAAGGAGTAAGTATATGTGTGCTGTAAATTGATATTCAGCAGATTTGTTAGTATGCAGATCTTTGCAAGATAATCAAGAGAGTGCTTAGGAAGTATTGCGATAATAAATTTCTTAGAGCAGATGTTCCTTGGCAGATTTTATCTGTGTCATTTCAATGATAAATCCTTCTGACTTCTTAACCTTTAACTACAGTTGCACACTTACATTTGATTGGGAGAAATAAAAGAAACTGAAAAGAATTTTTTAAAATGAGTGTAATTTATCTGGAGGTCACTGAGTCTATGATAATGAAAAAAAATTGCCCCTAAAACTTACCATTACGAGGGAAAAAAAAATGTTAGAAACTGTGCCAAACTGTTAGTAAAATGATTGTATCTTACATTTTGAATTATAGAAGTTCTTGCTAAAATTTCTTATAAAGTATTAAGCCAAAGATCTAAATCTAACCTTCCTTAGTTATACTGCCCCCTGTACACTCTTTACTGAGTTTTGGTTTTAGTTTCACAGATGGATCAAGTGTGAGTTTTTTCTCACATAATTTTAACTTTCTAAAATTAGGGTATATACACCAAAATTGTCATCAAGGCTGTCTTCATAATTAGTAAAGAAAACCTAAACAAAAGGAAAACTTTATGTACTTTAGAGACCTATCTTAGCATGGGATTAGTCATATCTGGAGTTGCTTAAATATCATGTTTGCTATGGTTTAGTGATGGCACAACCACAGGGTCAGTTTTGGCATTGATCCTAGCGACAGGCTTTGTCAATAAGAAGAAAATTTGTTCCATTTGCTTGGATTCTGAGCTATGGTAGGTTCAAATCCCTTTCTGCCCATGGATGTCCTTGGTGAATGAAGATAGACCTACTTCGATCTTTGAAGTCATGAGAATTGCTTATCCAAATGCTATTGAGAAAGCAAGAATTATTGTCCTTGTACCTTTGCCAAGTGCAATTTGTATCAATATTTATTCTCTTCCTCCTGCCTTAAGCTGGTGCTCAGTAGATTAAGTTTTGAGAGTTACCTAGAGACTGTTACTACACTTTTGTTAGAAAATTAAATAATATCAGGGAATATTTTTAGCATTCATGTCAAGTGGTCTGGTCTGGTCATGAACTTAAGGTTAAACTATTTTCCTCTTAAAGAGAGTGGAAAACTGCCTGTCCTTGTCTTGTGTTACCCAGCCTATGCTGAGAATTACTTGAGAGACTGCAGTTGGCCCTGGTCAAAATCATGCTAGAGATGATTCAAATGGCATGGAAAATGGCAGTTTTCATGTCAGGAGCATTCCCTGGTGAAGTGGGTTAGCCCCAAACAGCAACTCAGACCACAGAACAGTTCACTCACTGCAACCGGGTAGGGTGGGGGGAGAATTGGAAGAATAAGAGTAAGAAAATTCATGAGTTGAGTTTAATAGGGAAAGCACAAGCTGTCCACACAAGCAAAGCAAATCAAGGAAATAATTTACCATTTTCCATTGGCAGGCAGGTGTTCGGCCATCCCCAGGAAAGCAGGGCTCCATTACACTTAACAGTGTCTTGGGAAGACAAATACCATCACTCCAAACATTTCCCCCTTCCTCTTCTTCCCCCAGCATTATACACTGATGCTGCCATATGGATGTGGATATCTCTTTGGTTAGCTGAGGTCAGCTGTCCTGGCTATGTCCCTTCCAATTTCTTGTGGACCCCCTCCCAACTTCTTGTGGACCCCCTCCCAACTTCTTGTGTAGTCCCAGACTTCTCTCTGGTGGGGTGGTGTGGGGAGCAGACAAGGCCTTTAACTCTGTAAGCACTGCCCAGCAATAACTGAAAGATCCCTGAGTTATCAACACTTTATAACACAAATCCAAAACACAGCCCCATACTAGCTACTGTGAAGAAAATTAACTCTACTCCAGCCAAAATCAGGGCATCTGGTGTTTGTTTTATTCATACAGTTCTTTGTGGTGATGGGGAACATATAACTACTTTAAAATGAGGAGCTTGTTTATACTCGTCTTGGCAAGCAGAGCTATGGGAACCTCTTATTTGAAGAAATAAAATTCTGAGGAGCATGATCAAAATGATGGGATACTGATGAAACTTTGATCAGTGTTTTCTGTGACATCAAGAGTCATTAAGCATAGCTTGCAGTGCTTCACAATCTGGGTGCTTTTCCACTGTACAGTGTGAAAAGTGGAAAGTGGAAAAATAAGCAGAAAGATGTGCAGTGTTGCTACTTCCATCACTTCAGGATGATGATGCATGAATGACAGAGAAAGAAGAAACAGTAGGAAATCAGGTAGAAAATTTTAGGGTCTTCTAGGCTTCTGCCTCTCTTTAGCTTAGAAAATCCTTGGAGTGAAAAAGAACTGGACTACAGCCATTATAGAATGGTTGCAGTGATGATGCTAGAACAATATATCGCTGCCAAGCCATTATTGAAATTTTCTAGTCTGCATTCCACAGACACAGCCAAGCTAATATAAAATACATACCTTATAGTCTTTGTTCTTTCCCAGTAAATGTATATATCAGGAAATGTAGGACTGGGAAACAGGGTTTTCTTGGGGAAATTAATTTAAAATCATGGTGGCTGTTTGTTAACAATGCTGGAAGAAAGGGATACCTGTAAGGAGAAGGACAGTGAGGACAAGTTCATATCTGTCCCTTCCTCAGAAGGTGTTTAAGACACCCAAAGCTGATAAGAATATAGACATGCCTGAAGTTGTTTAGTGTCTCTCACTGGATATTTAAAGCTTTCACTCTGAATGAACCTGAAATGCAGTCAGAACTTGTTTACCATCAAACCAAAAAACAAACCCTGCCAACAGCCTGAGCTGCTTCAAACAAACACCACCAGTTTATAGGTTCATAAATATCAGATGCAGTGCTTTGAAAACTGTATTGAGCAGTCCCAAATGCCATGGTGGCAGCTGAGCAAAGACTAAATGAGTAATGGGGAAAATTCCAACTGCTTGTGTTTGTGGGGAAGAATCTCTCAGGCAGCAAAACCAGAAGACAATATAAACATAATTTGTCTGTATGTTAAAGAACAATTTAACCCACACCTAGAGTTGGTCTGAGAGAATGAGGTGACTCCCTGATAATAAAGCTCCTGAAACAGAGGAGGCAGCCAACACATTAGGATGTCAGTAAGTACTCATCCAAAGAATTAATACATGTTTCTAAGGTTCAATGCTTATTTTCAGTCTTGTTAATAACTGTTAATAAGAAGCAATATGCCTTTTTTTGGCTATGCAGTGGTGCGGCTGCACAGGGCCTCTCTTGAGAAATTCTCTTTCCCGTGCAAACTATGAAAACAACAAGATAAGGGTTGGACATCTGCTGTTTTTCCTGATCTGTTTTGATTCAAGGCAGAGTGTGTTTTGGAATTGGGTGTTGTAGGCCAATCACCCTGTGGGTGGGTGACCACTGTCCAATCACCTGATGGGTTCTTACCATATAGAAGGGGAAAATACAACAATAAATTGCTTCTGCTCCTTCCCACTGCACTGGCTCGTGTGCTCCATTCCGGGTAAAACTGCGACACAGTAGAGCTGAAAATAAGAGTAAATTGTACATCAAGATGCAATCCAAGCTAGGATGGGTACAGGAATGGTTGGGTTTTACCTATTGCTCAACAGTGCTTCAGCAGGCTATGCTTCTGTAAGCGCTACTGATGTCACTCTGGTGTGACCTTTTCTTCTGGCTTGATACATGAGATAGTAGATCAGGGTATCAGAAGCCCAGGAAGAGCCTTCATTCTATGAGTTTTAGTTGTTTGGCTACTTCTGTATCTAAGAGCTTTCAAAACACAATTTTCATAGGTAGATATTTTGCAAGATCTAAGAAAAGTGTACAACCTGGAGAGGATTTTTTTTTGGCTGCTATAAGGTAACTACAATTTCATGCCATAATTTTCACTGGTTTTGTTGTCTGTGGTTCAATGTAGTTTGCATTCTCAATGCAAGTCCATCCTTCACATAAACACTTTCTTGATCACATTTGCAATATGAAGAAGGGAAGAGACAAAAAATAGTGCTAAACTGAAAATATGAGGTCTTTGGGATGCAAATTTCTTTGACCTCAAGTTAATTTTAAGATGACTTGTGTATGGGCTTGTAATGGAAGTCTGAAGTGAGGCTGGAGTTCAAAGAATTTCTTCAATAGTTTCTTCAATAGTTATCCACATTTTTGTGGGGTTTTGTTTGTTTGTTTGTTTTTAAATTTAAATTTGTTTTTTAAATTTTACTTTCATATTAAATTTTATTGCACAGCTTGCTCAAGTTTCATAGCTATGCCAGAACTAGAGGGTAGATTCAGAACTTGGCTTTACTTTAGAGACAGAGTCTGAGGAAGATTGAGGTAGAAGCCATGTCCTGTTTTGCAGAGACAGTGGAAGTTACCCTCTGAATTACTTCCCTTATTAAAGTTCTTCAGTCGGGTGAGATTCATCGGTGTCATAAACTGAAGTATGCTGCATTCAGTATGCTTTCATTGTAGTCTGTGGGGGTATCCAGTATGAATAAAGGCAAGTGACTGACTTTGGGTAACTCATAAGCAATTATAACAGTGAAGGTAAGAGTGGGATTGTAAATAATCAAAGTAAATGAGAAGGCAGAATGCTCTAGAGCTTTTCTCACCTAACAACACAGAAGTGAAGGGCAAGGGTAAAGCAGTTTGCACTACTTGTGGAAACTTATTAACTTATTCATTGAGAAGCAAAAGCAAGAGAAAGGGCACCTTCCACATCAGTGTTTGAGTCAGGTTGTAATAGCATTTTTAATGAGGAGGAGACCTAGGTAGAAATAAGGCTTCATTTTTCTTGAGAAATCATCAAGCAGAATTGCACAGCTGATCACACAGTGCAAAGAGAGTTCTTTAGGCAGGAGGTAAGTTTGCATGACTCCTTGCAGAGATGCAGACATGAGCCAGGCACAGCTTTGTCACTGTGCTGCATGTCACAGCCTCCTTTTAACGAATTGGTCTTAGCAGGAGAAAATGTTTGTCCATCTAAAGCAGGACTGCTATTTTGGACAGCATTTAAACCCTACCCTGGGTCATGTAGTCATGCTGTATTCCAGCCTGCCAGCCACAACGCAGTCCTGCCAGTGTTTTTTGGTGTGATCCAAGAGCACTTCGGCATCCTTGTTGAGCTCTGACCTGATTGTAGGCTATAGATAATATAATTTGCCCACTGTGTAGTCAATCATTCATGTTGTTAAAATACTGCTTAAATATTGTTAGGGGCAGTATATCTAGCAAGAGTATGATAAAAATCATCTCGTGATAAACACCAGTTCCTGTTCTACTAGTGGCTGCAAACTTTACCATTGTTAATCTCTTTGAAAAAGGTTTGTTTGCATTCCTGTGTGAGTCAGACTTGAGCAAGGGTCAGGGTTTGGCTCAGAAGCTTACTATTGCCACATGCATGAACAAGAAAGGAGGTGAGGAGAAAGGGAGAGGGGGAGATTGTAAATTAGGAGGGTAACTACCAACACATCACATCAAATAGGTAGTTCAGAGATTCCTAAGGTAAGGTACCTCAGTCATGATTGGATTTTGAATCAGTTGTAGATATCTCAATCTCAACTATGTTCCTTATAGTTTGCTTTCCATAAAATGTCACATTACAGCCTCACAATGATCTGTGAGAAATTTGCTATGGTCTGTGAAGAACTCTGACACATGGCAATAGTCTGTTACAGAACTGGCCCCATATTTGAAATTTCTGGTCTTCAGCAGCCATGCCTTCAAAGGATGGACTGGAATGTAAAAGAATTACTGGATGGAGCCTTATGGAAGTAAGATACTTAAAAAGGAATTTCTTAGCAAGAAGCAATTGAGTTTTTCTCTCAAGTACAAACATTTACACTCTTTTGTTGTTTTCTTCCCATCTGATTTAATTGTGAGTGACTTAACTATGTAATCAAATGCCCAATTCTAAAATATTTTGTTAAGGTTAGATACCTGATTCTAGTAATACCTTTTGAAGAAGAGCTCAGCTGGCTAATTAAATGCACAGTTAAGAAGTATCCAGGGAATCTTTTGGATTTGCAAAGTGTTAGTCCCAAAATAATCAAAGAATAGGACAAAGTAATGAGCTTGATTGTATGAGAATTTGGATTCTGCAGTTTAATGTTTTGCTTGTAAATTAACTAATTCCAGTCAAAAGGTATATATACATATAAATGAGTACATATTTATTTTGTATATATGTTTTATGAAGCAATACAGGGATTGCTTATACCAGTCCATAGCTCTGCTTTAGAGAGATGTGTAGAACAATGAAGCCCAAACAATTCAGAACATGTACAGAGATGAAGATAATCTTTTGAGAAAAATTAACACAGATTGCCTGGTAAGGGTGAAGTATTCAGATGTTGTTTTGTTTCACTTTAAACGTTTTGCACCAAACTTCTAGCATTACTTAAAAGTAAAATAATCAGTGTACCTAAAAAGTAGTATTTCTTTTCATGTTCTCTGTGATAAATCACCTTCTGTTACTCAGCTACCATAGCACAACTTGCTCATTCCGCTTGTGTTCTTTCACATTTTTTTTCCCCCAGCCAACATTACGCAACAATCAAGTATCTAACAAATAAGGTGTCTGCTTCAGGGTATAGGAGTGAATTAAAGCCTCTGTGGCCTCACCTTCACATCTGCAATTGCTTTAAACTTTTCACTGGTAGTTCACACATATCCCAGGAAGAGATTTGTTCAACTTGTCTTTTGTGCAAATTTCCAGATCCATTGCATGTCAGAAATCATGGGGATTTATCATTTCCTATACACCTTAAGCAAAGATAATGCAATATTGCTAAGGAGTGTCAATTATACAGCAAACTTTCCAGCTTGCATTGAGTCAGATTAGCTTATACAGTTTCACTAGATTCAATCTGGTTTTCTTGCATAATGAAAAAAAATTGCTCAATCTGGTGGTGTATCTGTTTATGGATATCATGCCCAAATTAATTTCTGATTTAATTCCACTGACATTGTGACACTATGAATGAATTTGGCTTGTTCAGTGTAGTCTGTCACTATTTTCCTGATTAATTTTAATGGTATTGCCATGATATCTTGTTTGTCTTCTTGCATTATAACTATGCACTCAAAAACAAAATGTAGCATAGCAGGGATAAACAACTGAGATTTGCATGTATATCCAGCGTATGCAGAAAATGTTGGCATTTTACTGTGATTGTATGGGAAAAAATTTATAATATATGAGTAACTGCAGGATTTAATTCTTTAATTGTGTTTGTGGCTTTTTGCATGAAATAATGTAAAAAACCAATTAAGTCTGTACTTCAGGAAAAACTTGGGTCTACAGATTTGAGCAAATTTAGAATGCAGAAAGGCAAGTCATGTTAATATTTATATTTTAACCAAAATTCTGGGGGACGGGGCAAAACATGAAGAGTTGCTAAACTGAGTTCTATCGATTTTTGTCCCTTTGACAAAACCAGAGTTTTGTGCTTTCTGGAAATTAAATGTATAGCATTGGCAAAACTGTGACACTCACTGAGACCACTGCAAAGGAACTTCTGTTATAGATTATGAGGGCATGGAGAACAGGAAGAAAACTTCCCAGTGCAGCTTTTTCAGTCTGTCTTAACTCAGGGGTTAGGGCTGAGCCTTGTGCTTAACTTTGCCTTTTTGAATCATTACCCAGACTGAAAACATTTTATATTCTTTGCAGAGGACTAAATGGAAGGAAATAAATATTCCAGCCAGTTTTCTATAGTCTTTAGATCAATAATGGAGTCAGATGGACTGTGAGGACCTGTTTCATGGCAATGGTACTCTCATGCCCATAGGACAGCAACAGCTATCATGTCTCCACCATTTTCATTCACTGACTGGCTAATGGTCTCAGCCATTAAAACTGTCCATTTCTTACTAAACCAGCTTTGGAACTGCATTTGCTCATGTTCATTTCAGGACCATGTAAACCAGTTTAGCTGCAGCAGCTTGCAAGATAATCAGGGTCATTTGGCAGTCACTTGGTCCAAAACATCTCTGCTGTCAGTGCTGTCTACTGCTAAGTGCTGCGAATTACACTGTATTAGTGAAATACACTTATTAGCTTCGAGACCTTTTTTAGTACAAATTTCATCAGCTGTTTATTTAATTTTTCTTCCATGGAATTCATAAAAACGTTGGCAAAAGGCCAAGGTAGAACATGAGCTTAGGGAGGATAATTTTTTGAATTGAGAAGTATGAATCTTTTTATGCAATCATAGGTATTATGTCATCCTCCTTATGAGAAAAGTGCAACAGTACAGAATGATTAATCACAGAGACACCAGTGTTCCATCATCCTTCTCCCAAGAGTTACTTTACACAGTTTGTGCAATGCAGCATTCACAACCAAATCATCAGTATTTATTTTCCAGTATCTCACCTGACGACAGAATGAATAACCATCACATGAACAAAGAGCAATCTGTTTGCTTTATAAACGACGCAGTTCCAGCCACTTGTGAAATAATGAAATCTAACATCTAACAGTAACATCAAGTGAGTATGACAAACTACATTTTTGAGCAGTGTGTGAGAATGAAAAAGTAAACTGCAGATTGCATGTCAATTCCTATTGTAAAGATGAATACTATTTGCTTCATAGTGATGATTCATGAGACCCTAGAGTTGCATACACCTGAGATGTGTGATGCTTGCACAGTTTCTCTACTCCAAATAATTGAGGCAAGAGTACTTTTTTCCTGCCTCCTCTGCTTTTATGTGTCTGGTCTGTTCTCCACTTGCTCACAAAGGCAGCTCACACTGTATGCCATCCTGTGGGCTCACATACTGTGTGAAATAACATGCAGTCTCCATTTGTATCAAACTTGATTTTTCCTCTCAGAGTAAAAACTCACATAGCTACTCCCACTGCTGTGTTTTGTTTTGTTTTGTTTTGTTTTTTTAGTTTGTGTGTGTAATGAGATTCTTACTGACATCTTGATCTTGTTGATCTTTCTTACCGTAAGTCTTGTGCCTTCTTCTGTTTTGCATGCAGGGTATTACAGTGTTCATTCCCATTTCTTCCTCCATTGCAACTCTAAAAATAATCAGCCATGAAAGTAGCTATTGAGCTTTATTGTTACCAGCACAGTGAGATTAATAGTGGTGAATATACAGTACCTCACTAAAAGGATGCCTTAATTTGACACATCTCCCAGGACAGTCAGGGAGTTCTGAGAAAGCCCCGTGTTTCCTGTTACCCTTTCCATGGTAGTATGGGTCTGCATTGATTTTTCCAGTAGCCTGTGCCAAACAGGAACAATTTGCCTCATAGAGAGGTAATAAAATAATCTTTACAAGCAGTTAATAGAATAAAGCAGGTCAGAAACTGGATCTGTGTTTGTGGGAGAGAGAGGATACAATAGCTTAGTATCTTTCAGTGAAATTCTAAATTAAAAAAAATAAAGTACTGTCATTTGGGACCACTGAAGGATTTAATTTTTGTTTATCACCTGTTTTCATTTCAAGAAGTTGTTAATTATTATTATTTCAATATAATAAAAATATTTCAATTCAACTTTTTCATTTTTTTATCTGTGATTTTCAATTGAATGCAAGACAGCCTAATATAAATTAAGAATCAAAACAGCATGAAATGTTTTTAACATTGTCAAAGTAAAATTATTTCCTATTTCTGGTATGCTTTGACAAAGTTAGATTGTTTTTTTCAACTTTTTCTTACTAAACATGTAATTGAAACAAACCCATTCTTCCAAAAATTACCAGAATATTATTTTTCTCAGTGAAATTAATTTCCAATGGTTGTGTTCAACACTAGAGGTTGTTCAAGGAATCTATGCTTTGAAATCTATCTTCTAGGTGACAGGCTATACTACTTTTTTTCTCAGTCACAGTATTAATCTTAAATTAGGTATACATGCCATCATAAACTTTTTTTGCTCTCAACCTTAGCATCAGGAAAATGGACATAGAAAAGATAGCATGTATGACTTAGGCTTATATCCTCAATTCTCTGGCAGCTATGTGAGTGTCTGCTCTATTTCCTTTTATTGGTTTGTCAGGAAAAACTGCATCAATATTGCCACTAAGTGAAGAGTTTGTCTGCTGTTCCAGAGCTGCTTTTTCTTTTTCCTATTTTTGTCAAGGTTTAGCTCTTCTAAAAATAATTGTAGGACACTTCAAAGCGGAGACAAAGTGAAAAGTGTTAGGGTGAGCAATTAATTCTCTAAGAAAATATGAACACAGGAACATTTTTAGACACTAACTAATAAAAGCAACAAACTCTTCTGTTTGCTCAAGATGTCAATTTTATTGACAGCGATAGCAGTATTATTACATGATACATATGACTTTTTTCTTCATGAGAACCTGGAGTTGGATGAATTCCTCTGCTGTCATAAAAGTAAATTTAAATGAGAGGAAACTGCACTGCCTGTTGTAGTGTAATTGTTGTGGTGTGGGTGTGAGTGTCATTGGAAAGGAGAAAGACAGTCAGTTCAAGAAGTCTCATTGTGAAGAAGGAACAAGAGAGTTAATAATTTTTTTGAATTTTATTTTTAAATCTAGTAGAAAACACTCTCTGAATGCCATGCCTAGAAAACTCTGTGTCAAGACACCCAAAAGAAAAGTATGTGTGCCACAAATATCTTATCCACATCTTATGCCTTATTAAGGTCTTTGCATGTCCAGCCAGCACGGGAGACCCAATGCAGCCACCTTCTGAGATGTTTCACAGGCTCAGAAGGTGAAGAATTTAACACAGAACTTTCCACTGGTTATTGACCTCTGTGTAGTTCCTGGGTCATGCCACCCATGGGTAGCTAACCTTGCTCCAGGGATATCATTTACTAGACTTCCTTCATGGACTCTTGGGGTTGTTTTTGGGAGTTTTTTTGTTTTTTGGGTTTTTTTTTTAAAGCCACTTAGTTTATGGGTCCTCCCTTGAATGGATGCATTAGCTTTGTTACTAGGTTGCATAGCTCTGAGTCGATTGCAACTGGACTTCGAGGTATGGCTGTGAAATCATATTGCTCTTGTGATTTATTATGAGTTGTGTAATTGTAGTGCACTAAACACATGAACTTTTCATGTATTTTGGATAAAAATTGCAATTCTCTTCAGGAATGAAGGTTATTAAGAGAAAACATGCACTCAAGGCAGCACTCCTATGAACATTCCAGTACTACTGGCATGGTTTTTCCATCTGGACACAAAATCTCTCTATAGCACAAAGGCTTTGAAGGTCAGTATAGCTGTAGAAATGATTAAGCAAAATAATTTTACCCTTCCTTAGCCTATATCAAACACCTGATTACAGAAAATATCTTGTATTAAGCTGTCCATGGTCATGAGGCCAAATGTTCAGCTAAAAATCAGAGGTTCAGCTTGTATGTGTAGACATGACTACATTTAATCTACTGAATATGTATAACTTTACTTCAATAGAGGCTGTTACAAGTATCTCCAACCACTCTGGGTCCTGAAGAAGAGGCAGAAAATTGTTATTAGTTTTTCTTCCATGAGATTTTCTGATAATGTTGCAGTGTCTGAGACCTGTGAAGCCACTCGGTGTGGAGTTTTTCATAATGACCTTGTCTGTTGCCCATTTTTCACTGTAAAATAGCTAGCTTTCTCTGTTAGACAGTTTCAAGGACAAGATTTTGTAAACATAGCTATGTTGTTGTAAAAATTATCTTTTTACATTCCTTTCCCATGGACACAGATCCTTTTGATGGACATTTCTTGTAACCAATATAGTTAGAGACGGAAGTGTTAACTTTCTCCAATGATCTGTGATTTCTAAAAGTGTATATAAGAATTAAACGAAGGTGGATTTGCCCCCCCTTCTGCCCTTTGCTCTGAACAAGCTCTGACTCCGGCTCTCATTATTTCTGCGTCTTCGGCTGATAAGCCGGGTAAGCCGTAATAAGCGGCTAATAACAGGCATCCCGGTAATACTTGTCCATACTATTCTCATTGGTCCAGGTTTTGCCGAAGTGTTTGGGACAAGTTGTAAATATTTTTTTATGCTTGTGAGTATTATTGGGTTGTGCAAGTAACAAGGCCTTAAAAGACCTGGCTCATCAAGAATCTCTGTGGAACTGGTGTTCCTTCTCAGCTGAAAGGTGGATTCTGTCCAAATACTTCTGAGGAAAAAGAAATTATGTTCAAGTCAAATTTTTCCACAGCTAGTTCATGTCCTGCTGAGTTAGGTGGCAGTGATTCATAGGTTGCTGGTGATGTATGACAGTAAAGTCTATTACAGTGCTCAGTAGTAAGATAAATGCAAATAATGATGATGATAGAACTCGTGGATGGCTTTTTATCAGAAAACCTCTATACTCTTTGCAAATGTTGTGTCACGCCTTAAGATGAATTGTCTGCATATGGACAAGCTGTGATAAAAGGGAGGGGACACAGGATGTTGGCAGCATGCCACTAAGGAGTCTTCAGCTGTTTGAACTCCTAGCCTTCCTTTCCAAAGTCTCCATCCAGCGCTATGACAGCTGATGGGAAACTTCCCATATCTTCAGGCCTGAGCAGGAGCTACTGGCTGATTGCACAAGGTCTGCCCTTAGCCTCATTGCTCAAAGAATGCAAGTAAAATGAAATTGTCAGTGATTGTGAGATATTTTAATACCTCAATACCTTTGTTAAAAAAAAAAGTATATGTATGTGTGTAAGCAGTTGTGCACATAGCCGGATATGAAGTCATGCATGGAGTTTTTGGTTTTATTCTAGGGTAATTAATAATAATTAAGAGCATAAAACTCTTGCAGGAATCCATTCAAAGTTAGTTCTTCTGATCAACACAGAATTTACAGAAGTCTTTTAGAAGTAATAATAGAAATTTCAAGACAATAATAAGCATAACAGAAATAAAATCTGACTTGAGGACTGCCATCTAGCAAGTAAACTGATAAAATCAGCACTCACTGAGCTTATCAAGCAGCAGCTTCTGAAACATATTAGACATTTGGCTGTTAAAATTTACCCTTTTTTTTTTGCCCATGCAAAGAAAATTTGACTGATATAAGTATCTCTATGGAAATCCACTGAAATGCCACCACAGATGTCAGACTCATGTCTCAGCATTCTGGAGAAGATATAGGTTGCAAAGAATCTTCTTCTTTCCCTGCCATGGATGACACTAAACAATTTTCAGTCTAATATATCTATTAACCCATCCTCTTCACCCATCACTTTAACCTGCAATACTTGGCCTGCGACTCTGAAGAGGACTTTTTATAGAGGCAGTATTGTGTGGGAAGTGTGCTTGAGTGGTATATTTCTGCATTTCAAGTTTTTAAAAAATCTATTATATTTCCCAATTGCAAGTAGATTTTTTCAGTGCTTTAAATCTTAGATCTTGATGAGCTCAGGAAGTGTTGGCTGATGTGGGACTGACATTCCTGACGGAAAGAACAACAAAGCTGTGGGAAGGTCCATGCTGGGCTGTTGCCAGAAACAATATAGCCACATTACTGCTGCACTCTGTACAGATTAATTAGCTCTGTTGAGAAGCAAGTGTCACACTGTGCTAACATGGCTACCTTTGTTCTGCAGCTTAAACTAACTCATTTAGACTTGGTTTGGGTACTTTTAGAGAAGTGTGATTTCTTTATCCTTGGACTACATCAAGGTAAAACGACTCATTCTACAGTGCTAATTATTTCTGGCAAGTTATGGTCACTGTTCATCAGTGACACGTAGCAGATGCTTTATGATGGTATCGTCTTGCTCTTACTTGTATCCACCTGTTCAGAGGAAAACAGCTGACATGTAAAGTCATCTCCCAGCTCTGCTGATGCACATATGGAGCATCGCTACTCATTTCTCTACTAGAATGTCTCCAACTGTGGTGTAATTCTTTCAGTCTCAGGAGCTGCTAGCAAAGAGCAGGATAACTGCTAGGTCATTAATCCAAACAAGAGCTCTCTGGTCTGGGACTGCTCTCTTGTCCCTGAGGACATGCATTCTTGTGTATATACTTGTTAACTTGCACAGTAAATGGGGAGTATTGACTCACGTTGTTTGTTCCTGAATTGTCTTCTTTCTATTACCAGGAGGACTATTACAGACATTTAAATATTTGGCTTTAGAAATGAGCTTATTTTGGACACAAGCACTGTGGAAAGCAAAGGTTCTCTGTGGTGCTTGCATGATGGAGCTTATTAAGTATTTCTTTGTATTGCTGTACATTTACCAAGCCTGTACATATAATCTTGATACAAGGACCAAATTTGTGATGCTGTGCCAGAAAAGGCCAGTAATATCTGTGTAGGAGAGAGAGAGCATATCACTTGGCAAGCCACAGTTAGGCATGAACTCTGATAGTACAATGGTAACTACTAATTGGATGTAATGAGGTAAATGCCTAAGGGAAACTGCCCTCACCAAACGAGAAAGTCAAGAGGCCAATCCTTTTTGGCAGGGAAGTTCTGAGTATTAGTACTCGTGTGAAACAGCCTTAGGGAAATGAATCATATGACTGAAAGTTGCTTGAAAATGTCCTGTCACTGGGTGTGCTGCTCTGAGTTCATGTGCAGCACAGTGAACAAAATTAATTTCAAGTTACTGGAGTAAGAGGAAATTTTTGAATAATCATCACTATATAATGACCTAGATGACAATAGGTAGGTTAAAAATAAGAAATGCATTTTTGCATTTAAGGGAAATGAGAGTGGCCTTCCTCTGGGAATCAGAGAAAAAATTGAATGTGAGGAAGAGACTATCCAATTTTAGATCTGATTATCCTCTCCTCTTGCAGCCTTGCACAGTCATTAACATGTTTTCAAAGGAATGTGAGATTTTATCATTCAGATTTAGTAGGGTTACCACTCATGCCCTGACTTCCCTGGTGTGAGTCCACCCAGGTCAACATAACAGAGTCTCCAGTTTTGGCCTTTCTGGCTTTTGATTTCTCGTAATATCCCCATTTTGGGACAGAAGATGGAGCAGCCAGTATCAAGCTGACCACAACTTACTGAGAAGTGTTGCATGGTGGAAAACTAGATTTATGGGATTTTCATAACACTATTTTTAGAGATTGCTTGAAATATTTGCAAGGAAAACTGCTTATGAATTGGAAATTATAAATTACTCTTCCTGGGATATTCTATGTTCTCTCTGTCTCAGTGAATGATACTGAAAGATACCATTTTCCCAGACAGATTACATTAGAAATATTCTGAGAGAAGTGTCTGGACAGTAGGAATATGTGGAGTTTACGAGAAGTCATGGTTTTTCTTCTCATGACATCACAACTCTGTGTGCATCTGGAGAGAGACTGAGCCAGTGGAAGGGGCTCTCTGGGCTCCCTGGTGGTTCCTATTTTTCTCATAGCGCAAACACACTCCCCAGTCTGCACGCTGATGAAATAAGTGAACTTTCTTCTGTAAATTATATAATTTGAATTGCTGATTGATTGTATTAGTAAAATTTCATTGCAGTAATTTTTTATATAAAAATATCTGCAACGAACCTGGTTATCCAAAGCAGCAGCTTTGATTTGTCACTTCCTGGCATTCTGTTCACATGAATGGACATTCCACTGAAATGTGTCTGCGGTCTTAAGTACTCAGATAGATATTGTTCTGGACATTGGAATAACACAGATTTTTGTTCTGCCACTTGCTGAAAGTTGGTTTTATTTCAGAAGCTGAGGCATGAGGGGGCTGTTGTGACTCCATCTTTTGTGAAGTCTCCAGTCAAGCTGATATCACATAGAAAATATTATATTATATAAAATATAAAATAAATATAAGTATATATATAGAATATATAGAATATATATATATATAAAAATATAAAATAAAATATTATATTATATAAACTAGAAAATATTTACCAAAAATAGCAACTGAAGGTGGAAAAGTAGTGCCTTTGAAGATTTTGGTGTGTTTTGCCTTTGGCATTGCTTCTGCAGGGTTGAGAGGTCACCACCATGCTGGGAAAGCTGAACAGTTTTCAAATAATTCCAGAACACAATAATAATAAAAAATGGAGGATGAAACTGCTCCAAAAGGATTCGCATCAGTGAGCCTGAAGAATCTGACCCAAAGCTTTTAAAATGCTCCCCTAATTGAAAAATTTAGTTTAAAATATTGTTAAAAGTCTAAAAGCTATAAAAGTATACCTTTCCTTCTGAACTATGTCCTCAGCTTTTATAGTAACATAAATAATTCCCCTCTTTGTTTTTTTTCCCCCCTGTGTTTCTGGTTTCTGGTTTTCAAAGGATGTTACCCACCCAGTCTTTGTTATTTATGGAGATTGATCATGTTTATTCTTTGTGCTTAGTGTAATGACACCAGCACACTTAACCTGTGAACCTAGGCAATTTTGGCTGGACAGTAATTTGGCTGAAATTGTCATTAAGGTTTCAGAGCGGATGTAGGACAGCTAACTGGCATCACTGCTCTTGCTGCTGAAAGCCAAGGGAGGGTCCTTGCTGTGCTGTCTGTCACTCTCAGGAGAAAGCTGCCACTAAGGCATAGGAAGAAGTGTCCCATAGTTCACATTTCCTCCTCCTTTAGCTTTCTATATGGAATTTTATTTTTACCAAAATGCAATCCCTTACATTTCAATTTCTGGGGTTGTGCCATGCCTTCTTCCAGGCATAACCAAAGCTTTTGTCCAGGCATACTTTAAACTGGATAATTCCATTTTACCTCTTGCTTGCTAAAAGCCTGTCAAGTGCAGCTGTTCTGTAGTGACCTTGTTAAAATTGTTTGAAGTTATATACATGGGAACTGTGTCATTCAAGGGACGAATTTAAAATTCATGATTACCTCAGGAAAACTTCAAGCTCAGCAAGGTTCACATCTGACACCTTCAAGAACCTGCCACAGCCCTGTCTGACCATGAGCTTGTAATGCAATTTATTTGATTAAAATAACTGAGAGAGAAAGCCATTGAGAGAAAAGATTGCTCTTATATTGTGAACAGGCTGAATTGAACCTAAAATATTTGACAGTCCAATAGTTATTTGAGTAATTAGAATGACCTCAGCCTTGCTACCATCTATGCATGTTTAGTCACTAACTTTAAAAAGGCCTGGTTTTCACCCAAAGTCTGCTAAAGGCCTTTTAAACTAACATTGCATTTGTCTCATGCAGTGCTGGGATGAGTGTGCTTGTCCCATACAGATTCGGAGAAAGATATACTGTGATAATTTGTTTGCAGTTGATTTCCTACAGAAAAAAAAACAATTTTCCCTGAATCCATATGGTTAGCAAAATACATTGTTAGCAGAATTACTGTATGCAGTGACTGTGATAACACAAGCTACAAGTTGTCATTTGTAATCATCACTCTTTCAACCGACTGTCTGCTCCTGGCTCATCCGTTGAAAGAGGGTAAGGAAAAAAATTCCATACTGTCTTGCTTTAACCTCAAAAGGGCAGAATGGTGTCATGTAGCAATTACAGGAGTTTGACTTCTTTTCTACTGTAAGCAATGTTTTTCAAGTTTGAAACCAACTAATATATGAGTGAAAAAAATCCATGCAGAATTACGAAACAGCAAAATAATTGAAAACCAGTATCTCTTCAAGGAATGTGAAGAAGTGACATTTATCTACAAATTCATAAATTCCAAAATTAGTACTACATGTTGAATTTTTAATAAGTAATAAGAGATTTGTTCTGAATAGATATTTTGATATATTGCCTTAAGAAAAAAAGGTTATAAGTAAAAAAAAGGTTGCTCACAGCTAGCATCTGCTCTCCTTTTATGCATCCCTTCCTTTACTTTTAACAGCTCCTCTCTCCTGCTGGTTCATCACAGTCCATCAGAAGATATTGCCTTTAGAAAGAACTAGAGACTGTGTACCTGTCACAGCAGATGGGAGCATCACCACTTGAGGACAAATCCTGCAGTTGTGTCCCTTTCTTTTGCTGGTGGTGGATAACAGAGGTCATGGGGCCTGCAGAATGTGGGATGGGGACTGTGTGATATTAAGTACCCTCCCATACAAAAGTTAGTCCTTAAGCCACACAGGTATATCTATTCATATAATAGACATAAAATAGGTCATTTTCCCTAAATAAAATTATAGGAAGAGATTAAGTATTATATAATAAACAGACATAAAAAATATTTCTTTTCAGTGCTGTTTACTCGTTTGCAGATAATTCCAAATCCAATTCATATCTTAGCCCTTTTATATCCTGCAGTGTAAACATATTTATCAAAATAAATGCATTTATGCTGCAAGGCCATGTTTATAGCAGTGTATAACTTTGCTAAATTTAATGTGTTTGGGCACACATTTGTCATGCTGAATGTTTGACTTGAGAAATTATTTTTTTAATGGTTTGGCTGTTTCTAAAAATGAAGTTAAGGAAAAATACTGTTGTTTCTTCTTTATATCTGACAAAAAGATACTGAACTTTCTCCAGAATTTCGAATGCTGTCAATAATTTTAACTATCCAGGATACTTGTGGTAGCAGACAGATGTGTTTACAGTTTTTGAAAAAATCTTCTTGGTTTTGCTGGTTTCCAAGGTTCTATAAAGAGTTTGATTTCTTACATGCCCAGTAGAGTCCAGGGCAATGGGACAGCGGGATGTTTTCAACATTGCCCTTGGACTGAGCACACTTTAAGCTCATGTAACTCCTGCATGGTGACTGGATAGGATGCATGACATCCCTAGAACAGAAAAGATTTTTTTTCTTATTATATTTCAAAACCAGTTCTAAAATACTGTGAGAACAGCACAATCTGTAGAGGTTAATAATAATTTTCATTGAGTGCATTTAGAAGCTTAAGATCAACAATACTCATCTACCCAATGATGAACACCAAAAGAAAAGGTCAGTCTTTGTCCATTGCTGTGCAAACCAGCACAAGCCGTGTGAGGAAGCTCCAGGATTGTTGTGCTTCTTGTGTGACGCAGATCTTTTAGAAGAGAGTCTGTGATCACTTCCCTAAACACTGCATCTTAAAGTGTGCGAATAAGTTAGCACAATGCTCAAATTGTTGCAGTGCTTGACTGTATAGCCTTACCTTTACATGCTTACAGCAGTGACTCATTGTTTTACCACTGTTTCTATACGACTGTAATGTAAATAGTGAAATGTTCCAATTTTTGATACATTGAAATATTAAATGCCACCATTTTTAATTTGCATGCGTCATAATTTCTCAGGAAAATCAAAGAATAAGTAGTTTTTTCTCATAACACAGGTTTGTGTTTCCTTTATATTTAGGTCTTTATCAGTTTCCCAGAATTGAATTTTGTCTGTAATTCTGAAAGCTTTTATGGCAGAGAACAAATCCTTTTGTTGCACAAGAAGTAAGAAACTTTTTCAGATATAAGAATGGATAAATCTTTAGGTTTTTTATGTTCATAAACACTGCACAAGTACTCTGCATCTAAAAGCTGAGATAAAACTTCTGCAAATTGGATGATGGTAGGTGGGAAGAAACTTCTGCACAGCACTTGCAGAGCCAAACTTGCCAATAATTTCACAAAGTCCATACCTCACCTATATTACTGTAAATGAAAACAATTGTGGTGTTTCAGAACTTGGTGAGAAGACTGAAAGTTTGTTTTGATCCCAGAGTGCCAAACATCGGCTTGTTTCCATAGGCACTCCAAAGTCTTCCACTGACTTTAGTGGGGTTTCTTCATGTTCACACTAATGGGGCCTGAGGTCTCATTCCCTGACACTGAGGTCAAGGAAGAAGACATTGACTGCAGCCTGAATGACATACTCAGGACAAGTCAGGCTCCTTGTCTTTGTACAAAAATGTGCAAAAATCCCCATGTCTTAAAGGCTAAGTGTGAATGTGGCAGCATTGAATGAAAATCTTCTAAAGTCTTTCACTGTCTTATGACAGACTTATTTACTTTTTTTATCCATAGACTGAAGCAGAAAATGGAGTAGCTTCTTGTGGTTTAATCAGATTCTGCCTCTGTCTCTCAGACTCACTGTAGGAAATTCATGGTACAGAAACACTATGGGTTTGCATACTTTATAATTTTAGAGCTTTTTCCCCCAGTAACAGAGCTAAGAAAAAGCTACATCTGCCACAACAACTAACAAAAACTTGGCATGCGACTTAGCTAATGCAGGCTTTGTAGAGCCATGATGCTGGTTTATGTAATACAGATCTGTATGCAGATAAATAATAAACCATATGTCATACAATTGATCTATGCTAACTGCTACAGAAAAGTAGGCATATTTTAAGGTGTAGAATTAGTATGGCATGCAGGCCAAGCCATAATAAATAAAAAGTAGAACTGCAATAATGCCACAGCAGTGCCTCAGGAACTCATTGGCATAGATGGACTTACACATAAATTACTCCAACAGTTAATTTACAGAGCACTGTAAAGAACAAGATTAAGTACAGGCCATGCTTTTGAAATTAGTATGCAGATAAAATTAGTGTAAAAGTGCATTGGAGAAGTTACAAATATCTTTTTTTAGGAGGAAAAGACCCCGTGACCCATATTTCCCTGAATGGCTGTTTCTTGATTTCAGATTTCTGTTTCATCAGTTAAAGAGGAAAGTTTAGAAGGCACGAACAGACAACTGCAATGGTCTGCATCTTTGTCTTCTGTCTCCCTCTGATTGTGGTGGTCATCTTAATAAACGACTATTATTATGTCTGTAAAAAAGATTGTTGTGAGCCTGTGAGCCTCTGTGTCAGTTATCTGAGAGTGACTGATTTGAGAGTTGAGCTGCTCTACATTATAATTCACTGGAATCAGGCAAAATTAATCACCCACCAAGATTCTTTGTTCTATTCTCTGTTCAATGAGAGAAAAAAAATGCAAGCAGGAAATTTAGCAAATATATCTGCTGTATTTTATTAATATTGAAAAGCGTG
Source organism: Climacteris rufus (assembly GCA_013398175.1). Taxonomy (NCBI): domain Eukaryota; kingdom Metazoa; phylum Chordata; class Aves; order Passeriformes; family Climacteridae; genus Climacteris; species Climacteris rufus. The sequence continues at coordinate 2,089,469 of VZRZ01008644.1, forward strand.
TTCGCTCTCATAGTTGTTCCTATGATGCATTTTGCTGATGGGTTCAGATTTGCACATCAGCAAAACTTTGGACAGAACAAACTTTCTTGTCTTATTTTCGCTGAAGGGGGAGAGTTGCACATACTTGTGATGTGTTTCCCTGAATCTGAGCAGGAATTGGATAATACCAAATCTATTGTTCTCTGTGAATAAAGCCAGGTAAATAAATAATACTTGTGGCTTTAATCATGCTGAAAAAATTCAGGTGAAGAGGGAAGTTATGCCTTAGGAAAAAGTAGGGAAATTTCCAAAGAACTTTATTGACAAGGCAGTTGAATGACTGGAGAAATAAATGTTAATAGCCACATTCAGAAAGTATTGAGAACCACTTTTCAGGGTCAAATTCTGCTGCAACTTTTGCTGTTAGATCATCGGATTACTGGACTCATGTCAGTACTGCAGGAATGTGGCCAAGTGAAAGTCACATGGCAATCAGATGTTGACACTTGACACAAGGAAATGGCTGTGCTGGGCAGGCAGTGCTGGCAGTTACAGTGGAAAGATGCAAACATGGCTTTCAACCACATGGAGGGCTGTAGATATTTAAATGTAACACACCTGCTCTTACAGAAATAATTCTTACAAAGAGAGAGGATTCGCTGTTCTAGGTGCTGTCTGAAGGCATAGCTGAAAGACTCTCAGCTCTCAGTAAAATGAGGCTGTACAGACTGAGTAGGTAATTATGCAGAACTAGCCATAGGGTGGCTGTATTCTCTTCTTTTGCAGGTAGTAAGTTCAGCATTTGTGCTAATCGTGGAGAAAAGTACTGAACAAAAGACAAATTCTGATTTCTGTTACATTAGTGCAAATCTGAGATAACTTGGTCACTGTTTCAAGTGTTTGGCCCACGAGTGTTTCTGAAGGGCTGATTAGGGCATGCACGTTCCTTTTTATATCATTCCAGCCACAAAAATGATGTGTGGTGAATCTGTTTCCATAGCAAGGAAATCTGTATGTATATGCCAGAAAGAACCACGGTTACTCTCAGTCAGCCCCTAATTTGGAGAGCTGGGGATAAGGATCTCACAGGACTTTGCAACATATAATGATGCCTAGCATCACCAAGGACCCTATTTCTGTCATTGTCAGTTTTTCCTATTAGGGCAGTTTACTGACATCTTTCTGAGGATTTAAATAGCAAGATTGGTTTGATTGCAACAGTTGTCTTGTGGAATTTTCCTCTGTAAAACCATCTTATTATTCTTTGCCTTAACCATCAATACCTTAAGTTTAGCCTCTACAGTATGAATTTTACAGGAAATGTACTACATGGTAGAGTTGACATAGAGGGTTAAAAAACCCCAAAATCCCACCTGACCTCATCTTGGTTTAAGTAAATCTCATCTGGTCTAAGTAAATGAAGAACCCTCTGAACACAGGCTGTTTTACAACTGATGAAAATTTGGATTTATGCAGCTTTTCATCATGACAAATGTAGACTGCTTTCTCACAGTAATTCTCTTTATGTCCTCCCTCAGATACCTGCTTTTGACAAAACTGTGCATTTTCTTAGTTTTTAGTTTTTGTCTATTGCATTTTTACTCATCATGGTTCACTGTGCTGTCATGCCTCCCACACTGTGTTAAACTGATGAATTAGATTGTGTTTCACCTCGTGTTCTTTTCCTTTTAAGTGGTCTCTGCTAATCTTTTCTGGTCATGGCTGTTGCCTTTGAGACACCCACTTTTTCCTCTATATTTTGTTTTTGGCTTAGTTTGCAGCTCCTTCACTGGACACTCTTGCTTTTCAAGTAGGGCAAGCATGACACCTACAACAGGTTACGCTGCCCTGGCTTCGGTTTTCTGCCTAATTTGGTTGTGAATTGGCTTTGTACCAACAGACACGGATCACATCACCCACTGTCAGTGGGAGCTAAGCAATATTTGTGGTTTTAGCTCTTATACCTGGCAATTGATCAAGGAGAGTTAAACAAGGTTCTCTTGGTGGCTCTGATCTTAATTTGTAATTATGTCTACAACTGTAATGCCTTAATTAAACTTAGACTACATTATTACATTTTCATGGACTTGCTGTGTCATTAGCTTGGCTGTTATTTAGCCAGTGTGTTACACATCTTCTGCTTCATGCTAAGTTACAAGTGCTTTTCCCACATTGGTTTCTGTCTGCAAGGCTGCAGTGTCACTGAACCTTTGAATATATTTTGTCTTCCTGATCTCACTGGGTTTGAGGATTTTTGTTCTTCCTCTTTCACATATTCATAGTGGTACAAAACCTCAGTGTATCCTTTCTGATGACCTCATCAGCTCATACTATTATGACATGTTAAAGGTTTTCAAGTTTCTAAATTTCATAGCATTCATAGCATTTCTCAAACTATTAAATTGACTGTTTCTAAGTATTTGCTTCTCAGTATTTTTACATTTCTAAGAGGCATAGTTTAGACAATATTAAGGTATCTTACACTAATAAAGCTATTTTTTAGCATAATATTTACAGTAAAACTTTAACCAGTAATTCAACCAGTTAGGTCCCTGGTATTTCATCTTCATAGACTGGAAGTAAAATATCTGTAATTATACATTTCTCCTTATATTTTACCTTTTTTTAATCAAAACCAAAACCAAAACAAAAAACAAACAAACCAAACCAAAAAAACCCCACCCTACTAAAATTTCAGTCCATACTTAAAATAAACACCCAGTAATTTTTTCAAATGGTCTTCATCTTTGGCCATCCACATTTCTATTGCTTTCATCAGAAAATACTCACTTTTTTTTGAGTCAATATCACCTTCAAAGAAATATAAATTTCTAAATATATATACCTAAATACTGATATAAAAACTGGTTTAAAATAAAATTTGTAAAATAAGTGCTTGTATACCAGTAAAAGCAAAAGGTTCTTGAGAAAAACAGATTTTATATTTTTTCTGTTAATGGATTTTCTTCATTTATTCCCTCATATTAATTTAATTTTGATACATCTGAAAGTTGTCTAAAAATTAAGTGTGTGCAGTCAGTCACTGTTCCTATGGTTCAACTTGGTATTTCTAAGTCATCTTTTGAAGTTGGCCTTTGTAATATAATCATACCTACCGTAAGTCTTTTTTCTCCTTTCAAAAAGACTAATAAAAATAATTCACTCTGGTTGTTGAAAGCTTGGAAGCACTCATTGAGACTTCATACGAAGTACTTCACAACTTGGTATGAGGAAGAATTACAAAACAGCTTTGGACTTTCCCCCCAGTTGTTGTATTTTATCTGAAAGTAACTGTCTTGGTGTTTTGTGCAGTCTTTGAGAGAGGAAAAATTATTGACTCTGAAAGAAAGGTCAAAGATCAGAAAAATTAAACATGAATGGTTAGACAGATACTTAGTTGGCCTGTTCTAGGAATGGGTACATTTTTTGTACTATCATTGGCCAACTCAGCGACAGAGATGGTGACTCCTTTACGGCTCTTTCTGAGATGTCCAGCTCATGTGAGGATGTGACTCTAGCTCATTGTCTGCTTTTCAGTGCTGGGAACATCTGCCTTTTAGGTGCAGAAACATTTCTTTGGATGTCCTCTGATACTTGGCTTGAACTGGAGACTTTTTAGGTTGGTATTATTCAATGTGCAAATCTGGTCAGTTCCTTGTTGATTTACTGCTGCAATAACTGTAGGACCTATGAGTGAATTTTAAGCATGCTCTGGAAGAATCAGAAACAAACAGGGTTACTTAGGTGCTGGAGTCAAAAACAAAGAAAAAAACAAACAAAAATAAGGAAGATGGTGTGGAACAGTAGAAGAGAAAGTTTGCAGTTAAAAATTTTAAAGCATTAAGGTTACGGTCTGTAATTCAGTGGAAGGGTTGTATAATATTAGATCTAGGTAAAGAAAGATCTTTCTTTTGTTGCCTCAGGCCAAAATAAAACAAGAACACCCTAGAATACAAACACTTTTTTTTTTTTTT
>VZRZ01008644.1:2102778-2142112 GCA_013398175.1 Climacteris rufus
CTTTTCCTTTTCCTTTTCCTTTTCCTTTTCCTTTTCCTTTTCCTTTTCCTTTTCCTTTTCCTTTTCCTTTTCCTTTTCCTTTTCCTTTTCCGTCCTCTGTGCGTGGCTTGCGACCGGGCCCGTTCCCGCCGGGCCAGGGCCGGGGGGTGCCAGTCCTTTCCACCCCCTGTGCCGGTTCTTTTCCCCCCCCCGCGCGGCAGTTGGGATGGTGCAGCCCCGGCTCGGCAGGGGCTGTCCCCGCCCAGGGGAACAGCTCATTGGTTCCTATGCGGGGTGCGGACAGCCGACTCACTGGCCAGCGCCCCTGTCAATCATTGTGGTCCTCCGCAGTGATTGGCTCTCCCGACTGCCCTCCCCTCGCCTCCGTCTTAAAACGCCCTGACCTCCATTTTGATTTGGTCTTTTACCTCATCATGCTGGACTAAATAAAATCCTGCTGGCAATAAGCAGAAAAGAACCCTTTCTCGTCTCTGCTTCCCTGCATAAATTAAACCGCTGTGCGTGAGCTAAGCCTAGATCTGTGGGAGTCTGATGCCCAGTTTGCCTCCAGATCGGAGTCTAGATGAGGCCTGAGTTGCTTCATTTAGGAAAATGAGACGGATGCAAAGGCTCTGTGTTACTCACGCTCTCTACCCGCTGCACTTTTTTCTTTTTTCTTTTTTCTTTTTTCTTTTTTCTTTTTTCTTTTTTCTTTTTTCTTTTTTTTTCTTTTTTCTTTTTTCTTTTTTCTTTTTTCTTTTTTCTTTTTCTCTCTTTCCTCCCAAAGCAGTACAACTGTGTTTATTCTACATCCCTTTTAAAACTGGAGATTTATGCAGCTACTCCTGGAAACTCTCCTCCCATGCAAAACTGTGACACTTTTGCTCTTGTCCTACATAAAGGGCAGCTCCCGTGTTCATGACCTCGAGGGGGATTTGCACTGTGCTCCTGCTTCCCGTTTTGCTGTAGTGCTGAGGGAAGTATGTTCTGCTGGGCAATGTCTACCTGTGTGGTGGCTCTCACTTTGTCCCCCTCTGCACTTGATGTTCTCAGGGAGAAAGGTGTGGTAGGAAGACAATATTTGCTCCCCTGTTCTCTGGTAGTGCTACAAGGATCGGTGGAAGAGACTATTTGTAAATAAGGAGGATAGCTCCTTTCTTGACAATACTACATCAGTCCTTAATTGAATCTTTTTGAACCTGAAGACTTCAAGGATTTTTTTCTATAACTCTCAGAACCTGGCAGTGGAAGGACTGTTAAATCACTTTTCTTTACATTGACATGAAACTCTCAGATATAAGTTTATTTTCATTCCTGAGTACTTTGCCCAAATTCTTAACCTCATTCTGAAATCTCTGCAGCATTTTTAATGCAACCTAAGATGTCTTAAGTGTTTTAAAAGATAAAAGCATGTAGTTAAAATATATATTTGAAAATGTATTCTTAGGTAATTATGGCATGTTGTCATAACTGCATTTTTTACATTGCAACAGCAATAAAATCACACTGTGGCTGTAATGAATGTAGAAATATTTATTTTCTGTTTATACTGACAAATGCACGCTGAAGTGTCCTCTTTTAATGATTGTTATCTCTCACATTGACCTCTGTGCAATGACTGTGGGAGTGAGATCAAGTAATTCCACGTCTTATAAACATGGAAGTTTCTAAACCCTTTATCCAAGTTTTCTTGATGAAAACTGCATGTGATGGAAAAAAAAAAAAAGTCAGCAGAATGCAGGCACAGTTCTGCAAATGTCAAGGGCCATTCTGCCCTGTGTCAGGGGATGATTTTGCTCTTTGGAGATATTTAGCCATTTTATTTTCATTTTCTTGATTTCCTTCTGTCTTCTTCATGTCTGTTTTCCTCCCCAAATTTCAGTGCAGGGTTCCTAAAGTTATTCTCCCTAGCCCTCAAAGCTTTTCTGGTCTGCAATATACTGACATGGGGTAATGTAGAGTGAGGTTAGTGCCATCTCCAAGGAGCTGGCGAGTGACTCTGTCTTCATTACAGTCTTTGATCCTTGTGGAGTTGCTTTAAGTTTCTAAAGGCTAGTCATGAAAAATGTTGCTGTTTTGTTTCCATGCTTACATGCCTGAAATTGCTTCTACTCAAAGTCAGACTGTGTTGTCTTGAAATATGTTCCCAATTTGTTTCTGAGTGTGTTGAGCTTTTAAGTGAGAACAAATGTGGAGCATCAGAGAAAGATAGAGCCACTAAAAAAGTGCATCAGCAACAGATTTGTAATTGTGTCTCTCATTTCTGAAGAGCTTTTAAAGAGAAATTGCAGAGCCAAAATCACAGCTTGCTGAGGAAAAGTAGATATTATCATTATTTTATTCAAGCTGTTGACCTGAGTTAGGAACTTGACAGGTTGTGCCTCAGGATGTACTTATCCAGAACAGCCATCATCCAGGGGTGGCACTTGAAAACTGAAAATTTATAAACGCAATTCCATGCAATTCCAAAGTTTTGTATTTTCCTTGTGTGTGTCCTTTCCTTCATCCACATCTTCCCCCCCTTTTTTTTTTTCCTTTTTTCATTTTTTCTCTAGTCATGTGTGGTATAGGCTGGCATGCTCATTTAAAAAAGAAAATGGTTATAACCATGATCTGAGGATCTGAAACTTTTCTGTAGTTGTACATCCTTTTTTATTCTTTTTCATTCTCTGTATTCACCACAGCAGCACTGTCTACTCACAGATATCATCTCTAGCAAGTTGCTGTTCTCTTCATCTCTTATATTGCTCCAGCAGGTCTGGAGACATTGCCAGTTTCCTTTTCCTTTCTTTCCTGGGATAAGCATCTAAACACAAGATTTCCTGACTAATTCTCATCATTACTATGAAATAAGATTAGATACCTGGTTTTATCTAGGCAACTAGCTTATGGATATCTGAGCTATTGTGTATTACTGAAAGTGAAGGCCTCAAGGTGTGTTATTTTGGCTAGTAAAATACTTCACCAGCAGCTAGTTTATATATATGTCTCAAAGTGGCTTGCTGTAATTGATGAAGAGATCTTTCATCTAAAATTACAGACCCAAATCCTGAGTGAGCAGCAATAATGTAATGACAAGATATCAGATTGTTGTGGGTGAGGATACAGCCATAAACATTTGTAGACTTTTAAAAACTAATCTACTACATTCAGGGTAGATCAGTGCAAATTCACAGAAATCATGTAATATCAAATGCTAGATTAATTAAATTGAATGGAAACAAATCATATTCTTCTGATCCATACTCTTAGCATTTATTAAAACCAAATCAGACTCTGCTTTGAAAAGAAATCCATGCAGAAAATAGGATTAGAGCAAAAACAGGAAAAAAAGGATGTGAACACTCTAGGTCTAATCCAGTAATTCTTTACATGTTGAGGAACTGTAGACACCCCTATGTATGTATGGAAATAAAATCTTTTCACATCAAGATAAGGAAGTATTTTGCATCAATTTTGCCTCCATAAATGACAGTGAAATGAAGAGAACAATGGCAGTGCCTTCAGGAATTCTGACAGCTTGTCTGGATGGCTCCTCAAAAGCAAGTAAGCACAGTAGGTGTCAGGCCGGATTTGACTTTGTTGCTAACTAGCTTAATAAGGGTAAAATAGATTAAGAGGTTAATACAATCTTCATTAGCTAATCAGAAGGGAAAATAAATTACTGTATGCTTTCAAAACCGTGTTTCAAGCTCAATGTGCAAGTAGAAACCCAGCAGTAGGCTGTGAAATCCCTTATCTGCTGCTCAGTGTACAGCAGGTAAGAGTGCCTTCCCAGGGAGTAAGGTTTACAAGTGGATAGGCTGCATAGCCCTAGCCTGGGAGAACAGGGTTGGTCTCCCCAGATGAAAGAAGAACAGGAGCAGCTAAGAGAGTCAGAGTGCTTCACATGTGAGGTCCACAGACACATCCTTGCTTCCCCCAGAGCCTTGTGTTGCTTAGGAAATTGCAAGTCTCAGGGCAAGAGGGCCCTTTAAGGTTCAGCACCCAGCTGGTGCCATGGTGTCTCCTTGTGCTGAGGGTGCTCCTGCACTGGGGGTCTTCAGGGCTGGGAGGAGCAGGTGGTGGGAGTGGGATTCTTGCTTCATGGCCATGTGGATAGCCGAGTTTGTGGCACTGGAGAGGATCACAGAATTCTGCAGTGGAGTGTAAAAGCAGCAGACCTCAGAATGTCTTGGTTTACTTTGATTAGTTTGGTTTGAGGAGCAGGGAAAGAGCTTCTGATCTTGGTCTGTGTTGGTACCAGCAAACTGTGGAAGTACAGGAGAAACAGCGTTTTTGGCAAATGCAAGCACCTGGGCAGGACACTGGCCTCTGTGACCTCTGAATGACAGCCAGTTCCAGTGTAAGGCCCATGGGATGGGAATAATAGAGCCCCAGGGCAGGGCTGACTCACAGGTGTAGAACAGAGGCGTTTGTTTGTACTAAGAATGGATGAATGTTTTGGGAATGTTGTATCCTAGAAAAATAGCCTTCACTTTAACCAAAGATAGTGGCACTGGAATTTAAAATGATCACAGAGGATTGTCTACACTAGAAGCAGAGAGAAAGGTGACAGGCACCGAGGAGCATTGAGGAGCACTTGGTTCAGTCTGATGCAATCCTCAAAGAGGATGTGGCTAACCAGAAAGGTTGGAAGGGACATAAATAGAGAATTGTGATAAAAGGAGAATGGTAATCAATCTGCTCAGAGTGCCAGTTGAACAGCATTTGCAACACTGAGCAATACCAAAAATTATAGATATTTCTACAGCAATAGTACAAGTCTAAAAATGATACAAAAATTGGAATGGTTGGCACCAACAGAAAAGCTGACAGAAAACGTATCGCAGAGACTGTTGTAGGGAGGTAATCAAGATTATTATGGTGCTAGGACATAAATTTTATTACTGAAAATTAAAGAGAGGAAAAGAAGGTGTGAGAGAGGCATAATAGAGGAGGCATAATGCTAAGTTCAAATATAATATTGTGGGAAGTTCAAGTGTAATATTGTGGGAAAAGTGGAGAACTGAGGAATCTGGTGGTGAAATCCAACACTTTGATAGTAAAAATATAGTATTTTCTTCAGTAGAACTGAAGAAGCTGCAGTTAAGATACATAAAATGATAGTAGATTTTAACTATCTAGATATAGTTCAGTGCCTCATGAGGATGAGATGACGAAATTTTTTTTTAATGCAATAAAAAGCTCGTTCCTACATCTGACTGTTTCAGAACCAGAGGCAGAAAAACCAACAGACTTTACCCTGAACTTGCTCTCAGTGGTGGCACAGGATCCCACTCAAGATTTATTAGTTGGTGAGCCACTCTTTAACTGTGATAACAATTTAGTTGAAGTTAACTTTGTATCATGAGAGAAAAAGACAAATAAATCCTGCAGACAGATATTCAGTTTCAAGAAAGAGCACTAGATGAAAAAAAAAGACATTAAAAATAAAATAAAATGAAATGAAAAATTAAACCAGCAAACAAAAATGTCCTGTAAGGAATAGTTCTACAAGCAAGAGCCTGGAGTATGTATTGCAAGCCCACTTAAACTGTGTAGTGCAATTCCAGGAGAAAATGAAGTCTTGAAGTGAAATATCTTCAAGGCTCAAGGGAAAAGCTATCATAGCAAATGATGGGAAATGGAAAAAGTTACTGTCTTAGGGAAAAAAGGACAGTTAAAAAATAGGAAGCCTGCACAAAGGAGAAGAAAGAAAAGCCTGTAATATATGACACATTAAAAAAAAAAATAATTAGAGGAATAAGAGAATTTGAAGAGCGTGTTATAAAAGTTTGTAGTCTGTTGTACCAGAGAAGTGGTGTATAAGCAATCCCATCTTTAAAGGGTGGTCTAGATAAGCAGGTCCTGGAACCAACAATCTGGTGAATCTGCCCTCCCCCCCATAACAAGACCATTGAGTCTGTCATGAATAAAAGGTCCCTGAGCATACTAATGAAGGTGATTTGTTGGGAGGGTTCCAGTAAGGGTTATTCCTGTTTCACTAGTGGAGTTTTCATCATTCTGGTTTACTAGGTGTGCCAATGAATGTGTGGACAAAGGGGACCAAGCAGTCTGAACGCATGTCTTTTCTAAAACTTTCCGACAATTTTTGTTAACCAAAGACTCTTGAGGAAATAAAGCTACTTTAAAATAGAATAAAAAGTTGTTTTGTGGGTTAAACAATGGTTAGATAGGAAGCACCTGGAAGGGTTTAATAGTTGCTTTTGAAGAGATCAAGAGTTGGTAAAGAGGTCATTAATAAATCTGTATTCAGACCAGTTTGGTTCAAGATCTTCATCAATAATCTGGAAAAGGGAGTGAATTGTGAAATTTCCAGTTTCACAGATGACAGTTATGAAAGTTGTTTTGGGAAATCAAACACCATGCTGCTGGTAAGGATTATCAAAAGAAGTACAGCAAGTAAATATGAAAAAAAGCAACAGATAAGCTTTAGAGTAGACAACTTTAAGGCAGAGAAAAAAAAAATCCAAATCATATTTACATGATGCTGAGCTCAGAAATGAGGGGTACAACTCAGAAGAGTGATTTAATTCGTTATTGTCAGCAGAGTGGAATTACCTGTATGACAAGGAATGGCATCATGAGGAACAGTATTTGAGAAAAAGCAAAAACGTATTGGCAACAACAACAAAAAAATATTTTGCTACTATTTGAAACATTTATATGCCCATATCCTGAATACTATGTGTATGTCTGGTCTCTGCATCTCAGGAAAGTCAGTGGAGTTAGAGAAAGTGCAAAGAACAACTGAAATGAGTAAGGAGGTAAAGCCATTGCATTACCAGGAGACACCAAGGAGTCTGGGACTCTTCAGTTTCAAGAGAAGAAAATGGAGTATGACAAAGGTTTGCAATATCTACAAGGAGATGAATAAGGTATATGTGGAACTGTCATTCACCAACCCCCACTGTACCAGCTGATTGAGCAGTAAGTGAAGTCAGCAGAAGGCAAGTTCAAACCAGACAACAGAAAGTACTTTCTTACACAGTGGATAGAGGACTTCTAGAAACTGTTGCGACAGGAGATTATGAAGATAAATAATATCAGCAGAATCATAAAGAATCATAAGGAAAGTTGTGGAAATCCAATGTGGGAGAACCACGTACTAAACAGAATAGGCAGGGACATGTTCTGTAATTTCACTAATACAGAGATTTTAGATACTCTATGTCACCAAATGGAAGGAACTACTGCTAAACACCATTAGTCTCCCAAAATAGCATCTCTTATTACCTGTGTTAGAGATTGGTTACTGTCCTTAAAGGGCTAATGTTCTGTGTAAATATGACATTTCTTTTTTTGTAAATGTACCACAGTTTGAAGTAAAGCTTCTTTCAAAAAATATTCTTATATTTTAAGATTTCTTTCCCTTATTTTCAATCACTACTTCAAAACTTCACTAATAGAAACTGAGCCAAGAACAGAGATATATTTCCACATAATAATGTATTAAAAGAGAGTTGGAATTTAGATGAATGGAATGGGAAGGAAAGAAGGAAGGAAGGAAGCAAAATCTTCCTAGGTATTTCAGGAGCATTAGTCAAGCTGTGCTGTTATTTGATCATGCTGTAAATATTGTGCTATTTAACACAGTATTCTCAATTGGCTCAGTAAAATGGTATCAAGAGTACCTATATCTATTAACAGCTTTACTTTCTGGTAAAAGGTTTCCATCCGGCCCCCACACATTATGAGAGCCTGTGTCTTTGTGCTTCACCAGCGTAGGTAGATTCTAGGCAACTCATTCAGTTGCCAGAATAATAATAGAAAAATAAAAAAATGCAGGTAAGCTCTCCACTGGCAAGCATATTTTGAGCCAGGCTCAAAAATATTTCAAAACTAATGAGCCAGTTTAAAAAGTCATTAGATATTTAGTGGGAGCAAATATGATTGTTATGGCTTTACATTGGGGTTTTGCATTTAGTCAAGTTAGGTCTCTCAGCTTTTCCACAATCCTTGCAGCATTGGACGCTTCATTTTTAAGGAAAATGAAACTTCTCATTTCTCCAGGAAGCAGGGCTATGAAGAACATGGCAAAACCCTAACAGCACAGATAGCTTCTTCATGCCACCTTAAGAGAGTAAGTGTCTCAGGAGGATCTACTCCCAGCCAGCCAGTGAGGACCTTTGAGTTTTTAGATATGATTAGCTCTGTTAATAACCAATCCATAGATTTGCAGGACAGCAGAAAGAACAGGGGCTGCACAGCCTGCATTTCTAGTTAGCCTTTGTCAGAGGATAAGCGTGCTAATACTTCATGTTTTAATGCAAACCTGCACGGACTCACTCACAGCCTGTGCATAATTGCATATGCAAACCTTTGAGCTCTCAGCTGTAATTTTTGTTTCCTTACATGCACACATATGCCCAGTTCCCATGTTTTATACTGCTTCTATGCACAGTTTTCTCTTTCTTAAATCTTATTAGTGGAATCTTATTTGGAATCATCTGGCGGAAAAAAGAGCAGAAAATAAGTTTTGAAGTAGGGCAGACTGGTATGACCTTCAGCTGCACAGGTAGAATTACCACCTTTCACAAATACATTAGCAAATGAAATGTTGCAATTTTCCTTTCACCTCACTGGTTTCACAGAGATGCCAATGAACTAACTCATGAATTACATCAATGGAAGACAATCATGACTTTTACTTATTCCTCTATTTGCACCAAACCCCAGCATAGGATTTAAACAAAGAAAGCCTTATTTCATAAAGCAACACTATTCCACTCCTCCAGACACGTTTACACATGCATAAAACCTCCCTAGAGAATTATTTACTACCTTTCTTGCCTTTAATCACACAATCTGCGGATTATAGGGAAGAATGTTGTCCGGAAGTGTACTTTATTATTCCATGGTGAGTAAGTGCCATTTCTGTGAAACCTAAAATTCCCAAAACAAATTAAAGACTAACACCAAAATGAATAGCATTTGCTCCTAACAGTGGGTTCAGGAAGACAAAAGAGTATCTAGTGTTTATGAAAATTGCTTTCAGGAATCATTGGAAGAAATTTAACTGCTTAGTATCTGCATAAGTTTTCATTCAAATTATAAAAATGAAAATATGTAAGGTGTGTTTTTCTTTGTTTTCTGCTGTTTGGACATTAAAAGGTTGTCACTGCTGTGAAACACCTAAAGCAGATGGAGGATTGCAGTTTTTGTCTTCACATCCTGTAAGGGAGAGGCTGGAGTTACCCTTGATTTTGATATAAACATCTTTTGAATACTAATTGCAAGCATTGCTACTTGATAGATACAGTCTATGGACTAACAGATGCTGAGTCTTAAAAGTCCTGTTGAAGTCAGTGATATTTTCACATGCTCAAGAATTCAGCCTCATGCTTTGGATATATACACTTTTCTTTCCATGCCAATTATTGTGAATAGCTGATAAACTCTTTTACTTTGTATAACATTACTTCAGTGTTACACTTTCCTCAATCACACTTTCAAAATTAATTCCATTTGTCAGAAGAACTGTCTGGAGAGAGTATATAAATTAGGGAAAAAATGAGGAAAATAAGCATATTTAAGCATGACTCAGATAAATTGTAATTACAATGAGAGTCATTTACAGAAAAAAAATCATAATCTTTTTCCATTACTATCAAACAAGACCACTTCCATTCTGGGCTGTATTCCTGGAAATCTCCTAACTGAAATGCCTGAAAAGTGAATGCAAAACAAAGTATATTTATGTACAGAAATCATGTTTGTCTTTAGGGAGACCCAAGACATGTGCAAAATAGGTATCATTAACCCACCTCAGTGTTTGACAGGGGAGGAGATAAAACAGACGGTACTCGGTACAGAAGGGATTAATCGATATAAGAGTTCTGGCATAATACAAGAGCCAGTAACAGGGTCAAGAAGGAGGATAGTGTTCAAGGTCAGGCTGGGTGGAACTTTAAACAACCTAATCTAGTGGAAGATGTCCCTGCCCACAGAAAGGGGTTTGGAAATATAGGTATTTATAGATTCCTTTCAACCCAAACCATTCTGTACTGTTCTATGATATTACAAGTCACATGCCAAGACTATCCATTTTAAAATGGTGAGGTCACAAGAGTAAAAGAAGTCACAGCAGTCACAGTAGTTAGCATGAGAAAGGATGATTGGAGAAATAGTGTCATATGTCACAGAGAATTGCACATGAAAATATTCCAGTTTATTAGAAAGTTTTCATCACAAGCTGGTAGCATCATGTTACATGAACATCAGTCATATTATGACCAAATACTGTGGGCAGTATAATTTGTTACTGATTTTATGAGAAAAGAAATCAGATAAATCTGAAAAACAGTGACAGATTCTGAAATTAACTGTCTAATTAAGAATCACAAATTTATCCTAAATGTTACAATATCTGGTCACATTCTTATTTTGGTAATTCAGCGAAGATTAAAGTTTACATGTACATTTGTAAGAAGAATCACATACTTTCAAAGTACCAACTAGGCAAATATTTAATTTTGTGTATAACTTTTTTCTCTTGTTTAGATAGAATGAAATGTAATAATCACATAACCAATTAGGCTGGAAAAGACCTCTGAGATCATTGAGTCCAGCCTATGATTGAACACCACCTTGTCCACCAGACCATGGCACTGAGTGCCACATCCAGTCTTAAACACTTCCAGGGATGGTGGACTGGTGCAGTCCATTCCAATGTCTGATCACCCTTTCCATGAAGAAATTCTTCCAAATGTTCCACTTAAACTTCCCCTGGTACAACTTAACACTATATTCTCTCGTCTTGTTGCTGGTTGTCTGGGAGCAAAGGCTGAGCCTCCCCTGGCTACAACCTCCTTTCAGGTAGTTGTAGAGAGAAATAAGGTCACCCCTGAGTCTCCTCATCTTTTTCATCATCTCCTATTATCACATGTATAGAAAAGTAGAATTCCACTTTTAACAATGTTTATTGAAAGAATTACTGCTCAGTTAAGAGAAGTAACCAGAGCTAGTAGCCAGGAATTTTTAATTACATTCACAGAAGGATCATAGGAGTCTTTCTGCTCCCTCTAGAAGTTTTTCTACATATGTAATTGATTGTCCTTTTAGTTCAGTGTATTCAGGAGTTATGCTCACAGAGTTACATGACTGTAAGTGAGGAAAGGCAGAGCAAGCCCAGCTGACACCATGTGTAGCTACATTTACATTTACATGAAACAAAAATCTCCAGTCCATGGGGAAACTGCAGCATCTCAGCACTCATTGTCACAGCAGATTAACATAATCAAAAGATCATAGTACTTTTGACTGAAAACTCTTTTGAAAAATCTAACAATTATTGTCCCAGTACAAGGAGCTGCAAGTTGAAAACTTGAAAATCTGATCCCTGTTTTGATACCCTGATGAGAAGTAAGAGTTTTAGAAAAATCTGGCCTACGTTGTCATTCTGAATACTAAAAATACAGCTTCATACATGCAACTCACATCACTTCTGTATTTAACTGCACCCAATGCAGCAATGCCACCATATGGTGTAGTCTTCTTAGCTATATCAGTATTTAAGTAACAACACCAATGGGAGCTCATGGAAATACAGTGATTATGAGTCAATATGTGGATAAAAATTCCAGGTACAGACACCCTCAGAGGGAGAGTGGGAAATATCTGAGGGAATTCATTAGTTTCTAACATCCTTTCCCGTTACTTTCAAGACCCTAATTGCCGTCAGTAGGATTCACCAGCAGGTTCATCTCTCCTATTATTTGAAAACTGCAGAATGAAATTTCCCCCCACACAGCTTGGAATAAAACAGGTCATGTGCAACTAAGCAGACAAGAAATGTGTAAGACTGAATGTAGTTTGCACTCAGTTTTTTCTTCCCAGACATCTTACCTCTGAGGGGAGAATATTATGCAGTGAGTATGAATATTTTCATCTGTGGTGCTGGAGTCCCCATCCAAGTGCATTGGAACTTTCTACTAAATTCTGGTTTAGTTTTGTCTTTTTTTTTTAATGGAACATTCATGAAACATATAGTATACTTCTATCAACTTACAAGAAAAGACCTAAACCCAAACCTCATTCAAAATATTTTTCTTCTTTATATATCTTATAGTTTCTTGAAATGTTTGAGACCTGAAGTTAAATTTGTTCCATTCTCTTCTGTAAAAATCTGCTCTGACACTACTTGTTCTTCACAAGAGAATATACTGAGCTGGAGGGGACCCATCAATATCACAGAGTTCATCTCCTGGCCCTGCACAGGACCATTCTCAAGAGTCACACCATGTGCTTGAGAGCATTGTCCAAAAGCTTCTTGAACTCTGTTAGGTGAGAAACCTTTTCCTGACATCTAACCTTTCCTGATACCTCTCCAAGCTCAGCTTTATACTGCTTCCTCGGGTCCTGTCACTGGTCATAAGAGTGAAGAGATTGGGGATCTCTTCCCCTCAGAAGGATGTTGAAGACCACAATGAGGTCTCCCCTCAGTCTCCTCTTCTGCAGGCTGAACAAACCAAGTGCCCTCAGCCACTCCTCATACAGCTTCCCCTCCAGATGCTTCATCATCCCCGTGGCCCTTTGGAAAGTCTCTAACAACTTAAAGTACTTTTTATATTGTGATGCCCAAAACTGCCCCCAGCACCACTCCAGTGCAGAGCAGAGCAGGAAAATCCCCTCCCTTACTCGGCTGGCGATGCTGTGCTGATGCCCCCCCAGGACAGGGATGTCCCTCCAGGCTGCCAGGGCACTGCTGACTCATGTTCAACTTGCCATCAACCAGAACCCCAGGTCCCTTTCCACAGCACTGCTCTCCAGGCTATTGCCATTAATATATTTGACAAAACTCTTTTTATTGTATCCCACTGTTCTGGCCAGCTACAACTCCACTTGAGCTTTGGCCACATGAGTTTTCTCCCTACAGTGACAAACAGTATCTCTGTATTCTTCACATGTCACCTGACGTTGCTTCCACTAGGCATACACCATCCTTTTATTTCCTTATTTCAAACAGAAGATTTCTGTTCAGCCAAGCAAGCCTTCTGCCTCACCTGCTTGACTTGTGGCATTTGGGAATTGTCTGTCCTGTGCCATCAGGAGGTGATGGTTAAAAAGTGACCAGCACTGATGGACTCAAGCACCTGAAAAAACATTTTCTGGGAGCCTTTACTTACTATTTCTCTGAGCAGCCTGAAGTCAGGTCTTCTCATGTCCAGAGCTGAGGTTTTGCTGGCACTTTTCCTCCTGTCAACAGATTTAAAACTTGATCACTTCATGGTCACTGTGGCCCAGATGGCCACCAATCTCTACTCCCCTCACAAGATCCTCTCTGTTGATGAACAACAGATCAAGGAGGTCATCTTTCCAAGTTTTCTCCCTTAGAACTTGTTTCGTAAAGTTGTCATGCATATTTTTTAGGAAACTTCTGGCCCGGATTGTACCAGCTGTGTGATGTTTCCAGTTATTTCTGTGAAGTCCCCCATAAGGACAAGGGCAGTTGACTTGGAAGCATTCCATAGTTCTTCAAAGAATAATTTGTTGGCATCATCATCCTGGCTGGAAGGGCAATAGCAAACTCCCACAATGACATTTGCATTATTTGTCTGCCCCTTGATCCTTACCCAGAGTCTCTCAACTATGCCATTGCCAGCTGTGAGCTCCATATGTTCTAACACTTCTATTACATACAGCACCACCCATCTGCCTCTTCTGCCCTGCCTATCCCTCCTGAAGAGCCTGTAACCTTCCAACAGGGCACTCCAGTCGCAGGACTCATCCCACCAGGTTTCACTTATGCCAATGAGAACTTTCACCCACGTCATTAGTTGCCTAGCCCTCTAGTTCCAAGGCCTCATATGTGTTGTAGAAGGTGCTGGTCCTATCTGCTAAATTTTGACAAGGAGGAGGAACCTTCTTCCTGGTATGTGAAGTGACCTGCTTCCAGCCTACTTCTTCAACAGACCCTTGACTAATTACCTTGTAAGATTCTGAGTCCATCTGCTTCTCTACTGCAGTGAAGGTTCAAGGCTCCTGAGAGTCTTGACACTGTAGCATTTCTGAAAATAACTATTCTCTTGCTCATTCACTTGAATACATGGTGGCTCATTCGCATCCTCCTCTAGCTTCCTCCTCTGGTGACAGAGCACCTCAACCACAGCACACCTCCTGCAAAAGAAGTTTGTCAGCCCCAGCCTTACAGAGAGGCATCAGACACTCCTGGCAGCCTGTGACCTGGAGAGCAACATGTGCCATGAGCAGGTCTGGCTGGCTGGAGGCCTCTGACACAGCTGGTTCAGCGAATCCAGCAGCTGCAAGGAATGAGCTCTGCAGTGTGTCAGTACTGTGACTGACGAAGCTTTCACTAGCATGCTAACAAGGCTGAGGCTGAAAGGATCTTTTTGTGCTCTTCTTCACCAGATACTGCGACGGTTTATGGGCCTCTCTTGACTCCTCACAGGTGGTTGTGGAGGAGCCCTTCCTGCCGGCCCCGCCTGCACAAACTGCCACACAAACTGCCATGCCACGCCCCCACAGCCATGCCACACCGCTGTTGTCACACCCCGGGTCACTTATGTTTCCTGGACCTATTGAAATCTCCCCCACTGCCCCTGGCAATGCCCCCTTCACTCCTGTTGGCTGCCGAGGGTTTCTGGATCCAGACGGGGCTGGGGGCTGCTGCTGAGGTGTTCCTGGGTTCAGGAATGTCCCGGTACAGCTCAATCTGACCCTCGCCCCCAAACTTGCCTCAGTCACCAATGCTGCCACCACTGCCACTGCTACTGCATCATTGACTGACCCAATAATCAGCCCAGAACTAGGCATTAAAATTCCTTTAAGTCTTGACATGCAAAGAGCAGATTGAAACAGTGTTAATTCCACTGGACAGCTTCACTTCAAGAATCCACTCTGCCTTGTTTCCCTCTGTATTTTCAAGTAGGTAATCCATTTTGTACAGTTCCTGTAAAGTGTCATATGCTTTCAGAATACTTTTGAAGGGTACATGCAATTACAGTTTGCAATGTGCTCGTGCATCCTTTGCACTGAAAGCTGATCTGTTAATGCACTGTAACGGTTATCATGGACTTCTTCCAAAGCCCATTAATGTCAATAGAAGATTCACAATCAACTCTGAAATCCAGATCAAATCCTATTTCCTTACTATTACTGTATGGATGGACACAGATAAATAATCCATTCTCAGAAATATTCCCTGAACTCTGTTCTGATAGGTGCCACATCACCTGCTTGTGCTGGCAGATACATCAAATAGCATCTTAATTGCATTGGGACAATGGATCTGTGGAATTCTTCCTCACAGAGAAAAAAACACTATTTATGTCCCTGGGCACTCAACTTTCATTCTAGAAACATATGGGGAGACCAAATAGTCTTAAGTATAGATGGCTAAAACGTTTAATAGAAAAAAGATTTGAAAATCCGTGGTTTCACATTTACATACAATTCTTGATTTACCCATTACCTTTATTTTAATCAGAGAGATCTAATGATGTAAATCTTATTTTTAATCACATACCACTTTAATCACATATCATGTAAAAAAACATTTTTTTAAATAATAACAAAAATACTCTAACAGCTTTGCAAATCATGGATTGATTCCAGGTCTGTTTCTAGAAACTCACATAAAATGAACTTCTAAAGGGATTTTGTTCTTGCTAATCCCATTATCATTAAAAGCAAATATTTTTCAAAAATACCCTTTGTATATATACCAAGGCCTTAAAAGATTGTGTGGTTTTTGACCATAGCATTCACCAGCAGTAGGAATAAAAACATCAGAGATAGAAAAAAGTTGTTCTGACAGGCAGTTAATATTAATATATTTCATATTCAGAATCTAGAATGATTGCTCTGTGATTGGTCTTCCCTAACAGTCAAAGCAAGTATCAGCTTATCCCTGTAAAAATTGTGACATTTTTTTCTGGCACTAGTTAATACAGACTAAAAGAAAACTGATCAGTATAATCTGATCCCTCTTAGACTTACTAAAGCTCATCTGTAACTTTCTAAAGTTAATGGAAAGGTGCCTGTTGACTTCAGCAAGCTGTAGGTTGAATCTTATTGGAATATTTATTCCTGAACAAGCAGAAAAAGGAAAACATAGGGAAACAGTATTATTTTATGCTGTGTTTTAATAATTCTATTCTCTCAAAAAGGTTTTCACCTCTGACCGGACACTGATGTCAAGGAATAGGAACAAGACCAGAAACACACCAAGAGTGCTCCAAGACAACTATTGACTATTAAAAAAAGAAGGTGCACAAAATGAAAACAGTGTAAAAACAAAAGTGAGCAGTCATTTTAGTCAATGGTGTAATAAGGATTGCTGCGTCACATTTGTGCCATAATAGGTTTCTTAAGGTCTCTGG
Source organism: Climacteris rufus (assembly GCA_013398175.1). Classification (NCBI taxonomy): domain Eukaryota; kingdom Metazoa; phylum Chordata; class Aves; order Passeriformes; family Climacteridae; genus Climacteris; species Climacteris rufus. Next base: position 2,119,104 of record VZRZ01008644.1, read on the forward strand.
TTATGCCTGGATCTTGAAGTGCTGTGACATTTGGCAGTGCAGATTAGGATTCCGACTTCATCACAGCATTTTGGTGTTGTCAAAATCACTAGAGTGCAGAATGCATAATTAGTGTTGCCTGTGGATGAAGAGATGCTGCCTATTCCAGCACAGAGGTGCAAAGGCCATTTATAGCTGATCCATTGTAAAGCCCACAGTTGCAAGGCAACCTGCCCACAGCTTCCAGACAGATTTGAAAGAGGAAAGTGAGTTTAAAGCCTTGATGATAGGTCTTCAGGAGAATTTTTTAGTCTTTTGAAGGAGAATTTTTTTACAGGAAATGAGAGAAAAACATTAAAGATGAAGGTTGAATCTCTCAAGGTGATCTAGAAAAATTAGGCATTCAGAGCTCATTAAAACATTCCTAGTGCTCTCAGGGATTTGAAGATGTGAAGAGGACTTTTTTCCCAGATACTCCTTACACCATATTGCAGTCTAGGGCCCTGAGAAGTCATAGTTCCTCCATTCTATGGCTGCTTGTAGGGTCCATTCTCTTCTTTAGTCTTTGCTATACTGAACTGGTGTTGACTGGACACTCTAAAATCAAATATATTCAGGTTAAAATCTCAGAAATATTCCTAAGTTTATACTTTGCAGACACTGAACACATTCTTCATAAGATAACCTTGAGCTGTAAACATATTTCTGCCATAGTTCAACAATTTTTAAATATCTAGAGTTTAATATAAAATCAAATCTGTTGACATTCAGCATGTCAAGGATAAGTCTCCATGCACAAACACTTATAAAATATTTTGGAGTTAACTTTGTTCATGGCAGCTTGAACTATAAAAAACATGACAAAGCATCAAGTTGATGGAAACTCATTGTCTATGAATAATGTACAACAAATGTGCCAGATTTGTACTTTGGGGTGGCAAGGCTGGTGCACAGACGTGGTACTAATGATAATGGAATTATTTTCTAAAGTTCAAGCTAATTTAATAAGTCCAGAAAAGAAAGATTACATGTAGATGATTGTGTGTTGAAAGAGCTGCAAGGAAAATTTCAGTATTTAAATCCAAGATGCTTAATTCTGGGCCAAGAGTGCTTTTAAGCAGAGCTCCAATTCAGTCTTGTTCAGAAGCAAGGATAAACATGGGATTGCTTGATGTATTCAAGCATGGAAAAATGCAAGGAGGCTGAAGCTGCTTTGATGAAGGTGCCCTGTGCCAATGTCTTGGCCACAGCTCTCAATAACAAAAACAATATGTGTCTCAATAATAACAGAAGTGCAAAAAGCATGGCACAAAGTTTTTGCTAGGTGTTTGAGATTGTGGAAAACTGATTATTTCTTTTCAATTATCAATAATTTGATTAAGATACATGTATCGTGCCATGAAACTCTATTTTTGCAGTAAATAGTGGTTGCCAGAAAGGTTTGATACAGACCACAGAACTGTGAAATAAAACTGGGTGGATCTAGACAGTCTGTGAATGAGAGCATTAAAATTCAAATGGCATTTTCCTGGGAGCAACAGAAGGTTCAGATAGAGTTTATTTTCTGAATGTCTAAGCTTCTTTAAGACAGCTTAACTGCTAATGTTAAAAGTGGTGACTGAAGGCGGTTAGGCTCAGCTGGTGTCACACAGTTATGTATAAAACAATTACTTGAAGCTATGCTTTAGTTTAAATTATTGAACCCAATAATTTATACTGCAATACCCTCCATGCTGCATAATCATTTTGGATAAACAATGTTCAAAGTAGTCAGAATGCTGGCATCTTGCAAAGATACATCATAATACCATAACACAGTTGTCTTGAGACAGTGAGACTATCAAGACTATCTTGAACTGAGTAATCAGTGACTTTCTAGGAAACAGAACTGTCCATTTAGTAATTTCTGTATTTTGCAGTATTTAACAGATTAATAAATTGGCAGTCTAATTTTATTTTGAAAGATTAAAAATATTTGCTTCATTTTATTGCATATTAATAACTTATTAGTTTTGGGAAGACTTTATCCCCAATTTTTTATCTCCTAAGAGTTTACCAATATCATAAACCCAATGTTTATTCAACATTCCATCAGCACTGCCTTAGAGGATTACAAAGCTGAATAAACCAAGCTATTATGCCTTTTATTATTACAGCTTTGAACACAATAAACTTGTTCTTATTGGAAAAAAAGGGTAGACACTTCTTAGAAAGATTAAGCAGTTTGTATTAGGTATCTAGTTTACAGATAGTCCTAAAGTATTGATATAAAATATTAAATTTATCATCACAATCAAAAGAAGAAAACATAAAATTTATGGTTTCATGTCTGAAAAGAGATCAACAAGCTTCAGTTATTTGAGAATAGCTTTTACTACTTCCTAAGCCAAATAAACTTGATTAACAGAATAAACAGAGAGAGAGATGTGGCTGTAATCAAAAAGAGCTCTCATTGAAAAGACTTACTCTGCAGCCAGGGAGGACCAATGGGTCTGCTGCAAGTGATCTCATGGTGCAGAATGGTGTTTGATACAGAGAACTCATGTATGGGTTGGTCCTTAAATGCATAAATAGTCAACTGAGTGAAAAGTCTGAAGAGGGTTGAAATTTTTCAACATGTCCATTATGAGGTCAGGTACTTACCATTTCTCCATCTAGAATAGACTTTTGAAATTGTGCAACTAGTAGAAGATACTCTTTATCATGAACTAGCCATCTATTACACATTTGGGAAGGTAGATGTATATAAAAGTACATATCTATAACATTAGAGTGATATTATGACAGCACTGGAATTGAACTTAGTTGCTAATGCAAAGCCCTCTACTAAGTTAAAAGGTATGCTTTTCATTGCCATGCTATTAACAGAGACATCAACCTCTAAATACGATCAGCCTATCATTTTGGAAGGGTAGTGCATGATACTTAATAGTTCAAACTTATTTTTCATTCTAAGATCCATAAAACTTGAATTCCTGAGTACCCTGGCACTTGCAAAAATGTTTTGGATCAGATCCAAAGAACTTTCTTAGAGGAATACTCCAAGATGACCTTTGACTTTGTGTTTAGTGTCACAGAGTAAGTGTGGATTTAGTTCAACACAAAACCACTTACAGACTTTTTATGTGTGATTTCCCAAGAAATTTTTTGGTTCCTTCCATTTTTGTGGCAAAAATAGACTGTTTCATTCTGCTGACTTTTATGATAGATAATTAAGGAGTTTAAACAAGTTACACAGTTGAGGAAGCCATTATTAAAATACACAAGACAGGAACGGCATGTTCCATAATATATCCTTATTATCACATGTTAAGTGATCAAAAAGCCTAATATTTTCCTTGGAACATTGTTAGTATTATGTACTTTGCAACTATGATAGGGTTCTTTAGCTACTGTATGTACTGAAAGCTTGAAAAAAATTACTTCTGGGTTGATTTTACAAACAGGAAGAGAAAGGAAGTAATAATTTTAACTGTACCTTTCATTTTTGTTTTGGAATTATGTTTTACTGTACCTTAGATTACTGATCAGGACTAAAATAACATTGCTTACTTCTTGTGGTTGGGTATTTTTTGGTTGGTTTGGTTTTTCTTGTTTGCTGTTTGCTGTTGGGATGTTTTTCAGGAACAAAAAAAAAGACAATCTCATTCCTAAAAGTGTACAAAATACATATAATGAAGTAAATCCATTGTGATACCAATCACATGTGCTATAGAACAGTTAATAGAGGATTTGTGCATATAGAGAGTTTCTTAATCTTAATTTAAAAGATATTTCTATTTTCTTAAGAAAGGAATAAAAGTAAAAAGTCATAATACTTAATTTAAAAACCAGCAAAATATTTTATAGGCTTTTTTATTGAAGAAAAAGAAACTTCTAAAGATTAAAGAGATTTAATATTTTTCAAAACTTTTGTAGTTGCTTTCCACATTTGATTAGGCGTATGTGCACTATGTCGGTTAAAATAAAAGTAAGAGGAATGATTCAGAGGGGAATGTCTCAGTTTGGAAACAAGCAAAAGTAAAGAAATGAAAAGAACTGAGTAGGGATGTAGCTTTAGTGCAGAAGTGAACTGTTTACAGGTGACAAAACTAAAGGAGGTCAGAAAACCAGAGCAGGGTCTGTCCTCCCTGCCGTGCGGGTGGGCTGGCACAGGGAGGGAGTTCGCTCCTTACACTCCCTGGGGCTGGGGCAGCTCGGATGGCAGCGCACATAGGTTGCTGTGGTGGCAGCAGTCTGACAGTACAGACTGGGTGACTGACCCTGGTACAAAAACAAAGAGATGCCAATGAAAGGGCCAGGAAGGAGATTAAGCAGCTGGAACTGCACAAAGGGGAATTTTATCCTCTTTAGCATTAGTAGTCCTTGTTGCATCTATCTATCCACAGCCAATACGGCTGCTGTTATCTTTGCCTAACATTCCAGCAAAAGGAAGGGAGGGAGCAAAGGTTGCTCACAAATTGCAGCCTCCATAATTCCTCTGTATAATGTTTCTGTTTCTGACAGGATGGATGATCTTCTTAAACACAGTATATACTAGCATCCAAATACATTATTTATTTCCTCAGCATCATATGGGCTGCTTTATGATATTTCCTTGAGAATAAATACAGACTGCAACCATCTGTGTCTGGACTCTTCTCCCATGTCTTCCCACAGTTATTTCTTCTATGAGTTATTTTAGCTTTTCTTTTCTTTGTACGTGCATGTGTATTAATATACAAGCTATAAAGTTACAGTTGAAAAAAATTTGTGTCTCTTTTTAAAACATGTCTAATCCAATTTACTCTTAATCACAAGGAATTTTAGTCCCACTTTCTGACAGCCGATACTTGAACACTAATGTTCTGTCTGATAGGTTGTAATTATTCACTCTCTTTCTACTGTATAAAGATGTTATCACAATATCTGCATTGCCTAAGCATGCTGGATGATGTAAGTTTATAGATAGGAAATGTACAGATTCATTTTTTATAAATACATCATAAAAATAAGGGAACAATTTTTCTAAGATCATAATACGAATTCCTAACTTGATCTTTGATTTATTTAAGAGGTGATCTTTGCTAGACACCAGTTCCTGAAGCCAGTTCTCAGCCATTCCTGTTGAGGTTGTCAGCTTCTGGAGAAAGTTTTGCCCAATATTTCAGAGTATTCTGAAAAATACTTTCTGTTGACTGACAAGATGTTACTGAGAAAAGCTATTAATTCCATCATAGGTTTGGTTTTTGTTTTTCTGATTAAGTTTGTAGGAAAAGTTGCTGCCAGATTGGTATGAGGAACTTCAGGCTTATGGTTTCACCAGAACCTGCATTAGTCAATTGACCTTTGTGACCCATACGATGTAAACTATTAACTACTGGCTCGAATACTGGAGAGGTAATTATGTAGCATGTCTTCCAGTTAATTTCCTCAGTAATCACTTTTCACACACTGCAATTCTCTCTTCTACACACAGAAAAACAACAACTGAACAAACCTATTTAGCTTAAACAAACTGTCTCCTGCAGGCTGAAAAAAAAGCAAGGGATTGTTATTTGTAGTGATTCTTGCTATCTTTATGGTATCAAACATAAAGGATTCACTACTATATTTGTGAAGGCAAAACCAATAATCAAATATTCAAGATAGAAATTAAAATCTTTTTCTGGAAAATCCTACTCCAAGTCAATGGATTAAAACCGATTAACTTGAACCTGGTTGTACCAGGTTACAGAAATGTTAACTTTATCCCAATAACTTTTTGGAGTGATGTAGTGTTAGCCTTTCTTATTTCACACTTTTGCTAACTTGGGAAAAGGTAATTGGTAATGGTGGGGTGGTTTGACCCAGATTCATCTTGAAGAGTCTGCATTATATTTCACTAATTTAGAAGAAAAGTTAATGCATTATGAAAGAGTGCTGCATTTTTTTTGTGTGTGTTAAAGGACCATTTTGATATACATATGATCTACAAATACAGGCACTAATTGATAAATAATGACTGTAAGTTTTCTTCTATGTTAATGCTCTCTTAAACAGGAGCAAGAGATTTCTTCCATCCAATATCTTTCTGGAGAGCATCATTTGTTATGTGTATTGAACATGAATTGTGTGGATTTACTTTAACAGGACATCTAGAAAGTACTTTTGCAATATACATAGTGAAATATAACGCAGGAGTCTTCACATCTGGAAAATTTTTTTTATGTAGAAATGGGGTAGATGAATAAATTTAAAAGGATAAATTTTTGTGTAAACTGTATCATCCACAACCTTATTAGAAAATAAGCTGAAATAAATTTGATATGTTTGATACAGTGCACTAAATTCTATATTTTGACATTCTAAAATGACTGAATTGGGAGGAGAGCTTTTCAGAATTGCTTTTTATAAAAGGTATTAAAAGTGTACTAAAGAAGGAAAAAATTACTGACACATAATTTTCTGTGGATAAATTCAGAAATAAAATCTAGCAGAATCTTGTATCACAAAACTATTTCATTTTCACCATCTTCCTGTAATTGCCTGTTATGTACTTACCCTTCAGTCTTAAAGAGTTATTCTCACTATTTTTTTTCCAGGAAGGCTTGGTAATTGTCCTTTATATTTTACACAATATAAATGCTGCAGTCCTGAAGTAGCAATTTTGCAGCTAACTTTTACTTTCTGTATCTTTTCAGCTAGTACAGAAGTGTTATTAACATTTGGTATTCTTTTTCTTCTTCTTTTTAAGAAAGTGGTACCTTAATATGGACTCACCTTGACTCAGTAATACTTATGACTTTGAATTTTGTACTTCTTCATGCTTATGATGAGAAAAAAAGAAAGCCACCTCTACATGAAGCTATTGAATTTTAGTGTAAAGTTCTAGAAAGGCAATTCTTTTTAGTTAAAAATAAGACTTCCTGACAGGAAGCCCTTTTATAAGAACATCTCAACATTCCTCTTCCTCTTGTAAGTTTAGACAACACATTAGTCAGCCTGAAAGGCTGCATGTAGTCATCTTACGTGCTTAGTCATCAGCTGTCACTAATGCAGCTCTACACAGACTGGGCATTTGGGGTGGATCAAGGGCTCTTCCTGTGCTTAGTGTGTGTTATAGTGCTGTTAGGGTACCCAGCTCATTGCTGCTCCTGATGCTGATGCTGTCACTGTTCAAAGCAAGCACTTTATCATGCCTCAAACTTCCTGGGGAAAAGGGTCATGTCCTCCATTGTGTCTACACATTGTCTAATGCTGTCCTGTACTCTGTAACTTTAATAATCCCAACTAAACACTCTATAAGAAATTAAGGCTAGTAGAATTCCAGGTGGGAGAAAAGACTTGTGTTTGTTTATTAACTGTATCGACACAGAAACTGAACAATGGTTATAGTATGAAAGCATTCTGTGCCATGTTCTTGTGTGTATTTACAGACATTGTCTTAAAAAGAAAAGTGACCACTGGCTAATATCTGTAATATTTTGCATCCAACCTTTGCAATTTTTTCAAGGTCTAATTATAAATATAATTCAAGAAAAAAAAATTACGATAGAAAATATACTCAAGACCTCAGAAATTGCAAAAAACCCACCAATGTCTTTCTTTGAGAATTGTGCTGTCAAGTATTGGTATACATGAATATCTGCAAAATATTTTGTTGAATATTTTAGGTGCCAATTTTATGTCCCAGTGATAGATTATTTGGATGTATTTGCAAATAGAGATGAATTGTCTTGTATAACTCTGTTTTAATGTGATTTTTTTTTTTTTGTAGTCCGGTGGTTAGAATGTTCAACAGGAAGCTACAGATCTAAGTTAAAATCTGGTCTTCCTAATTTAACACAGGTATAAGATCTGAGTTCACTTCTCAGGCAGTTGTAATTGTAAAGTTTTGTGAGTTTATGAACTCCAGACTCCTCAGCTGATGAATTCTCACTGAATGAAAGGTTTCTTGAGATAAAGTAACTATAAATATGACTGATCAAGATTCTGGCTACTCAGAGAAAGGGTGTGATAATTTGGTTTAAAATCACATTATAATATTAAGTATTTTTGACACTGCAGTGTTTGGAAGCATCTTACCTCAAACTATATCTAGCATAATTATTTGACCATTGTCCTTTGGCTCCCTAAGCAGGGAGCAATGAAAGACAGACCTCACCACATTTCTGCTGCAGGACAGTTCTCAAAAATTATACTTTCATATCCCTCCAAGGCAAAATAGGTGGCCTCTGGTATTTCTGAACTAATTTCTTTGCAAAACCAGATGTTTTTTACGTGAAGGAAATAAAGATTTTTTTTTTTTATTCAGTGAGTGACAACCACCTAACAAGCTCATAAATTTCCTATTTTCAAATGCAGAAAGAAAACAATTAAACTGAGTATCAGAACACTTCCAGATCTGGTATCCTAACTTCCATTTTATGTTAATTTCCATGTAAACATTTTGTGCTGGTTGGAATTTTTGAGATCATTGACTAAAATTTTGACTGAAACAGAAGAAATATTTTACTGGACAAGAATCCTAAGTGTGTGGTGAAAAGCCTCAAAATGCCCCTCTTGGAGTCATGAGACTTAATCCTTGCTTCAGTCAACTTCTGAAGTTCAAAGTAATCTATTGAAAATAAAGTGTCAATAATAGCTGAGATACTCTGTTGTTAAATTTTCATGCAAGGCTTCCATGCTAGAATATTCTGCAAAGTTGAAGACATCTTAATTTTATTACTTTACTGCTTAAATTTAGTGAAAGTGTACCTGGCTTTCTTCCACAGCAGTAACAAGATCTGCCTTTAACAAATTCAAAAGCAAAAAATTAGCAGGCCAGTGTTTTCTTTGGACAACATCAGACTGCTTTTGCCCATGGATAACTCTTTCTTTGATGTGGTTGAGGTGCCTCTTTTAACAAACTGTATTGCTGATAGCAAAGAGCAATATTTTACAGCCTGAAGCCAGTGGGAGTTCTGCCTTTGACCAGAGTCAAAAGTGTATCAGAGCACAGGTTACATTCACTCCCGTAAGACACTGTCAGATCTGAGACACAGTCCTTGTTTGGGAATCTTTCAGTACAAACCTTCTTTTGCTTTAACAAAATCAGAAATCTTTGACTCAGAATGTCTTAAACAATAGCTCACTGAAGACTGGTTAGGCATGTGGGTCCACTTCCTGGCTTCCAGCTAAACTTTGTTTCAAAAATTTCATTACAAACCAGTAATGACCTTATAGATCCAACACATTTGTACAATATCTTTGAGTAAATGGAGACATAGGTAAAGAATGATTATGTATTTATGAACTGGAGAGGAGGTTGAGATTGGAGGTTACTGCAGTTGAGATTAAAAAGGATATGACTCATAAAAACCTACCAGTCAGAGCTGCATTGTAAATTGCTGTGAAACCTGGTTATATTGCATAGTCCTCATCCACTCTACTGGGTACATACAACCTAAATCATGAGTCTTCAATTTCTCAACATAACACTTAGATACGATAATTGGGAATTACTATTTTCTTTAAACCCTTCTAAAGGAAAACATTTTCTTGACGAGAGTGAGAATATCCTTATATCCCTTTCTCTTTTTTTTTAAGTATTTCTTTGTAAAATTCTGTTGAGGACAATGAGAGGACTCCTATTTTTTGTGATCTTCAGTTCCCTTTCTGTGTTTATGTTGATGGGACTTCGTCATACAAAATGCTGCAAGCTGAAAAAATGGCAAATACAATTGATGAAGCACTAATTTTCCTGCATTTGTCAGCAATTCAAACTCATTTTTGCAGTGAAGAGCTTTTCAACATAGCTTTCTATTGAAGGGTAGAGGAAAAAGTAGTTCACTGTGCTCATCAAAGAGCACATCTTTCATCCAGGGCTTTCAAAGTACTTCCCAAATTAAGCTTTCTGACTATCTTTTGAGTTAAGTATTAGGTAGGTGAAACGACCATTTTATTTCAGCACTTCTGTGTGAAACATATGCACAACAGAGAGCTGATCCTGCAGAGAGGCGAATGGTGCTCTGTGGGATGCCTGGAGCTTGGTCAGCCCTAGGTCCTGCAGACAAATGGGGTGTCTGAAGCCAGGGACTGCAATCACAGCACCACCTATCATCTCCTGCACTTCCCAGCGCCAGCGTTGGGCTCCCACTGCCTGCATCTGCTCACAAGGATGTTCGGCTGCTCCCGTTGTGCCTCACGTGTGCTTTTTCTGCTCTTTCACTGTTTTTCTCTCATCTTAAAATGTAGGCAAGATTTTTCACTATGCCATTAAGTTTGTTTTAAGACATGAACAGTGTTATAACATCAAGTATCTTTCCCTGCAAATACATACATATATATACATAAATATGCATATGTAGTCTGATTTGCTGTTTGCTGTGAAAAGGTATTAGATATCATATTTTAGAAAAATCTTTTGGCTGTAACCGGGGAAAGCATGCTGGGTTTTGCCAGATGCATAGTTAGTCAGAGTAATTAAATCAGCTGTGTTTGCAGGTGGTATAGGGGACAATATTTCTTGGTTTATTCTCAAGAAAAATGGAGTTAGAAAAGTCAATCATATTTTTATGTTGAGGATTTTAGCCAAAATTCAGGGCCATATAGTAATAAGAAGAGGAAAATACATTCTTTTTAATCAAGATTGTAGGAAACCTGTTTTCCTTTACAGATTTCTCACAGGAAAATTTATTTTTCTATAGTTCCCACCTCCTTTTCAGATACTGCTCATCTCTGGAATTCCCCCACACTTTTTCTCAAGGTCATTTTCCAGTGCTCAGACTTGATTTTCTGCTGCTTCCCTCTCAGCATTGCACTTGTTTGTCTTATTTTTCTTTCTGAGGTGTTAAGTTTTTATCACCAATCAGTACTTTTAGTGAGTCACCTCCAAGCCCACATATGAACTTCTGTTCTGGTAAAGGTTATAATCCCTTAATCTTTTAGGTCCTATAAGGCAGTCTGGTTATTTTTATATTTTTTGGCAAGCATAAGCCCAAATAAAAGCCCAAGTATAATGTTTCAGAAAAACATTAAAAAAAATAGAAGTTCAGCCCAAAATATAATACTTGAAATAGTTATGGTAATGTAAAATGTGGCATATATCATGAAGTAAGCAATACAGAGTGTTAGGATAAACATTTTATGTCTCCTTTTTTACAATAAATGGTGATGGTCATGGTGAAGTAATGCAGTCCGATAAAGCTCATACTGCTAAAACCTTTAACCTGAGCAGTACATGTACATATATTTCCTGTCCAGACTTTTCACATAGAAAAGCTCTAGTAAGAATTATTCATATGGCAGAAGGAGGAAGAGTACACATGACACATCAGTTACAATTTCAGTGATCACTGCAATCTGTGAAACATCCCTGGCATACAGCAAAATCTGACAACTGGACCAGATGTCAGGATTGTTAATGTGTGTCTTTAAGGCTGTATTTAATTTTCATTCTTTTGAAAAGAATTGGGTTTGGTTTCTGGGATTTTAGAAGGGGATAAAGAGATTTTCATTACCCAATAATAACCAGTGGGAATGTGAGAAGCATATTTAAAAGAATTCTCAGTATAGTACCACAGTTGCTGTAGCTGCCTCTACACAGTTAATCTCTGTAACAGTTAATCATTATAAACCTTTTAAGAGTAAAAACCAGATCAATTTTCAGTAGTTTTATTCAAGTTTGCAAAGCATGAAGCTTATTAATATCCACTATTCCTGTTCCTGAATTTTCTAAACAGAGAAGGTTTTAGAAAGATTTTGTATACAACAGTTGCTCTGTTCAAAGCTGTGTAGGATTCATTTGTCGATTTACACTGGTGCAATATTTTAAAATTCACATAGAATTTAAAATATGTCTTGCCAAACAAGGAAATATTCCTTTTGTTAAGCATACATGTTAGATTAAATGCCTGTCTTCATACACCACTTATTACGTTAGACATTCTGTCGTGAGAGCAGGCGGCTTGGTTTGATGGAATGTGCTTCATTCAAGGGAGAGAATTGAACAGTTTGACAAAATGCGTTTTGTGGATGGATTAGGCACAGGAGAGTGAATTGTGGCATGTTGTCTAAGGAAAACACCAAAGAATTGATTTTAAATTGTTGAGTATAGAATGGATTGGAGTAGTTTAAAACATGCATATTATTGATCAATCAGATTGAGAGGCCTGACAAAAAGCAAAAAGTGCCCACAGAACTCATTCTGTCAATGGGGATGTTTTTCATATACCTGCAACCTCAACAAATTGTATTTTCTTGTGTACTTCATATGCTCTTATCAGCACAATGCCACTTTCTCACAATTTCTCTCTCCTCTGACAGTAAAAATGGTTTGGTGAAATTCCTTGCTGTGACAGATTTCACAGGTAGTGCATAGCTCAGCTGCTTCTGTTTGGTGCATGCATTTCTGGCCTAGAGAAGGATCAGAGACAGAGTTTGGGCAGGTGGGCATTTGGCTATAAACCCATCTGCTGCAGTTTCATCTATCGAATTGGGTGAGTAACAAACAGGTAGAAACCCAGCAAGGCCAGTGTTTTGTGTTCAAGTGCCCGGCTCAGGTGAGCAGTGCAATTCATGTTCCTAAAACACCTGATGTTAATTAGACACTTAGTGATGGTGTTCAGAAAATCCCAAATGCTGAGAGAAGAGGAAAGTTAGCCAGAGAATAATGAGAGCACTTGGAGGCTGAGACAAAGCTCCCACCCATAGAACTGTGTTCAGTGCTGTTCACAGTCTCTTCCCAGTATACATACCAGCGTCAGGCCAGCCCTGTCCTCTTTGGGAGATGGCATTCTAGCAGCTCAGGTCTTTAACCTTTAGTTGTAGGAAAATTTGGTTCATATCCACAGAACGTGTACCTGCTTTATGAGTGACCTTAAGGAGCTTTGCTCTTCTTCTCTAGAGCAAAACTAGTCATGTTTGACTTCTGCAGGTATTGGTGAAGTAACTATAGCAAAAGCATAAAAGGCATATGGGTACAGCCAGTTCTCCAGAAAAACCTACAAAGGGCTTCCAAAGGCTGAACAGGTTGTGCCTACAAAATCAAGGCACACCTAATATAAAAGAATAAATTCTCTTTTTCTTTACTCCTTTTGCAAGTACTTTTAAAAGGCAAATCCCAACATTCTTACCCAGAAAAATCCAATGCCATTAAGTGATATGCAGAAAATTACTTTTTTCAATATGTACACATGAACCTAATTGAACAATACTCTCACACTGCATTTTACAGTGGGGCTGGTTCAGGTGAATTCAATAACTTCTAGATAAGATATGTTGCAAATTGAGACAGTAGGACTACCTGGGATCTGAAGTTAGACATGACTAGATTCTTGCAGGCCTAGTTAAATAATATCTATGAACCTGTTGAAAGTTTGAGAAAAGTGTGTTGTTGGCATATGAAGAAGTTTTTGATTCTTTTTCACTATTTACAAATTGTTATCATGACTGTTTTGTATCAAACATTCTCATAAGAGTTCATAATGCTGCATAATAGGGGTAGGTTGAAGTGTTTATGAATTGTTAATGAATAATGTTAACTGACCAAAGTTAATAAAGATTCATTAAAATTCATAAAATGGTTCATATATATTTCATTGCAAACATAAAATGAGATACTTCTCCAAACAAAAAATGAGATACTTTTCCAAACATGCATGCTTCCTGAAACTTAAAATTAGTATTTTTCAGAAGCATTAATTAGTAGAAAGCTGAAGGAAAAGGTTAGGATGAATGTACAGTTTGAGCTATTTTGAATAACTCTTCTGTATAAGTTCATAAATTATTCAGTACAAACCACTTATGTAATATTTGTTAAAGGTAGAAGAAGCATCCTTTCAGGGTTGATTGCCCTTTCCTTAAAGGAAAATAACTCTGATACTTTACTGGAACCAAGTTACAGAAATAAATTGATTCTTCCCCTAAGGGCAGACATCTGTTACTTCCTAAAGTAAAGAAATGCTCAAGGAACATATGGTTGAAGGGATTTGGCAGGGTTCTCTTTTAGAAGAAGAGATGTATATGAGATTGAAACAGGAAACAGGAAAGTATCAGATTCAGCCAATAGATTGACAGCCTGTTTTATCTAAATTAAAGTCAGCTTTTGAGCTAAGAGCAATTCAGATTCTTAACACAAAAGGAAGTCAGGCCTTGTCAGCTGAGTAACAAACTTTGCTTAGGCTTAATTCTGCATAGTTGGCCAGGTCATTGTCCTAGTCATATGCTCAGTTTCATTAAATTAATGCCTTTGGGGTAGGAGTTAAGGGTTACTCTCATTGTTGTGGTGGCCCAGCCCACCTTGGGGCTGAGTGACATCAAGTGGGTGGATTTCCCTGCCCAGGACTCTGACCCTGAGGGCGGATCCAAGGGCGAGACCCCAGTCTAGGGGTTGCCTCCCACTAGGTGTCACTCCTGCAGCATCTCCTCCCCCTTTTCCAGAAGCTTCTTAGTTCCCCTAACCCGATTGGTTCAAATTCCTGTGTATATTCATGTGCTGCATTACCTATGTATTAAGTTCTGGAAAGTTCTGTTCTGTTCAATTCCCCATTGGTTGTTTTGAATATGTTCCTCCCCTAACTTGTTGTGATTTGTTCCCTGTCACCCCTTGTCATTTCCCCATTGGTTGGTCCGTTTGTTCTTCCCCTTCTCCTCCCCCATTTACAAGTTGCTGTTACTGCTCCCAAAAGGCTCCTCTCCTTTGTCTCCCCTTTCAACCAGACCTTCTGCCCCCTGGGGCTGGAATAAAGTTGGGATTGCAGACAAGGAAAGAGTCCCTCTTTCTTCCTTTGCCCTTGCTTCATTGCCTAGCAACAACTCTGCTGCAGCCAGTCTTACACTGAGCCACTTGCAGGCAGCACTGGCAGCTGCTGACAGGACTTTGGTTTGCCCGCTGCTGGGACACCAAACCTTGTCGCCTGCCAAGCCACCAGGCGGCTAGTGGTCAGCGTGACATCTCATGAATAAACATTTCAGAAGTACACATATCTGATCCAGAAAGGCTACTAAAATAGCATGTAAAAGCCAGTGAAAGTTAGATATCTGGCTCAGTATTTTAAGTCCACTATTAATTTTGAAAGGAAGTCACCAACACTAATAAAATGGGGATTTGTCTTCCTTGAAAAGGAAATGTGATCAGAATTCAAAAGTGTCAATTAAAACATTGTGCATTTTCTATAGACTGGAGCCTTTCAGCTTTGGATTATTTCCAATTACTATTAATTTTTGAACTCTAGGAATAAGGATGGGGATAATGTCATAGTCATGATGGCCAGAAAACTTAATAGAACCTGGGATTTGTGGCAAGACTTTCCTGGAATGGCTGCATTTGAAAAAAACATTGGGTTTTTAATATTTTTTTTTGAACTCCCAAATCAGGTTTCCAGTCATTCGTTTTCCTCTTTGTGGCAATGATATTTGCAATTTCTGCCCTTTTTTAGATGCATTGCCACTTGCCTTTGAATGAAAGAGAGAGGAGTCAGAGCTCCCTACTTTGATTTTTCTCATCTGTGCCCCTTTGCAGTACAAACCTATTCTGAAATTAAAAGTGAGATGCTAAACTTCCATACTCATTTGCCAGGCTACTGGTGAATGATTATCAGAAAAATAATTACAAGAAAAAAATCTAGACTCCAATGAAATAAGGATGCTATTTCCAAACAGGTATCCATAAGCTGTAGTCCATACTGCTTTTCTGCACCAATCTTACTGCTTGGAAATATCTGGTCTCTTTAATAATTCAAGTAATCTTGTGTTTTCCACCCAAGGCATATTACTAACAACCTCTGAATGTTACTGCTGGAAGGGCCCCTCCCAAAATGTGCCTTTTTTCCCCATGTGAAATTGGCTGCATCATGACTTGTGTACATGGTTTCATGCAATATTGAACATTTGAGTAGTATCTTCACTCTGCCGACCTGCAAGGGAAGGGGGCTGGCAGGCGCTTGGAGTGTCCCCAAGAGAATAGATGTGCTACAATAGGAAGGGTCAAAATTTCCTGGCAGTTGAGAGCAAAGAAGCTTTCAGTCAAGGGAAGCTGTAAGATACATGTAAGGTGAAGTTTTAACTTAACAGAATAATTCTACTGTTTTAAAAAACAATATCAGTATCCTTTTAATCAACATATTTTAAAGGTACTCAATGTCTATACTGAAGGCATGGAAATGTGAGCTGGAGCAAATGAAATTATGGAGAAATAATGCCAGAATTAGAACGTGAGTCTCTCAAATTACCCTTTCTCTTCTGACCACACCACCTCATTTTTTTCTCAAGGTAAGCTTAAAGAAGTGAGAGACAGTAGCCTGGAATGCTTTCCTGACTTCCTGTGCTGGATCAGCTGCAGCCTGGAATGATGTCAGGCAGTTTTCTTGTGAGTGGTATGGGCATCTCCTTCCCCCAAGTCACAGTAAATGTTTTCTGTTTTCTTTCTTTGGAGTATACATTTCTTTTCGTATGTTCACATCACAGAATTTGGACCACTGGCTGTTGACAGGTTTGATTGTCAGTATGTATATTTTCTTTATTTTTATTAAGATTCCATCCACCTTGTTGATTTACCATTGTTAAAAGATTTTTTTTAAGAAGTACTTAATCTACCAAACAATTTCTCTCATCTGCATATTAAATGACTTGTCAATGTTTAGATGAAGAACTGGATGTGCTGGGAGATCTTTGGACAGATATTTAGCACTTGCCAGTGCTATGACATTGGGTATAGTGAGCAAAACTGGAGCAAGTTTTGGCTGTAGAATCCAGTCCAACTGCAGTAGCAAGAGTCATGTTCTCTGATGACATAAACTGTCAGGGACATCATGAGTGAAAATAATTATGAGATTTTATTTGACATATCCAGATAACATTTGCAATTGCTGTATTTCTATTAATATTCATTCCAGTACAGTAGAGCAAAGCTTGATGCCATTTGTGAGTCTCAACTTTACATGGCATGATAGGGTAAGTTTAAGATTTACCTTTTGAGTTAGGAAATTTTGCAGTTAAAGTGTTGTTTTGTGTAAATTGTCATCTCCTATTCAGACACTTCATATGTGAAACTCTCTCTACCAAGGCCTCTCAAAAAGCAAAATGGCAGATTCAGCACAAGAAATTTCTTGCAGATCTGAGTTAATGTCTAAGCATTCAGGTTCCATTCTGCTTGAAACAAGCAGATCATTTCTATGACTTTAAATTTCCTAGGTAAAACCCACCCCATATACAGCTGCTTTCAAGGGAGGACCCTGGCTACTGAAGACTTAAATTATGATAAGTTTCACTACAAAAATTATTTTCTCTAAGTAGAGGCTGATCAGCATTCAGAACTACATTCTGATGATTACTCCAGGCTCTTGTAGTTGTAGAAGCAGGAGAGAGTGAGCAGTAAGATCGTATTTCCAACCTGTGATTTCTCAAGTCATAATTCTGTGTGTACACTCAAAATGTCTTCCCATATTACAAGTACAGAGCTTGCCTCTGCAGCACATCAGACAGACCTCTAAGGGTGATTGTATCAATATAGAAAACATACTATTTAACAGGAACACCAAGATTTAAGAGTGGGGAATGAGGAAAATCTTGCATCTTGCAATTTTGAACTGCTTTTGACATGATAAGAAGGAATTGGGCATTTTGAAAGATGCTGGAGATAAAGCTTAGGTGATTGAGATGATTAAGAGGCATGTATGTGTACAGGTGAGGAAGAGATGTAATTTCATGTTTCCTAGTGTGATCCTCTGACATGTGACAGAAGTAGAGGCCTGGTTTATCTTTGGTACAGGACAGGTACAGGAAAATTAGATGAGTTATAAAGGCTGTGGAAGAGAGAACATTGGATGCCATCAGCCCAAAGGATTGTGTGTGAAAAAAGTTTTGAAGAGGTTCTTACAAATTTCCTTGTGCTAGGAAATTACATTTAATAGAGTCCTGTGTGGAGCTGACAATTTGTACCCATGCATTCTTACAAAACAAAAATAGGCATTATTCACCAGAAGCTCCAGCTTTCAGTAGTGAGTTGTAGGGAAAATTAAGTTTAACCCATTGGAGTGTTTCAGAAAGGAAAGTCATAACAACATAAGGTATAGAGACCTACATTGTGGTATAAAATATGATGAATTGCTCAATTTTTATGAGGAAATACATGAGAGAAATGGTACTGGAGCCAGCTACAACACAGGGAACGATAGTTCATGGCCAAAGAATTTAAGCGTGATGTATTTTGCTGAGTGGTCAGAGATGCTTGATGCAAACTGCACTGTCATCCCTCATGACTGGAGTGAATGTATTGCAGGTAGCCAATATCTAGGTTTTCTTGCAAGAACCAACTATTAATAGCACTGTATTACTGCTTTTGAAATGATGTTCCTCCAGATACCACTTAGATTTGATTTAGGTTTCTGCTTTTCAGACTTTGTTATGAGAACAGCATTAGAAGAACATATCTGCCTGAATGGATGCCTTCTTGTACTCCTCTATTTGCACGCCTACATTTTGATAGCATTTGAGTAATTTTATAAGTATGACAATATCAGACTCAGCAATACTGTTAGTTGTACTGAAAAGTAGGAAAAAGATTATTTTTTTCTTAATGTTGCTATATTGCCAATAAAATAAAAACTTTTGAGTCATGTCTGGGATTCCTTATGTGTTTCACCCTCAGATCTTTTTCAAAGTGTTTGCCATTGTGTTCAGCTTTACAGGATACTTAGAATTACAAAGTTATCAGAAGTTCCATTAAATTCCATCTCTTTTTCTCTGAATGATATAAATGTCTCTTTCCTTCTGAATCTTTAGTCAGTTTAAATGTCTTCTATTGCATGTCTTCAATTTTGTGCCATTAAAAAAAATTTCTAAAGTATATATATAGTATTTAGCTGAAATCAACTGAAAAACTGTAGGGATGAGCACAATAAGCCCCTCTCAAGCTGCAGTGAAAGCAATTTATTTATTTTGTGTAGAAAAGAACTCTGTCTTTATTTCTTTTGTCTAGAAAAGAACTCTGTCTTCTTTGCTGCATCCTTAACTACTTTGCTATTTTGGTTTACCTTGGGAGAGGTTGGTACAAGATGATCTCCTCTAAGTCAGAATTACAAACAATCTTTGCCAAATAATATATTTGTAAATTTTGTGTAGTATGTATCTCACATAAATGCTTTCTGCAACAATTTGATAGTTGGAAATCACACTTATACTTTTGATCCTTCCTAGACTTTTGTACAATATTACACATCCAGCATTCCTCTTGTGCTTCCGCTGTCTGCAATGAGATATCTGTAAGATTTGCCAAAAACTCTCCTGCTTCCCCTGCTACTTACTTCATAATGATGGGATATTATTCTTCTAGATCTGTCTTGTCATCTTTTATGACATCTAGTTGCCGGATTTTATACCATCTTGTAATCATAAAATCTTAGTGTATTTTACTCTTCTCCTCAGAAAACTCAACTCTGGTCTCCAGTGTGTGATCTTCCTTCCTTTCTTTTCTTTTTCAGCACCAGGACAAAGATGCATTTACAATCAGAGCTCTGTGTAGGCTTTGTTTTTCTTATGAATTCCTGACTCACTTCACCCCAACTGTTCATCACAAGATTAAGCTATTTGAAAATTGGATAGTGATATGGCTTAAGAAGTATTATTTATTTGTTCACATTTTAGAAAAAGTATGTCTAAGTTGGAGTAATGCTGTTGAAAAGATAGTAGAATCACAGAATCAGCTGATCTGGAAGGGGCCCACAAGGATCATCAAAGTCCAACTCCTGGCTCTGCATGAGAGCATCCCCAAGAGTCACACCATATGCCCAAAGGTGTTGTCCAAATATTTATTGAACTCTGTCAGGATTGGTGCTGTGACCACTTCCCCGGGGAGCCTGTTCCTGTGCCCAACCACCCTCTGAGTGAAAAGCCTTTGTCTAATATCCAACCTAAACTCCCCTGACACAACTTCAGGCCGTTACCTTGGATCCTGACATTGGTCACCACAGAGAAGAGGTCAGTACCCTTTTGCTTCCCCTCACAAGGAAGTTGTAACTCAGTCTCCTCTTCTCTAGACTGAACAGACCAAGTGACCTCAGCCACTCCTCATACAGCTTCCCCTCAAGGCCCTTCACCGTCTTTGTTGCTTTCCTTTGGACACTCTCTAATAGCTTAATATCTTTCTTATATTGTGGCACCCAAAACTACTCACAGTATTCAAGGTGAGACCTGCCCAGGGCAGAGCAGAGCAGGACAATCCCTTCCCTTTCCCAGCTGGAGATGCTGTGCTGATGGCCCCCAGGACAGCGTTGGCCCTCCTGGTTGCCAGGGCACTGCTGACTCATGCTCAACTTGCCATCAACCAGGACCCCCAGGTCCCTTTTCACAGCACTGCTCTCCAGCTTCTCATTCTTCAGTCTGTCGGTACATTCAGGGTTGTCCCATCCCAGATGCAGAATCCAGCATGTGATGCCCAGTCCTCTAATTATTTGAGGTCTCTCTGCAGGGCCTCCCTGCCTTCCTCTCCCGGTTTTGTATAATTTGCAAACTTGCTCATTATCCCTTCCAGTCCTGCATCCAAGTCATTAATGAAGAAGTTGAAGAGCACTGAGCCAAGGATGGAGCCCTGTAGAACCCCACTAGTGACAGGTCACCAGTCTGATGCCACCCCATTCACTGTAACACACTGTGCCTGACGCATGAACCAATTGCTCACCCATCCCATGGTGTGTTTATCCAGCTGTGTGCTGGACGTTTTGTCCAGAAGGATAAAATGAGAGACAGTATCAAAAGCTTTACTGAAATTCAGGAAGATTACATCAACTGGCTTCCTTTAATCAGCTGGGGGGGTTACTTTACCATAAAAGGAGATCAGGTTTGATAAGCAGGACTTTCCCCTCATGAATCCATGCCTGCTGTGACCAATGACTGAGTTGTCTTTCAGGTATTCTTTCAATACCTCCCAAAATTATCTTCTCCCTAACTTTACCAGGCACTGAGATGAGACTGACAAGCCTGTAGTTTCCAGAGTCCTCCTTCTTGCCCTTCTTGAAAACTGGGACAAAGTTCTTCAGCTTCCAGTCAGCTGGGACCTCTCTGGATGCCCAAGACTGCTAAAAAAATCATTGAGAGAGCTTTTGGAATGACATCAGCTAACCATTTAAGGATTCTTAGTTGAATCCCATCCAGCCCCATGGATTTGCAGGGATCCAGCTGGACCCCACACAGTTTCAGGGTTGACTGGTAGTTGATCATTCTCAAGTCATTTTCCTCCAGCTCAGGGCACTGAAACCCCCTTGGGCCTTCATCTGTGTTGAAGATAGACACAAAGAATACATTAAATAAACCTCTGCCTTGTTATTCTCCCTGTTTGTGAGGTGACCATCCTCATCCTGTAATGTGGCAATGTTATTTTTACACTGCCTATTTCCATTAAGATACTTGAAAAAAACTCTTTTTATTTTCCCCCACAGTTCTGGCCAGCTCCCAGAGAGTCTCAGTTCTGGAAAAAATGGAACAGACTGTGAAACAGTTTAGAAAGAAAACTTCTAGTCAGAAGGAAATAAATAAAGGTGAGTGATGCATGAGCAATCATATGAACTGAGAATCAGATTTATCATTAAAACATTCATATTATGGACCTGCCATGCTGCAAGACTGGGAGTACAAGTCCATCTTGCATCCTGCAGGTAAGTTGACTCTGTATTAGGTAAATATCATGCAAAAAGCCAGAAGTGCTGCCAGTATCACAGCCATTATGACATCACTGCTTTTTCTTACCCTTTGGAGGGCTGCAGAGAGCAGGAAATTTTGAACAGGTGGTTATCCACCTTGAAGTCAATGAAGGTCAAAATGTTGACTTTCATATGAAGATACAGGTACTAAATCAGAAATTATTAGTGCAGCCAAAATCATTCCAATATATATTGGTTTGTTTTTTTTTAGCGCATCCCTAAACTTTGTTATTGTGCTGGTTTGAATGTAAATCAGCGGGAGAAATGAATTTCAAACAAATCTTGAGAGAAAGATTTTTAGGTTAGAGTTACAATTTAATGGAAAGGTTACAATAAATGCAACAATACAGAAACAACTGCTAAAATCCACAGAGTCACGGTACAACTTGACAGTGTTGCAGTCTTGTTGAAGCGGTGGTTGAAAGCAGTGATCCTATAGAAACATCTGGTCCTTCTGTGGGAGTTCAATTTCTCTGCTCAGTGTCCACTGGTGGTGGCAGTGTCCAGTCCCCAGAACAGGTCACCTTGTCTTTGGTGGTGCTCAGATGGCAACTCCCCCTGGGCGGGGAGTTCCACAGTAGGGATGAGGTAATCCTATGGGCCATAGGATGTTTCCTGGGGGAGTTATGATGGTTGAGATAAGAAACAATACCCCACCTGATATGGTTTTCCTCCTCTCAGCTTGTAGCTGGAGGGCTACCAGGTGGGCACTCAACTACTGTGAACAACCCATCATTAACCAGTTTATCAAGAAGTGATGTGGATGGTGATAGAATACATACTTTGGTTACACCCAGGACAGTTATTGATCAGATAATCAAACATATGTGCTCTTGATCCCAATATAAACTTGTCATCCTAAAACAGGATTTGCATTTACAGGTGCATATCCATCCTCCATGGCTAGAAATTAAAACTAACAATAAAAATATGCTTGTATTTATATAACATGTCTGAAAACATTGTTGCAGGAAATAAAATATTTTCATTCTTATCAGAATTTTTCAAAGTATCTGTATGTCCTTTCTGGATATTTAAATGCACTGTTTTAAATTTTGTTCTTTGCACTGATGTTCCTCTTAATCCCTTAGGTCTTATTGAAAAAAAAAAAAAAAGAAAAAGAAAAGGAATAAAATTTTTAGACTGATAGACCAGTAGCAAATATTGTTGTTGAAAACAGTATTAGCCAATTCTGAGAAATAACAGATGACACATGAACTTTTTAATGGGCTATTTCCATAATTTAAGTGAGTCCAGATGTGATCTGTAATTTCCTAAGTACTTACTACAGTCCTTGGAAGAATGTAATAATAGTGAATTTCACACCTGCAAAACCACCTCTTCTAGTGTAGATGGAAGCAAAGGAAAAAAAAAAAAAAAAACCAGTCAGGAAAC
>VZRZ01008644.1:2142219-2169478 GCA_013398175.1 Climacteris rufus
GGGGGGGGTGTGTTTTGTTTGTTTGTTTGTTTGTTTGTTTTGCCTTGGGAAAGAACGATTGGGATTTTTTTCTTTTTACATGTATGTATTTATTATATAAAGGCCCTTGGAAGGCTTTTTCTCCATTTCATTGGAAGTTTTCTTGCCATACGTCTTACAGGGATGTATGTCTGGTTGTATGATGAATATCCAATCTACCCTTGTTAATAATTTGGCATGTATCCTGTTTTCCATCTTCCTTCCTATTAAGTCCTCTTGAATAAACTTGATTAAACTGTCTTCTTTTGTCTCACCTTTGCTCATATAAAAGTCTGAGTATCTGTAACTAATATTTCTCTAAGTTGCTGACTAAACCCCTTCCAATCATCAAAATTAAGTTATACTTGGGTTTAGAAGGTCTTCTGCTGCTGAAGCATCTGGTTTTCTACTGATTCCTCAGTGCATATAGCCAGAGTTTCATTTATAGGTGAGTTGACTGAGAAAGTCTTCAGAAACTTTGCCTGAATCTTCCAAGTCATGTTAAGATACCACAAAGCCTCTCCATTCAAAAAGGCCTGAGGTGTATAGAACAGGAATTGAATGTCAAATTCCAATGTGGTGATTAAGCAAGCAAACTGACTGGCTGCCATGTAGCTTTCCTGGCTGTGACTCCTTGTTTGATGAGAAACTCCAGTAGCTGTCACTAGACCGACACGTTCCTGAGGAGCATGTTCTGGGCATATCTAACACATGCCAGCAGTGAGTCCCGAATCACCATCCCAATGGAAGTTTTTGGGCTGCTTTATGGTTTTTTTTTAAGGTTTCCAGTTGCCACAGAGGCATCACTCAATTTAGTACCCCAAGCAGGTAGCCTGGGAAAGGTTCCTTCTCAGCCTCGGCCCTGCTCAAGGACACAGCACCCACCTTTTCAGAGAGTGTTTTTCCCTGAGGCTGTTACTGGCATGTGGGAAAAGAGAGGAAGCTTCCCTTGTCTTTTTGGTGGAGTTTTGTTACTGTGCAGGAGGGAATACCAGACTTGGGAGGTCAGGAGGAGAGAGTGCAAGTAAAAGCTTGGTTGTGTATCAGAAGTCAGAAAATTAATTTCAGAGGTGGAAATTTGGACTCTGCTCTCACACACACATCTGCTTATTCATCCTCTACAGAAAGCTCACAATGAGACAGAAATGTAGGACCCATCTCCTAGGTGAAGACAATTACTGTACCAGAGCCATGAGCTCTCCCTGGGTCTTGGTTTAGTGAGAAGAGTGGTTAACAATGGTGCTGTTGTAGAAGGAAGAGAGGAATAGCTCCACTCTTCAAACTTGTGCTGTTACTGATTAGACTTAGGGCTTTCCTACTTCTTGGGTGAGTATACCAACTACTAGACCCAAAAAAAAAAAAAGGCAAAAAGAAAAACAAAGCAAAGAAATAAAGATGTGCATATATTTTAAAGTGCAAACTTCACTTTAAAAGAGGAAAAAGGGAAGCTTTTTCCATTTCTTTAAGAAAAAAGTGGTTGTTGTCTTAAAAAGCAGATTCTGTCCTTTTGGCTGATTGGATGTGAGCAGTCAATCTCTGGAAAAACATGGTAATTCAGGCTATGTATTCTGTTCTCAGTATTTGTTAGTCCTACTTTCCCAGCATGCCATATTTTCAAAATCAGTCTAGTGTGTATATGGTAGTTAGGAAACACAGCAAGATCCATTTGCATTTTTGGTCCTGTGCCTGGCATTTCCCACTGACCGTTACAGACATTATATACAATACAGCATTAGGAATGCGAGGCTCATGGGTGCAAACCTGCAATTAAGAGCCTGTGCACCTTACTGTGGGTTCAAGACTTCACCTGGGCTTGGGTTCTGTCTTGTGGCCAAAATCCTGTGCTTTCAAGTCCTTATTGAATATAACCTCAAGTATTTTTTTTCCAAGGGCACAAAGTAAATCAGAGGTGGAGGAGGGGTTTGAACCCCTAATTTTATTTGTGTACAGTATACCTGATGAATTTAATAGCACCATCATTTTTTGCTGAAATAATTTCCATTGTGTTCTTGAAGCAAGGCATTGTAGTGCACGGCTCTATTCATCAATGAGAATTGCAAGATTGTTATGACACAAAATGCTTTGTGCTGGCCATAATTATACATAAAAGCTAGAAATAAGACTAAAATATGTCTGTTATTTGCCATCATTCTCATTTAACAATGTCAGTAAGAAGCTGGTTAAAAAACCCACTAAAGATCCTTGATTTTTCTTGAAGACATTGTACCAGTTTGCCCCTTTTTGTAAAATTCCTCTAGGAATTTTATAAGTACTGATTTAATTTTGCTTTCACCCAATTTATCTCATGCAAAAGTGAATTTTACAGCCAGGAACATAAAGAGTATACCAAGGACTTTTAGAAAGATGTAGCAGCTGGCTTTTATGAAACTATATATATTTTTGTCATATAACCAGTTGCTTTGCTGTAGATGTATTCAGTAGTGTAAAGCTTTCAGTTGTCAAAGTGTTTCCAAAGGCTTTTAGTACAATTAAACTCATTCTGCATATTGTGAATAATAATATAATATAATGGTAATTGTAATGGCACCATTATTAGAAGGAGGTCCTTTGGGGTTGATAACGTGGAGGTGATTTCAAAAAAGAAACTGTTTATCATTATTATATTATTGTATTTTATGTGAAGTACAAACTGCAAGAAAAGTCTTGAAGTTTGCTCATAATGTGCTTATTTTATTTGTGGGGAAAAGGAGCTTATGGCAAGAGATTAATCTTAGTCTCTGCAGGTGACATTTCTCATCATTCTGCTATCAATTCCAGTTTGACATAACCTTTTCTTTTTGTTGCCAGTAAGATACTGCTTTTGTGCCACTCTGTACTTGGTCACTGCACATTTGTGCAAGAAAGGAATGATAAAGGAGGTGAAATCCTGTGGGGTTATGCTGGCATGCAGCAAGAGGACAAAAGATTGACAAGGTGATAAGACTTCTTTTTCTGGAATTGTATTTATATATGTACGTGGTCTTTTTCAGAGGAGTGTTTGTTTAGTCATCCTTTTATCTTAACCTCCCATGGCAAATCAGGGACAAGTGGAAATGCAGTCACTTTGGTTCTAGGTAAATAAAACAAGTCCAAGATCTTTTAAGCTCCTAAACACACTTTTAGAATTTAAAAGAGTGATCCTGGACTACAAGAGATAAGACATTCGTAAGAGAGATGAGAAACTCAGAAGTGATGGAAAACAAGAAAAAAAGTAATAAGAACAGGGGTAAAACTTTCGTTTCATAAGAAATTCTTGCTATTATATTAAAGAACTGCAAAGAATATTGAATAGGGAGAGACTTTTCCCACAGAAAGTAACTTTATCAATAAACCAGTTAAAACCTGAGATCATATCACTTACTGGGCTATTGCATAAAATCATTATTCTTATCTATTAGGAAGAAAGCCATAACTGTTGTATTAGCAAAAATTCCTTTTAAATATAATTTTTAAAAGCTATCTAGAATGCCAAGAGAGGCAGAGGTATTAAAACTTCTAAAGCAGGTGATGTTTGCAATAGCAATGCATTACAAGCTTTATGCAGACGTCTTCACCAGATGGTTGCTGGTATTGAAAATTGCACCTTTGAATCCTACTTTTTGTTAGCAGACATTTCTAACTTCTGCCTGAAATGAATGCCCAGCTTGTTCAGCTCAGCCCTGATAACCTGTCAGTGCCTCATGGGAACTGGGGGGTTGCATGGCTGACACCATGACAGTTGGTCTCACTAACATGCTGAGATTCTTGATCTTTTGATGTTTGTTTTACGTTTACACTTCTTTAGCAGTTCATGTCAAACAAAGCAAGGGATCACATTTTCTTATGGCTAGCAAAGAAAGGCCAGGGTTGGTTTATTTTGGCAGAGTCTTTGGCCAGTTTTACACGAATGCAGTTCCTCAGCAAACTGATGAAGGAAAAGAACAGCTTTAAACACAGTCAAGGGAGATAGGGAGATGGTGGCTTTAAGCAGGGGTATGAGGAAATTCAGGAACCTAAAATAAGGATCCCTTTCCAAAGAGGGCATTTTGTAGAAAGAGGGCAGTTCAAATGAGAGAATCTGTCTTACCCACAGGTACCTCAGTTCCCTCAGACAAAAGTGTGGGTGTCTGTGCAGGTATCTGAGGAAACATCTTGTATTCCCCTCTCTGTTCTAGAAGAATATCCTAGACATGCTTTTTAGCCGATTTTAAAAGCAGGACGCTGAATTGGATGGACTTTTCATCTAATAGTACAGACTGTGCTGTTCATTTTACTCCTTTACCTCTATTTCTCCATGAATATCACATCTTTTGCCCCCTTAAAGCCTCATTCTCCTCTCCAGATCTTCTTTCTCATCCTTGTACCCAAAATTCACTAATGTCTGACAACCCGCCCCAGGTTGCCTGCTGCTGTCTTGTTTCCTTGCCTCTTGTTTTCTATCCTCCTTCTCAGTGCCCTCTCTGCTGCCGTTACATAAATCAGTTCTTCATATGCTTCTGTAGAAGCTGGGCTTAAACACAATACTGCCACGAAATTCCCTTTCCTTACAGTGAGCAGAGTTTATTGGAGCCTCAGATCCCTTTGCATGATCCTGTGCTCAGTGACATCAATGTTAACAGGAATTACAGGCTTTTAGTATATGGATACCTTTCTCTATTTATTTACTGTAATGGTTTCTGCACAAGCTGCTGTGAAGTCTATGCTTCTCCACCAAGTTCCATTTTCAAGTAAGGAACACATTTTAATTCAGATAAATTGAGAAGAGGTGCTTTTGTCTTACCTCTCTCTGTATTTGGGAATTCTCAAACCTCTCAGTGTAAAAACCTCTTGACCTACTTTTCCCTGAACTCTCTTCTGCAGTCGGAGGCAGAACACACAAAGGCAGAACACACAAAGAGAAACCAAGACAAACATCCCTCAGAACGATGATTTCCCCCAGTTGGTTTCCTGCATGGCTATTTGCTCTGTCACTGTGAGTCCTCATCAGCAGAAGTCTTTGTCCTGTATAAAAGTTTCTGTGAAGCTAATTTAGGGCACAGCAAGGGCCTCATTTAAGCAAAACAAAACCCAAGCAAAGCACAGAACACAGTAATCCAAGTGCTTTTGTTTTGTGTCAGAGAAATTTATAAATATTTTACTGTAATTGTCTAGGAGGTTGTGGTGAAATATCTCTTTTGCTGGAAAACAGGAAATAATCTTTCCTGAAGTCCATTTAGTGTGGTGTCAGTGCAATCAGCTTTATAAGAAAGCAATGTTCAAGGGTCTGAGTTGGGTAATTTTGGATTATGTATCTTTTAAAAAAATTTCTTTAGATGTTCTTTTTTTTTTTTTTTTAAGTGTGAAGACTTTCATTTTGTCCTAAAGCCTTAAAAAGGAAAAGTCAAATTTTTTCTTGAAATCTTGAAACATTTCTCTAAATAGGAAATGTAATTGTAACTAGTCTATAGCCCTATGGAATACAAACCTTGAGTTTCTGGGATCTGTTTAGCCCTAATGTTTGAAGAATATAGAAAGAGACTCATACATAAGTCTATGTGATACTATACAAAGGCTTAGCTTCACATTTCCTTATTCATTAATCTTTCTATTTGGCAACATTTATGAGTTCTTTACCAGACTGCAGAATTGTAGAATAAGAGGCAACTATAACATATAAAATATTTTCTGTCATTAGTAGTGCTCAAATGTAGTGTTTAAACAAATTACAGTTTGAGTTGTACTTTGTTAATTTGTCGGCAAGTATTGAAAACTCAAGCTTGTTATAGGTTTCAAATTTATGGGGAACACTGCCCTACATTCACTAATCCCACCAGGATTTAGTTCGTAGATACTTCAGTTTTGGAGCCTAAACAGTGAAAAATTTAAAGCAGCATGGCATTCAACAGGACTGCTGCTTTGTTCCAGGCTTAGGCATGGTATTAAAAAGAAGTCTGAAGGGATGCAAACTGCTGTGAAGAATACACTAGACGAATTAATTCAGTACTTCAAATTGACATGCTGGCTACATGCAAAAAAATTTGCAGCTCTGATGCCTGAAACCTATTTTTCTACACATAATTCGTCACACATTATAAAATCTCAGCACCTTCTTGATAATTTTGTATTAAATACTCGCTAGATAGTTTGTCAGGCACTTCAGGTACTTCTGCCAAAGGTGGTGATGACATTGTTATTCCTCTGAGTAGATGATGTATACTTGTGAGTGTGCTGATCCCATGAAGTCAAAGTGAGAACAATGACTGGTCATACAGTCGAGGCTTAGAAAGGTGTAATGTATAACTGTGTGAATAAACGTGATCTTCTGGAATTTGTCATTGTTTTGCATGGTAGGGGTCAGTTGCTAGTTTAGGTTTTGCAGTGAAGAAGTCGTCACTAAAATAACTGTGGTGACTCATGCAACTGTGAGCACCCTCCTGGTAACATATTTTATGACTAAACCTCAACTGAAGACCAAAGCCAGGGCAAAACAAAATAAACATAGCAAAGAATAGCCAAGCAAATGACCAGCTTCTTCAAAACTTGCACATTGGTGCAGGAAGATACAAGCACTTGGAATAGGCTGACAGGTGCCAGCATGGCCAGAGAGAAAGACATGGCAGGGCACTGCCACTTAGGCTATGGCTATGTCTGCTTCCACCATGGTTTTAATAGCTTCTTCCTTTAGCACAGCAAATTGCCTAAATTGGCTCATACTGGAGATCAGAATGCTGCATACTGCAAAGTGATGTCATTCAGTGCTCTATCATGTAACCCTCTGGTCACTTGCTGCTCAGCTATGTGAAAATGCGATATTCTTGTAAAGCCCCTGTAAGGGCTGTGCAGCTTTTATGCTGAGTCAGCATGTAGGGTGGCAAACGATTTCCCAATTTCCAATAAAGGAAAGAAGGATGATCCTCTGTACCTGTAGGTAGTTACAGGCCTGTTGGTTTCAGTCATTGGCTCATTAGGGGAAAGTCCTGCTTATCACAATTTCCTTTTATGATGACATTACCTACCTACTAGATCAAGGGAAGCCAGTTGATGTAATCTTTAAAGATGTCAAGTCTTTCAATACTGTCTCTCACAGGATCCTTCTGGACAAAATGTCCAGCTCACAGCTGCATGAACACATCATGAGATGGGTGAGCAACTGGGTCACAAAGGGTTATAGTGGGGCAAAAAGGGTTACTTTGAATGGGGTGATATCAGACTGGTGACCTGTCACTAGTGGGGTTCCACAGGGCTCTATCCTCGGCTCAGTGGTCTTCAACTTCTTCATTAATGACTTGGATTAAGGACTTGAATGTATAATATGTTCGCTGATGATACAAAATCAGAGCTGGTGACTCCCTTTAAGGCAGAGAGGCCCTGCAGAGACACTTCAACTAATTAGAGAACTGGGCAGCACATGCTGGATTCTGCATCTGTGATGATGCAGACAGTCTGGGGAATGAGAGCCTGGAAAGCAGTGCTGCAGAAAGAGACCTGTGAGTCCTGGCTGATGGCAAGTTGAATATAAGTCAGCAGTGCCCTGGCAGCCAGGAGGGCTGGGGTGCATCAGGGGACATGTGTCCTGAGGGGCATCAGGCACAGCATGGCAAGCCAGCTGAGGAAGGTGACTGTCCCCCTCTGCTCTGCACTGAGGTGGCTTCACCTCAAGTCCTTTTGTGCACCACAGGCTAAGAAGGATATAAAGCTATTAGAGAGCATCCAAAGGAGGACTGCTAAGATGAAGGGTCTGGAGAAGACATTGTATGAGGAGAGACCGAGGGCACTTGTCTTGTTCAGTCTGCAGAAGACGAGATGGAGAGGAGACCTCATCACAATCTACAACTTCCTCATAAGGAGAAGCAAAGGTGCAGGTACTGATCTCCCCTCTGGTGACCAAGGAGAGGATCCAAGGGAATGGCCTGAAGTTGTATCAGGGGAGGTTTAGGTTGGGTATCAGACAACGGTTCTTTACCTACAGAGTGTTTGGGCACTGGAACAGGCTCCCCAGGGAAGTGGTCACAGCACTAAGCCTGACAGAGTTCAAGAAGTGTTTGTCCAATACTCTTTTGTGTGACTTTTGGATTTGCCCTGTGCAGAGCCACGAGTTGAACTCAATGATCCTTGTGAATACCTTACAGGTATTCTCTGTTCTATTATTCTATAATTTAAATGCTCCTATTTCTCCACATTTTCAAGTGTATATTTTTAAAAGCCAATAACAGACTTGCTTTGCAATTCTGAAGAAAATAATTGTCAGAAATATAAAAATTCTGTAAAATGTTGGTAATGTGTCAGCTCCTTATCCATACATGTAGAAAATATTGACCTCAAGAGAATAAAACTCAGCAATCATACATAAATAAATTGATCTGACAGCAAGTTCACATAGTGCTGCAGGCAACATCTTGAAACAGGTTTGCCTTAGAAATCTGAAAGTTTGGAAGAGCACAGTGTGAAAACAACACCTACAGTTTCATTGGGTTGGAAATGTCAGTATATCACAGACAAGACAAAACTTGGTACTTTCTGTGTTGGACATGGAGGAGAGTTAAAGAAGGAATAGCTCGCAGGTGCTGAAGTGTGGTATGAATCTTTCTTCACATTCAGCTAAGAAAGGTCATTCAGCTAAAAACACAGTGTCATCCTTATGGGAAATTATTTTTGTTGAATTGAAAATCTAAATTTATATTAAATAAAATACAGACTTGTGATGAACTCCTTTTAATATGAGACAGAAGGCAGTAAATGATTTTGAGTTCTATATTGCAAACCTAATTCTATATCAAAGAACGGTTGAATTTATAAACAAAGTTGGTGCATCAAGGTAAGAATCCCTGACTGTATATCTGTGGGGCAGAAATTCATCCTTGTGATAAAAAGAGCTGCATTGACACTTAGGAAATGTGTGCTTCAGTCCTGGTCCTGCCTCAGACTTCCTGTATTATCTTTGACAACTTAGTCTTTGTTTTTAACTGTAAAACTGGGATGAGACGATTTCCTCTAAAACATTCTTCAGTTTATAAAATCTCTTAGTGAGGGACACTTGCATGTGTGTGTCCTGCATTGACCTTGGGTAAATGAAGGTCCTAAGACATGGTGTAACAAAGATAAACACTGTAGAAGTGTAGAAGGTACCATTTGGTACAGAAAATGCTGTTTTGACAAATTAACAATTTTTTGGAACTCGGCTGAGAAGTTCATGACATTTCCACATGTGATTTTTTCCCATTTGGGGAATACAGTTTCCAAAGAAAGTTCTCATATTTAGCATACATATATTTTCAAAAACAAATATTAAAAATTTAAATTAGGGACAAATTTTTTATATGTGTTTTTCTTCTGAATCCAGAACA
Source organism: Climacteris rufus (assembly GCA_013398175.1). Classification (NCBI taxonomy): domain Eukaryota; kingdom Metazoa; phylum Chordata; class Aves; order Passeriformes; family Climacteridae; genus Climacteris; species Climacteris rufus. The sequence continues at coordinate 2,151,540 of VZRZ01008644.1, forward strand.
AAAACACTGAACTGTCAAAATATCACTGAACTAGAGAAAACTAGCATTTACAAGCTGAAAATGCTCCTCCTGAATTCTATTGAAATTAATGGGTCTTCTTCAGCAGGATAATTATTCATGCCATTGATTAAGAAGTCCAAGAAATTTTGTGACTTATTGATATTTTGAATCAAGAAACAGAGACAGTAAAAAATATTATGGACTTAAAAGCAACCCATGTATATATGTGCAACTTTCTGGGGGAAAAAAAAGTCTTCTAAGGGCTTATGTTTTCATTTGCAGTAGAAAAACTCTCAAAATCCTTAGATGATGTATTCTTTGTGCAAAAAAATTCTCATTAAAATGCTTTATTTCACTGAGAATTCAGGTAAGGTTTGGTTCTTCTGGACAAAATTAATTCTAAAATGTATTCAGTATCTTGAGTTCATTATCTTTTGTTTCCTTTTACCCTAATGTTGATATTTTTTCAATAATTTTCAGCTTATTTATGTGTTCATGCTTTGTAGTAACCACTTGAAAATTTAGAGGTAGTTACAAAAACAAAAGGAAAAAAGTCTGAATAGAAATTCTTATTGAAGAATTATCTTTACAATGCACAGTCTTGCTTGCTCTTACAATGCATTTTCACTGTGATTTATGAACAGTGTATGCACAGCAATTGCTGTTGAAGTAGCTTGAAGGAAAATTAAGTTTGTAAGGATATCTGCTGTGGTAAAACATTCGTGAATCACAGGCAATTCAAAGATAATATCAGGTCCTGTTTCCTTTTTATTACCTTCTGCAACCTCATCTTTAGGATGATTCTTTTATCTGCAGTAATACCTGTTTGGTTTGCCTAGTTCTACAGGAGCAGTTTTGAGACACTCAGCTTTAAACTGGCACTGAAATTTTATTTGCTTTTCTTTTGGAATTTAAAATTTAAAAATTCAGGGATTGAAAAGACAGCAATGTCAGGTGTATCATTCCTTAATCTAACCATGAAGCAGTGATGAGAAAGAATAATTCAAGTGATTGCTCCTTCTGAACACTAACAGCTCTAAATTTGAAAATTCAGAGAAAGGAAAGGAATGGTATTTTTAACACAGTCTTCAATCTGGAGAAAAAGTTTTCAAAGGACAATATTTTTTAAAAGATTTTTCCTCTGGGATAGATAATCACTGGCAATGAGCAGGGAACTGGAAAAAATCATAGTCCTGAGCAATATTTCAGAGTATTTTAGAAATGTTATGAGCTGTTAATAGCTTTTGCCTAGAAAAAAACCAAGAAGGACAAGAAACTATAACAAAAAAAAGGTTGCTGGAAAATAACAGATGAATCACTAATCCTCATGTCAGTTTATGCCCAGGCAAACAGAAAAACATTTGTCTCTTCTGGGTTATTTTTCTTTACTTGATTGGTTGGGTGATTGGTTTGGTTTGGAGTGGGGAGTGGGAGGAAATTGAGGGGTATGATGGTTTTCTGCTTGATTTTAAAACTAATACTTGGATTCAAAAAGGACCTGTTAAATTTTCACTGGTGTTTCTGTAAAATGCATCCTTTTATTCCACCTCCCACAAATGTCTTTTCATGATGAGATCTCAAGAATAGAGGATCTTAATGTACTTTCACTGCTTAAAATAGAATAATGGGACCCTTCTTTCCTAATTTAAGGCAAAGAGCTTTGTAGGATTTTATTTGCTTGCCTTTGTTTCTGTTGAACTAAAGAAAACTCAACGGTGACTATTTCATTTAAAGCTGAAAGTGACAGTAATCATAACAGTGATTTCCTGCAGAAAAAAAACCCCTGTAGCTTAAATATCATTCCTGTGACAGGTATGTCACCTACAATTACCCATCTTCCTCTTCTGAAATAATGACAATCAGAACATTCCTTAAGACACTTATCAGTAAGGGGCTAAGCTTGTAGATGTTCAGTAGAAATTCAATGCAGAGAGAAGCTCCAATATTTCAGACTTCTTTTAAAGGAAAATATTTAAGTCAAATTTATAAGTGGACATTGTGTTCCTGTATCATGAAAACCAAAGTCTTTGCATAGAGAGATGGCTAATTTATAATTCTGAAGTGAAATTTCTCATTAAGCTGTATGAAAATGATGTCTGAACAGATAGAATTTTCATCTAATATTATACCGGTACAGATGTGTTAACAGTGAAAGGTGTTTTCCATATTCAGCTCTGCTGTGAAAACAGCCTTTGGACCAGCAAACACTGATATCAGTGCTTACCTGGTACATAAGAAAGTACTCTGCTTGAGACAATGAAATTACTCACATGAATCATATTAAATCATAAAATCATAGAATGGTCTGTGTTGCAAGCGACCTAATGCTCATCTAGTTCCAACCCCCTCCTTGGGCAGGTGCCGCGGGTAAAAAGCGTAACTTGGAGCCTTCAGCAGCGGTCTCGTACTCATCGAGCCTGCATCAGAGCTCCCGCAGAATCTTTGCTCAGTTCACGCACAGCAGTTTAATTTAAGCAGGGAAGTAAACAGATGAGGAAGGGTTCTTTTCCGCTTATTGCCAGCAGGCTTTTATTTCTGGAGCATGCGGATAAAGACAAAATGGCTGTTGGGGGTGTCTATTATAGCACGGAAGCGAGGGGAGGGCAGTCGGGAGAGAGCCAATCGCTGCAGAGGATTACAATGACTGACAGGGGCGCCAGCCAGCCACTCGGCTGTCTGCACCGGCACAGGAACCAATGAGCTGCCCTTTTGGGCAGGGACGGCCCCTCCCTCCATGGCCGGGGAGCGCCCGCAGCGGCCCAGGACTTGCTACCCCCGGCTGCATCGGCGTGGGGGGCAGAGAGCCCAGCCCCTGTGGCTCCAGCACGGTGGGGCCAGGCCGGGCTGTCTGCTACCCCCAGAGGCACTGTGACAGGCAGGGACACCTTCCACTAGACCAGGTTGCTCAGACCCCTATCCAACCTGACCTTGAACACTGCAAGAGATGCATCATCCACATCTCTGGGCAACCTGATGTAGGAAAGGTTGTGGTGATGTGGACAAAGTGTGGAAATGGCAGAGTACAAGATGTTCTCATACATCTCAATTAAATGGGACAGAATAATAGCACCAATGTTTTCCCAGAATTCACAGAAAATTATAAATGTAAAGAATTAAACTCCACTGAGAGAACAGCAACTTCTTCATTTATTTCAGTGGAGACAGAGCTTTGCCACAGGATTTTTCTGATACATTTTAGCATAACAGCTAAAAATAGTCAATTTTCTGGGTGATGGTTGTTTTTTTGGGTTTTTGGTTTTTTGGTTTTTTTTTTGAGGTACTTATGCATCTCTCCAATAAACCGCAATGACTGTGAATCAAAATGTCCTATTATTTGGTGGCTCTTGTAGAGGTATTCCTTCTTTTTGTATATGACTCATAGAAGTATTCTTCTATGTAGTGATACTTGCTTCAAACAACTGCCATCCTTTCCTCTTCTCTCTTACAGTACTTTATATTACACTGCATTTTCTTTAACAGGATGAATTTCCTGCCACTGTTTCCTTTTTAACCTCTAAAACCTGTGTCAGCAAATATGAAAGAAAGGAAAAAAAAAGAGAGATGGCCCTATGAGAAACAGACAAATAAAGATTATTGAAATGCTGTTGAGAAAGAGGTATTTCTGCCTTTGTCTTTCCTCTAGCTGTCAGTTTGTGAGCCCTGAAGGAGCTGTGGCATGTCCTAGAAAATGCAACCACCCTTTCCAGAGCCAATTAGAGGCAAAAGTAGCACAAGAAATGCAGTTTTAGTAGGAGGTCTCTAAGCATACATTACATGCTGTTGCTCAGAAATATCTTTCTGATGCTTGCAAACCCTCGGTCTAACCAATTGCTAGTAAATTGAGCTTCTTCCAGAGCATCCTTTATATTGCTCTACTCTTCTGTTCTTCCTCACACAGACTTGCACTCCCTCCCTCACTGATTGCAATCTCTCCAACTGTTTCAAACATAGGATTCCTCCCCCCACCTTTCAAGGAGCTGAGCTATGGGATAACACTGTAAGAGAAGGGGAATGTGCAAGCTAAGCCATCTAAGCCATTTGCTGCATTTTCTTGCTAACTAATAATAGAGTTTTCAGGCTTTGCCTTGCCAAATGTCACAAAACAGGGAATATGGAGAAAAAAGAATTGCGAAGAAGGAGGATTAAAATATCACGTAAAGAAATAAGTGCTGGTTTCTTTTTATTTCTCTCCCTGCTAGGCCCTTGTAAATATAGGGGTCAGATGTAAAGGTATTTTGGACTGAAAGGCTTAGAAAAAGGGAATTTATTTTCTTTTTTATACAACACATATTAAGATTTCTAGAGGTTTTTCTGAGATTATGAGTTTTTTTAATGTATAATATAATTCTAATGACACTGAGAATAATTACACTGCGGCCTAATTACATTAAGATTTTTTTTCCTTTAAAGTATCTTAATTATAAGATATTTTTCTGAGTCATTGTTTCATTCTGGTCAGTGATACAGAATAATACACTTCTGTGGCAGATGATGTAGAGGATGACTTCACATTCACCTTTGCAACTGGTTTTAGTTTTTCCTACTTTCTTACATTGTTTTCAATTTTTTTTTGTGTACAAACAAGTTTCCAACATATTGACACCTTTCCACTGAGCTGGGTTGAAGGAAGGAAGTGAGGCAGGGCATCCTTTGAGGCTCTGGTCTGGTGGATTGCTGAGTAAAGATGCATATTCAGCAGTCAAGAACAAGGCATAAATCACAGGCCATAATCCCAAAAAAATATATTTGACATTAGTAAAACAGGATGTGATTAAGCATAGACATCCCAGCCCACTCAATGAGCTGCATACATAAACTTTTACCTTACAGGTTACTCTATATGGGATAGAATCAACTGTGCTGACTCAAATGATGGTACACCACCTCACAGCAGCCCAATAAACGCTGCTTTTACTTCACTGCTGGAAACTGGTCAGTAATCTAGAAATTGTGGCCTGACACTGCAGAGATTTGTGCTTGTGAGTAATCACGATGCTATGAGCAGGGCTGTTGTAAGTAAAGCAGCAGCTTGCTTTCAAAGAGTTTCCTTAGACTTGCAGGTTTAGGAGCTTATTAATTTTTGTAAGATCATGATTCATGGTTTTCAATATTTACTTGTAAAATTTCTACTTCAGATGAGTGTGAAAACTCTTTATTTATTCCTTTCCTTTTTCGCTCTGTTCCAGAGAAAGAATATCCACAGCTCTTCACAGCTGTAACACATCTTTAATGCTGCTAAGGGGAACTCTGTCCCTGAATAATTATAATTTTCATGCTGTTGTCACTTTCCTCTTCCTGGCACTGGGAGGCTTTCAGTGTTTTTACAACTTTCCTGTGCTTTCTCCAGCTTGAAGTTTCCTTGTCTGTCAATTGTGTGATGCATTTTAATTCCAGGATGTGCAACTGCTAATGCATTGTTACAGTCAGCACTGAAGCTCTGAGAAAACAAACTGATTAGAAAAGGGAAAGAGTTTGGAAAACAGAACTGATTTACTTACTGTATGTGTTCTGGTCCTTATATCCTAAAAAGGTTCAGAGGAAGACAAGAAAAATATAAAAGTATGAAAAGCTTCTCTACAGTTGAGGGAACTTTGTAATACTGAAAAAAGTCAGTGTACATGATAAAGGTCAGTAACACATTAACAGTGTAAAGAAGTGGTTGTTCTGTGCCACAGTCAGGAACAAGGAGACAGTGAAATAATAAATGTAGCACTTAAAAGCTCTGAAGCACTTTCCCCCCTCTATATGTAATTTAAATGATGACTCTCATTTGCAAGGAGGTCAAAATTATAAATTGGTTCGAAAAGGTATTAGGCAAATTCATGAATAATAGCAGAACGAAATACAGTGGTCCAGAGGTAACCTCTAGCTTGAGAAGTCTCTAAACTACTGATTACTGTCGTCTGTCAAGAAAAAGGTCATAACTATACGTACTTTATTCTTCCACAAGTACCAACTAGTGTCCATGTTAACAAATCTGAAAGACATCTGATCTGAAACAAGAAACATGCCCATTGCTTTTGCTTAAGATTGAAATGGATGTCCAGGAACTTTAAAATAACATAGAAGAAGTGAGAATTCAACTAAAAATGCATTAATATCAAGGAATAAGAAGAATAATTTACAATGTTAAAATGAAATTAAGTAGGAACAATCATACATAGAATGAAAACTCAGTTTAAGTGAAATTCTGAACAAGAAAATATATTTAGATTGGGAACAGTCACTTCCTAGAGCTACTAGAAACAAAAATCACTTGCAAATGTACTCACTGTGAGAGGGAATTCTGAACTGATGTCCAGATGGCGTAAGTTAAATGCCACAAGAAGTGAGTTTACTTCAGTGGATGCTGGCTTTATCACAACACACACATCTGGTCTGTAGCTGTATGGGTCAAGTATGCTCTGAATTGCATCTAATGTGACCTCATAGAATGGATGAGAGACTTCTTTACATCAGACAAATCTGGTTTTGTAACGGTGTGAATTTGAAGTATGTTAGCCTCAGGGATTTTTCCTTGGATTACTGAGAACAGATCTGGGCCCAACACTTTGAAAGATGTCTCCAGGAAAAATTTCTTCTTGTTTTAGAACTTTCAGGATGGTGAATAAACAGTATTTACTTTAAAGGCCTCTCAGAAGTCTTAAAAAGTTATGCAAAGCTTTTAATGATTGCCAACATTTCCATAAAGGGGAATGTTATTTATCAGAAACACTGTGTCTTAAAACCTTCTCTGTCTTGGGCAATGCCATTGTCTCCATTTCTTCCTGGAAAGAAAAATCACTGGGAAGCTGAAAAGCAAATCAATCAGGCAGAAGAGACAATGAGGAGATGGCTCAGAAGGAGACAGATATTATTCAGACTTCTAAGGCACATCTAGACTAATCCTCATTTTGTCCCGTGTGGCAAATGCAGATATTTATACAGCCACAAGATCTTTCTCCAAGTTCTGTCAATGCAGTTAAGAAGCTAGAAAATAACTTATAGACTTTTTGTCCTTCATGAGATTGAAATATCTGCAGGTTGACATTAGCTCAAATTGCATGTTTGGAGTGAAATTTTCTTTTTTCATCATACAGTCTGTTTTCAACAAGGTGAGTTTTTATGGGATTGTGAATGATTCTACAAGTGGTGATATAGACGCTAAATTGGAGCATATTTGAAATTGAATTTCTGGTCTATTTGCTGAATTCCTCTTTCTTGAGTTTTTTTAAAGAGTGCAAAGGTGGTAATGTAAAATTTCTACTGTCTTATAATAACTGGGTCACCTCTATAGAACACATTTGAAGGTCTTCCCATTAGTATTACATCAAATATAAGATTATATTATTTTTATAAAAGAGTATTCTTTTGACAGAAGACGGCTTGAATTTTTAATGCTATTTGCAAGTCTTGAAGACTGGGCATATTGAAAGTCTAACTTGTTAAATGAAATGGTGTCTGGGAGTTCCACAGAAAACATGAACCATAAAACTAACAGTTACGACATAAATGTGATGGCACAATTGCTTGGTTAATAGGTCATACTTTCTAAGCAATGGGGTGTGTTGTGATTAATATAATATCTTTGTCTGAACTAGACACTACAGAGATTTAAGACTGAAGTTTAAGAACAATGGGCATTTAAACAGAAAATATCCTAGAACACTGATACATACTGGATGTAAATTAATATAACTGTGAAGGATTTTAAATATAAAAAGGGATAATTCCAAGAAGAAACATATCCAGAAAACAGTTCCTGCCAGCACTTATGGGACTTACAAACATTTTGAAGGGCTCACTTAATTTTTACTTCATGCAATTTCATTCTAACTTGGTGAAGTTGCAGATAGCTTTGCCCTAAATTTGCCTTGCGTAACTAAGACGTGATTACTATAGGTATTAAATTTTCTGGAGGAGTAGCTTCCCAAATCCAAACTAAGAATGAGGGGTGACTTAGGAAACTGTGAAAGTCTGTACGTGCATATGTGCATTTTCTTTTCCCTTGTTCTCTACATACCAGCATGAGCTATGCCTGCTTTATGCTGGCTGCTATTCAGATCATGGAATTGAAACAGCAGACTAGAAATCCTATACAGGATGAGAAATGTCATAACTTTTCTTGCTTCCTTCCAACCATGCATCCTGTGCTATTCAGTTGCTAAGGAGTGGCATGAGAAGTCACACAGTAAAGTTTGCACTGACAGAAAAGTATAAATTGTAGTATAGATTGTTAGCCTGGAAAATGGGATGGAGCCATGAACCACTGACTAAATGGACTATATGTAAACCAAAAATCTTGGTGTCTTTTATTAGGCAGACAGTTTTGATTTCATACAAAACCTATAACAAACAGAACAGTAGCTGCCTCTTGATAAAGTTGGTTTTGGAGACCTGACTATGAGAGATTAGAAAATACCCTGAAAAAGGGGTGCAGGGGACCTGATTTCCCACATTGTTCTGGCTTGCTTGTCTAAGTCTGAGTTACCATCTTAGGCTAGTGCTGAGTGAAAAGGGACATTGGGTGTATTTCTTTTCCTGTAGACCTTTTTACTCTTTGTAATCTTCGAAAGTTTAAAAGTATTAACTATTATTAGGAACCCTGATTTCCAATATTTTAGTACTCTGTGAAGATTTTCTTGGTTTTGAACAGAATTGAAATCCAGAAATCACAAGACCCATCTAATCACCTTCTACAACAAAATAACATTTTCTGTCGACATGGGGAAATCAGCAGATATTGTGTGTCTGGACTTCAGCAAAGCATTCAATATGGTTTCCCGCCACCTTTTCCTGGAGAAACTGGTATGATAGGTTGCACAGGTGTTTTGCAAGATGGATAGGAAATTGGCTCACAGGCACTCAGAGAATGGTAATCAATGGCTTTTGCTCAGCGTGGCAGCCAGTCACATACAGGATACTCCAGGGATGAATACTGGGACACATGGTGTTCAACATCTTCATTAGAGGGTTAGAGCATGGTGCTAATTAACACCAAGATCATGGGTTAGATCCCTGTATGGGCTATTCACTCAATAATCCTGTGAGTCCTTTCCTACTCAGAATATTCTGTCATTCTGTGATAAAAGCCCTGGAATCACCCTGGTGGAGTTTGCAGGTGACTCAAAATGAATGGTGAGGTGAACACATCAGAAGAGAAGGACATCTTACAGAGAGCCAAGACACGTGGACAGGCTGGAAGAGTGTGCTCACTCTCTCAGGTACAGAGATGAAGGTACAGGCAAAGCTTAATAAGGGCAAGTTCAAAGTCCTGCACCTGCATAACCAAAGAGGCTGAAAGGGACATGAGGGTCTGATGCTGCTTGATGCTGACGGCGCAGAAAGAAGAGTCAGAGACAGCTGTGTTCAAGTTCAAAGGAAAGGAAGGAAGGGGGGCCAGACCCACCTTCTTTATTTCTTATATACTCTCTTGGAAATCACTATTCATTGGAGGAAATCAGTTCTTCCTCCTTCAGCTACAGTGGTCAAAGGGAATGTCCATCAAAGGTCTGTGTCCATGAGAAAGGAATGCATATGATAAGATAGTGCCACAATAACATGGCTATATTTACAGAACAATAACCTTGAAAACTAGCTACCATGGGATAGCTATTTTCAGCTGCAAAGAGCAAGGCAACAAGGGTCCTGGTGACAACAAGCCTGATGAATGAGCCATGCACTACCATGACAATGAAAGCAAATCAGATCCTGGGCTACATCCACAGGGACATTATTGTCAGATCTAGAGAAATTATTGTCCTACTCTATTCAGCCCTTGACAGACTGAGAGGAAACCTCATTGCAGTCTAAAACTTCCTCACAAACGGAAGTGCAGGGACAGGCACTGATGTCTTCTCTCTGGTGACCAGCAACAGGACCCAAAGGAATGTTATGAAGCTGTGTCAGGGAGGTTTAGGTTGAATATTAGGAAAAGGTTCTTCACCCAGAGAATGTTTGGACACTGGAACTGGCTCCCCAGGGAAGTGGTCACAGCACCAACCCTGACAGAGTTCAAGAAGCTTTTGAACAATGTTCTCAGGCACGTGGTGTGATTCTTCATGATGATGCTGTGCAGGGCTGGGAGTTGGACTTTGATGATCCTTGTGGGTCCCTTCCAGCTCAGGATATTCTATGAATCTATGACTATGTCCCCACAATTTGAGAAAGACACAGAGAGTTGGAAGAAGATCCAAAGGAGGGCCATGGAGATGGTCAAAATGCTGCAGAATGGGTGCTTTAGCAAGATATGGTATTTTAAAGCAGCTCAACTTATGTTTAACTATACAATCAAATACTAAAAAAGTTCAATTTCTTCATGGATTAAAGTTGAAAAAAGGTGTTTTGAGGTATGAATGCTACCTTTTCAGCTATATTTTTCCCCAATTTCTATTCCATTTCCAACTAATGAGTTTTAACTATGTCAATTGCAGGCAGCAATAATAAATTATCTTCCAGAATATGAGGCTGATAATCATGATCTTCTTAAACTTATCACATTATGCCAGTGCATCTATCCAGCAGTACACAGTGTTCATCTGAATAACTCAGTTGACATAATGAAATATAATTATTCTTTTCTATTGTTCATTGAAAATGTAATTGTCTTTAAAAATTACTGTGCAATTTAATAAAATCATGGAATATAATTGCCCTTTTTCAGCTTGTATATGTTATAGAATATTGTAATTTTCTAAACTTCCATGAATTCTTCTGTCTTCAAACTTACAGTCAGCATGATTTGAATTAATATCTATTTATTGCTCATTCTGAGTAATTTTACTAATTTACTGATATCCTGTAGTCTTCAGATTTGTCATAGTTTCTGAAGTAACCCTGCATGAAGCCATGTAGACCTTAATACTGTCAGTTTCCTAAATCTTCGCAAATTAAACATAGATGCTTTCTTGTTTGTGGCTAACAGTGTGCCCCAAAAGACAATGCAGAGCTGTACCACAAATGGAGAACACAGAAGAAATTGGGAGTTCAGTGGAAGACTTTTTAATCAGATACTGACTTATTGCTCTCAATGTAATTTTCCTAAAGTGGACAACCCCCCCAAAATCCATAGTGATTCCTGCCTCAGAGTCTTTACAGAGAGGAATTGATCTTGCTGGTAAAGAAATGAACTGAACATTTTGTATTCAATAAATATAAATATTTATGCCTTGAAACTCAAGAGCCAACATCCAGAAACATAAATTTTTGAAAGAACAAATGTTTTGTTTCTAAAATAGCCTGAAGAATATAATCTTGGAGATATTTCCCACAGATTGAAGTGAAGTCAGATTCTTCTCTTCAGAGCCCCACGTCCTGGCACTAGCACTAAATTCTCGAATACTCCTGATTCCCTGAATGGTTCTGTCCTCTAACAAAATTAGTCTATGTAATCTGTAAGAAACAAGTGGCCCCCTTTTTTGTGAAATGGGGGAGAATAATGACCGATTCTTTTGAACCAACTCAAGCAATGTCCATCTGGCATGACTTTCAAGACCCTTATCTCTGTAGTGGATAAGACCTTAATGAAGATCAGTTAATTCCTCTCAGTAATATTTCAGGTGTTTCATCATCCCTTCTTTACTCAGGCCCTAGGAAAGTAATAAAGATCAGACAAAAATGATTGATTTTGTATTGAACCATATTTTCAGAGGACTGCACTAATGATTTAACCGAGTTATCTGTCTTATCTCCCTGTGTTCTCCCAATTTCTGATTTAATAAAAGAAAAATAAAGTGACCTTGTAATCTTTCTACAAATGTCGAGTATCAAACACTTTATGCAATCCTTTAAGGGAGAGAATGGAAGAACTGCAGGAATTCTCTTTTTTTTTTTTAATTACATGCTTTTAAATGTCCTCTTTTATACTATCTGACTTTAATAACTTATATCAAAATAAGCTGCTAAAGGATAAACCAAACAGGTAGGGAATAGACATAAGTCTTGAAAAGACAGAAAGACCCCCTGTGGGGATATATCCTCTATCTCCATCAGGCAGGAAGTTTACTCTTCCCAAATTTTAGGGTGAGGCTAAATGGAGTCTCCAGGAAGGGGTAGAATGGGTTCTCAATCACCAGAAATGCAGAGCAGTAGTGATATGTTGTGAGCAAGACAGGTGGCATCCTCTCCCAGAAAGAGCTGGTAGGCATTAGCTGAATTTAAATTTGGTCACAAAACTGTGAGTCTGTGTCTTTTGTTCTATAAACATGCTTTTTCAAATACTTGAGAGTAGAGATATATGAATTAAACACCGCTCTGAAAATGCTGTTTCCATGCGTTTTGAATATGTGAAACGCCAGCTCCTGAAGGAAAGCTCCTAATCATGTGAACAGTAATCTGTTAATTGTTAATATGATTGGAAACTGGGGTACTACAAAAAAGGAACCTGGTCTGCAGAGTGCTCACATATTTCAACTTACACTAGTACAAAAATCCATGCACACACTCTGGAAAGCTGACTATAGAGTTGTCTGCCTGATGTTTTCTGTCTGTGGCAGAAGGATAATTTTATGAAATAAATATTGGCACAGTATATATACCACAAAATTCTACAGTTTAAAGCTGAGAAGATTCATCTTACTGAACCTGTAGCCCTTTTACTGCATCCAACCTGTATGCAGTTCAGATTTGGCTTCCCTGGGAGGGGAATATCTCACAGCAAGGCTTTGAGGTACAAGCACTCTGACGCCCCATGTGTAGGCAGTCCCACATCACAAGGAAAAGTGTATGCAGGAGCCCTTTCTGCCCTTGATAAGAGAAACTCTGTGTGTATTAGCACAGTTGGTCTTATGGAGACTTATCACCCAGTTTGAGAAGGCTCAAGGGTTGGCTTCTGCTGATGAAGCTTGATGCCCCTTATCCATACCACTGTTTCATTACATTTTCATCTAGCAACTTCAGTACTGACTCCAAAGCTGCTGGATGGTTGGCCTATATAATGGGAAGTTCAGGCACCACGAGATAGGTGTTGTGTGACAGTGGCAAAGAGACCAGAGAGACCAAGGTGTGAGCTTGAGGCCTCTGCAGTGGCAGGGAACTGATTAGAAGAGATGTGTCCAGATGATCATAATGGGAAATTCATGACCCATGCTGTGCAGAAAGATAAAAAAACCCATGGGTTTCTGTCATCCCCTTGAAGTTAGTTTTTTTAAGTGTACAAGAACTTCTTGCCACAGCTTTGTGCTGTGAACTCATGTTGAGGCAATTACCTATGATGACCTCTAAGTCCCTTTCTGAATTATGTATTTCCAAGACACAAATTTGTACAACCTGCACTCTGTGTTCCTAGCTATCTTGTGTTACCATACAAAATCTACTTATATTGCTTTGTGACCATTTACCAAGTAATTCGTCTCCCTGTAAGAGTAACAGGACTATTAACTATACTCTTTGATCTTATCAGTTACTGTGCTAGTAAAATTTTTGTAGCTTTAGCTCAGATAAAAATAGGGGCAAGAATAAATTCCCTTTGGCCTTATGGATAGAGCTTCATTCCTGACTATTTTCTCTGTATGATTTTCATTTTGAGATCCATCAGGAGACCAAGTTTTGATTCATTGTGCTGTCCTTTAGATCCAAGATCTCAAGACCAAAAATCAGAAACTGGATTGACCTAAGCCTAGGACAATCCAAAATATATAAAAATATAACTTGATTATAACCCTTAGACCTGAAATTCTGACATAAAAAGGAATAGTTGATTTGAAAAGACCTACTTTCCATGAATTCATTCTGACTGATGGCAAACAGTTCCATAGTCTCTAAATTTAATTGGCAGTCTCAAATTGGTTCCATAATTTTTCCAGGAATTGCTATCTAACTGCTCTCAAATTCCCACAGCCCCTGCTTTTATTCAGTTTTTAATCATGGCACTCCTTCAGCCCTTTCAAATTTCTCTAAGTTTCAAATATCTGTTAATTATGAAAAGTAATAGATATGCTCAGAGAGAAAGTTTCTCAGCAGCTTCGTCTAAGACAATTGGATTTTGTTTATTCTCTCCTGCTGTTTGATTGGCAAACCTTTCATTTTTCTGCAGTTGTCTTTAATTTTTTTTATTGTAAATGAAGTTGAATGTTCTGTGCCCATCACAGCTGAATAAGGGATGGATTTTCCTTGCTTGTTAATAAAAAAGTTTACCAACCATTGCTACTCCTCTGCTTTCCCTAACTGATATTTCTTCATTTGTTAGTTCTTTAATCTTCATTATTCAGTTTTCTCCTTACATGGACTTTAAACATAGATGATTTTTTTTTAAAGGCCAAAATATTAGGACTAGATTATTTTTCTGTTTTGGCATAGTTACCTGCGCAACCATTGCAGGTTGGTGTGCCTGGGAGAGAGGTTGTACCAGAAGAGGAATTAGTGAATCTTGGTGAACCTGTAACAAACCTGATCCTATCCAGACATAGTCTGAATGTCTTTTTGTCAAGCATGACTTTTTTTTAATTTCTGTTGGTTAAGCAACCAAATCACTATAAATTTCTTGGTTAACACATCCCACTTGGTTTACCAGGCAATTAATTTGACACTGCTTTAAGACTGTCTTTTTTAAAGTCTTCTAAATACATATTCTTGTGGTCAGTTCTACATTCCTCCTACCTTATGTAAACCCGGTATCTAGGTCATGCATCTAATATTTGGGAAACTACTAATTTTGGGTCCAATTTGAGTGACAGACAAAAACAAACAAAAAAATAACTTATTTTGTTCAGAATCTATAAGGAAAACTTAGTCCTGACTCTTTCAAACATGAGGAAATGTGTTTGTTTCTTGCTATATATATTTTTTATTTATTTATTTAGATGAAATAGCTTTGAAATAGCTTGACTCTATTGTCCTTTGAGATAGTGAATCTTAAATTCACTTAAAGCTTCATTCAATACTCCAAGGCCAGTGCATTAATCAAATAGCAGGCTTGGAAAACACACAGTAAGATTTTTAACCATAAACTCTTGGTGCCTGTGGGTCGGAAGCACCCACTGTTAAGTGCTGCTGCATTTGGCATCGCTGCTGAGGAGTCAACCTCCAGGTGCCACAAAAAGCTTATTAACTTAAAATATCCAACTGCACTGTTTCTCAGCTGTAGTGCTGCAACCCTCAAGCTCATCACAGTGGATTTATCATGAGGTTAATCCTGCTAGTTTAGAGAAGAAGTTTTAGTCATAGCAGGTCACTTTTCAGTTACTGGAGGACTTTTACCTTCCTCAAACCCTTACCTTCACCTTTTATATATTCAGTGAAGGCATAGAGAAAATACAGGACTATTCCTACATGGATGTGCTGCTGTGGTTTTCATTTTCTTTCAATTATAGTCGCTTCAGGCCTAAAGATTATTTATCATCTCTCCTTTACTTTTCACTGCCACTTTGTTCATCTTTTTGCCAAGCAGAGATCACAGCAGCCCGGTCTGCCCCCTGATGGAAGCACTTTCCTTAACATGGCAAACATAACCTTACAGACCCCTCTGTTGCCTCTAGGACACGCAAACCAGAGGTGTCAATAGTGCATCAAACAAAAACAGTGGGGCATCTAGGTGTCCATCACAGTCTGAGATCCTTGTGATATCAATCTCACTGATGTTATGAGAGGTTTGACTGGACCCCCAGGAGGAAGAGCAGCAGTTGTGACAGGATGAAGGGCTTACCGACCTTGGACATGGGCTCAGGACTACATCCCCACTTGGGGACAAAGGGCTGATGTGTGAGGCCATGCCTGCAGCCACACAGCCTTTGCCTCCAGGACAAGGAGCAGGCCAAGCATTTAGGCTGCCATTTTGTGGGCAGTTGATTCTTTTTCTACTTCTCCATAAAGAAGTGGCTTTCACAGCAAAATCTGGACTTTATCCAGCTGTATCCTGTGAGCTGCACAAGGCTGTATTTGTCTCCTTTATATGAAAAGTAAAGGACTGGCTCTTGGTAAAAGTTGGTGACAAAGAAAGGGGAGACAGCTTAATACTGAATAACTAACTGAGTATCCAGAAGTTCAGTGCTTTGGAGATGTTTGGATCCTTAACTTTACATATAGAGCTGACTTTGCATACGAGTGACTTTACATATGGAGATGAAGAGTGATATCAGCTGATAACAGCAAAGTAATCTGCAGCTGTACAGGGTTCCTGTGTGGTGCCACTGGCATCACAAAGCCTTACTGTGCTCCTTTGTTCTCCGCTGAGCCTCTCTGTTTCCCATCAGTCTTGAATTAGTTATCATCAGAACGCATGAGGTCACTGAGGAGGTATTATTCTTGCTCTCAGTAGGGTAATAGGTTGTTTTACAATTAATATTTAATGGGAGTGAGTTTGGAATCTCCAGGAAGTCATTAATAGTTGATCTGCTTAAAGGGGGAGGGTTCTTTGTATTCATCCCATCTACGTTAATTATAATACATGTAAGCTTGTGGGCAGCAACCACACAGGATACAGGGTCTTGAACCCTGAGGGGAGCAAAAGCCTGTCTGAATGAGGAACAGTTGTCCACAATTAGTATAAGATGAGAAATGTGCTCTCTGAGAATAAATATAGTGTATAAAGTCATACCTGAAGCTATTAATCTTTGTGTGTAAACATTTTCAAAGAAAATTAATTTTGAAAAAAAAAATCCTTCATATTCCAAGAGCACTGGAACAATATCACAAAAAGCAATGTAAATAAATAAATATATAGTCCTCTTTAGACCTAGGTTTAAGCAATCAGTAGAGAACATCAGTAGGTAATTTTTTATAAAAAGACAGCTAACTCATTTATCCAAAACTGCATTTTTTGATTGACTGCAGCTATTTGTGTTGTTATGCCAAATTTGGCAAATAGCTCCATCCCACCATAAATATTATTTTCTAAAAGGAAATCGTTCATTTTGACAGTTTATAATCTGGTATTTTTATTTTTTTTTTTTAGAACCAACATCCTAAAACCAAATATATATATATAGCAAATGTTTATAGATTTTTCTTTAGAAGTTACTGAACCTGAAATGTTTCACTTAGGTGGAATAATCAGATTTTTTAGATTTTTTTTTTTTAAACAACTTGTGATTTTTAGTTTTTCCTAAGGACCTGAAAATTCAGGCATTCATATAGCACGCATGGGATAATGAGACACTCTGAAAGACCAGAAAAAGTCTTCAATTCACCATAGATACAGAAAAGCTTGGGATCTTACAGCTTACAGTCCAGATGATATTGGTACTTATGAGAGTGAAACCAAAATATTTGAAACTTTAACTGAGTTTCTACTTGAAAAGTCCTTCAGAATTCTGAGTGAATTTGAGGATGTGAACACAAAGCTGAAAATTTATAAAAGGCCCCAAACCTTTCCTGTCCTTTGCAGAGTTCTTAGCAAACTTGGCTGCTACTGGAACACACGGTGTCGTTGAGTTTATTGTTGCTTATTGATGCAGGTAGACTCTGAGTACCAACCTCTTTGCATGCTAGCCCTGATCCTCAGCAAGGATAGGGAAGGCACTCTGTGCCTTTTGTCTCAGAGTGATGTCTTTAATAATGTTGGCTCTTATAAATTTCGAGTATTTTCTCTAAAGGAAATTAAAAGAGTGAGACTCAAGCAGTAGGCTCCAAGCCTGAACCAACAGCTCTTAGAGGACTGTTCTCTGCTGGCCCTCTGTTAAACTGTTCAAGCTGCATCATTATTTGCCTACATTTCACTGGTTTCTGCTCTTGTTCCAACAGGATAGTGAAGAAAACTGGATTTCAGTAAAGAAATAAAGCCTTTAATCATCAAGAGAAGCCAATATTAAAACACCAAAAAACAAATCCTTTCTTTTTGTTAGAATAGACGTAGACTCATCAAAAAACATAGTTCAAACTGAAGCCCAGAAAGCCAAATTAGAAATTAATCTGATGGCAATGATGCAGACTAAGAATAGTTGGGTTTTTCATGGAGTTATTTTTGGCTTTTTTTGGCTGGTTGGTTGGTTGGTTTTTTGGTTTCGGTTTTGTTTTTGATTTTTTTT
>VZRZ01008644.1:2169489-2184097 GCA_013398175.1 Climacteris rufus
GTTTTTTTGTTTTGGTTTTTTTTTTTTTTTTTTTTTTTTTTTTTTTTTTTTTTTTAGATCTGTTTAGCCAACTCTGAACATCCTGGGATGTTGCTTTCTTATCACTGTATTATCTCTCGGTGTATTGTTTTTGCAGTTTAAATTTCACTGTTGCACCTTCATAACTTAGAATTTGTGGAACAGGTCTCTTTTCATCACTAAGTTATGACAGTTTTACAGTGTGTGTCAATAGCTACCTTTGCCAGCATTTGTTGAGCTGGAAAATCTGGCTGTATGTCGAAGGTTGAAATAAGTGAAAAGGTACAACTATTTTCTTGGTAGGAATTGAGCTTTGCGCTGTGTAGTTTCTGAAGTCCTCCAGTTCTGAACCTGCTTGTGTGCCCAGTGAGCACCAGAAACCCCAGACTTTGGCTGAAGTTTCATGTGGATTACAAAAAATCTGCTGACCTGTGTTAGTGTATATCATATAACCAGTGTCAGAAAATGTCAGGAACTACTGTGAACAACATATTTAATGAGAAACTAGTGAAACAAAAGAAAAAATACTACAGATAGTCCTAGTAAGTACTGTGGTATTATGTTTAATACATGCTTTTACACGATCTGACTTTATGGGGTAAAAGTACCAGAAATGAAGTCTCTAATTAAAAAGAACTACAACGTGATCCTGAATTCATTAGAACTCTCCATTTTCTTAGATTTAGACATACCTGTAGGAACTTTAAGTAAGATTCTGATGCAGAGACACACTTCCACATTTGTAACCTCTTTCAATATGATCTTGTAGATCTTCAAATAAGGAGGACGTGAAAATGGAGATAGTATTGACTGATGTTACACGATCACCAAAGGACCTTTACCATAAAGCTGGAAGATTTATTTCTATGGCAGTGCTGCTTCAGTGCTGAAGGCAGGAATCTCAGGATTCCCCATCAACAAAGATACTTTAACCCCTGTGCTCCTGCTTTTTCACTCCTGGATCTTGCTTTACATACTATGGAGAAATGTTTTAGTAGTAAATGTGTTTTGCTGCTATTCAGAGATGAGACCTGTGTGTATGAACAGCTCCTCTGGGCTCTAGACAAAGGTAGGCAGCTCTGATTTCTTGTTTACTCTTCTCTAACTTGACATTAAGTCAAAGATAGGTTCAGCAGCAACACCCATTTTGTAGTATTTGTGCCAAAAAATAAGTGTTTCTGAGGACCCCAAGTCTGGAGACGACTCCTCGGGAGGAATCCACAGAGCACGTCCACAGCACTGGCACCTCTCCAGGCTTTTCTGACACTCTATCCAGGGACAGGACAGGAAGAAACAGGCTAAGCAGCTCTTCAGGCAAGGAATTTTCTTGGCTGCAATTCTGTGATCTGGGTGTGTAATAAACTTTCATCCAGGCCAGAAAAAAAGTGAGCTTAGGCCAGGAGTTCTGTAGTTGGTGAGCTCAAATTTTCCCTTTCTGGTTTTCTGCAAGATTTGGACATTGAGAGAGCTGATTTCTCAGGTCTCTGCTCTCAGTTTGCCCTGCACTGCTGTCCCTCAGTGACCTGTACCTTCCCTTCCAAGGACAGACCATCACCAGCCCTATCTAGCTGAATGCGAACAAATGTTTTCAGGTTTTGAATTTAGAATTCCTAGTGTCATCCTAAGTCCTGATTTATATTCCCATGTCTTTATTCAACTCTAAATCAAAAGAGAGTATATATCTGAGTCTTAAAGGTTAAAGAATCTGATTATTTTCCCTGACAGTGAACAGTCTTGAGGTGATGTGCAAGTCATATTTGAGTGCCTCTTATTTAAGAGAGCAATCTTTCATTTGCCTATGGTTTTCATGATTATTTGATAATTATATGTCAATTTTTCCTCAGTTCCACAGGATTAGAAATATTTCTTCCACAGGATAAAATGACCAAGAAACGGAGGAGTGTGTGAAATGCGGACCAAATTCAGGAGGAACAGTTTTTCTTATGTAAGACTGGCTTAGCCCTAATGGTCACACAAAATCTGAGTGTTGAAGCTTTTAAAATTTAATTTGCTGATAGGTCAGTAGTGTGAAAACATGATCTCCACATTGGTAATTCAAGTTTTGCCCTCTGGGGAAAAGGCTTGTGATTTAGTTCTCACTTTTGCAGTTTGTTGTATAGGAAGGGTGGTGTTTGCAATGTGATGTCATGGTATGGAAATAAATACTCTTGCATAAAAACAGTTATTCAGAGTAATGGACTGAGAACAATTGCTAACAATTTTAATCAGAATTATAAAATCATAGAATATCCTGGGTTGGAAGGCATCCACAAGGATCATCAAAGTCCAAGTCCTGGCCCTGCACAGCACCATCCCCAAGAGTCACATCATGTGCCTGAGCATTGTCCAAACTCTTCTTGAGCTCTGTCAGCCTGGTGCTGTGACCACTTCCCTGGGGAGCCTGTTCCAGTGCCCAATCACCCTATGGGTGAAGAAAGTTTTCCTAATATCCAACCTAAACCTCCTCTGACACAACTTCAGGCCATTCCCTTGGGTCCTGTCGCTGGTCACCAGAGAGAAGACATCGGTGCCTGTCCTTTTGCTTCTTCTCATGAGCACGTTGTAACTGCAATAAGGTCTCCCCTCAGTCTCCTCTTCTTCAGGCTGAACAGACCAAGTGACTTCAGTGACTCCTCATACGGCTTCCCCTCAAGGCCCTTCACCATTTTTGTTGCTTTCCTTTGGACACTCTTTAATAGCCTAATATCTTTCTTATATTATGGCACCCAAAACTGTCCTCAGGACTCAAAATGAGGCTGCCCTAGTGTACAGCGGGACAATCCCTTCCCTTTCCCAGCTGGCAATGCTGTGCTGGTGCCCCCCAGGACAGGGATGTCCCTCCAGGCTGCCAGGGCACTGCTGAATCACATTCAACTTGTCATTGACCAGGACTCCCAGGTCCCTTTCCTCAGCGCTGTTTTCCAGCCTCTCATTCCCTAGTCTATACACACAACCCCATCCCAGGTACCGAATCTGGCACCTGCCCTTGTCCAACTTCATATGGCTGGTGATTGCCCATCTCTAATCTGTCAAATGTTGTAGATGATCAGTAGGGTATAGCTGCATAACCTGCAGTTTTGTTTTATCCTTTGCTTTCTATGCTGTTTTTCATGGTACCGGAGCTCTTCCCTAGTGGTTTTCACCAGTGTTCTATAATAACAAGGAAAAACAAAATGTGTAAGAATTTTACCAACAGAGAAATCCAGCATTCACTCAGTGCATTACTACCTTTAGTTTTAGTTTTCAGGCCTTGGATTTCTTGTTTACATGGTTTGGTAAATCTGACTTTCTGTATTGAAAGCTGAAGTTTTCTACCTTGTACTTTAGATATGTTTTTGTTGTTGCTGTGCTGGAAAAAGGCCTTACAGGAAGAAGAAGTGTATTTATGTTCCTCTCTCAGATATATCTGTGTCCATTTCTGCTTTGATCATCTCTCCAAAGAGATGCCAGAAGACAAGTGCAGCACCTTTTCTCATGTCTCAGAACGGGGAGGATTAATTGATGGTGGGGTGACCTATGCTGACTTAAGCAGGTTGCTTATGACTCCCTGTTGCTTTCCCTGGCTCTTCATGCCCACTTGCCCCAGAGGACCTCAGTGTGCAAAGGCAAACATAAGGGTAAGGTTTACATGAACACTTTCCTTCTTCCTCTGGAAAAAAAGTTGTGCTTTAGTGCTAGAACAACTATTTTATTTTTGTTCCATTGTTTCTTTGTTTTCCTGTTATTATTTTTATTTCTTGTTTTTAGGTAGATGATAAAATTTATTTATCTTCAATCAAGGATCTTCTACCTCCTTACTCAGTGAGGAGGAGCCAATCCCAAATGCAAAGGAATGGAGATTTTTATTGCTGACAGCTGTAATCACTGTGGTTGTCCATTTCTCTTTCTCTTTACTCTGTTTCATTTGAGGGCATTATTTTTTAGCTTTATTTTCTTTCAATGCCATTTTCCCAAGTCACCAAGACCCACTGAATGTCAATAAGCCCCTCTAAAAGTCAATAAATACTTCACAAAATATTTAGCTCCATTTTTAAGAAATTGAAAACATAAAAATTTAGAGATGCCTCTGTAGAATGCCACAAAGGCTTGACAGAAAGAAATGGGAGCAGATTTGTACTGGCTTGGAAACAAACCTGTGGAGGAATTAACCCCACAGAAAAATATTGAGAAATTCCAAGTCAAACCTATAATTTAATAGGAGAAAATTAAAAGCAGTAATACAGAGAATCACCAGACTGAACTGACAAGGTAATGATACAACCTGATACCCTGTTTGGTCAGGGTAGTGATAGCAGTCTAATCACATAGTGGCTGCAGTTTTGCTGGAGCGATAGATGTGGTTGTGGAGCTCCTCTCCTCTTGAGATCAGTGGAGATAAATTGAGATTGGTGTCTTGTGCTGTTTCCTCCACTCCTTTTATCTGGGTAGGATGTTCAGTTGCTTCTTTTTGGGGTGGACCATATCACAATGGGATGATGTTATTTGACAGCTTTTTGGTGGACAGAGTAGCTGCTTCTTCTTAGAAGATATTATCAGGAATGAGTCATTAATTTGAAGATAAGAGGCATCACCTGACTCTTATCTAATGCCCAGTTTGAAATCTTTGGAGGGTGTGGGGTGCAGTGATCAGCTGTGTGAACAACCCATCGTTAGCGACTCATCAAAAGGTGATAGAGATGGTAATAGAATACATTCCTTTGATTACACTTTTCATATAATCCAAGACGTAGCTAAATCTACCTCTATGTCACTCACATAAATTATAATATAAGCATTTAGTGAAAGCATAATGTAACAGAATCTATTTGATGAGTGAAGAAATACTGGGCAGTGTTACGTGACAGAACAACAACATTTTGTACCAATGACCTCTGTACAGAACTGATGCAAGGAAATTAATAACGTTTTAACCAGACCTTGTTTATCATACCCATATCATATGCTTTCTTGTGATCATAGAGAGTGTTTCTACAGAATGAAAATATTGTTTTATTTGCCTAGTGAACAGTTTTGTTTTTATTTGAACCTTGGGTAAAATCAGCAAGCATTTCCATCACTTGTACTACAAAGACAAGTATGTGTACCAAAGACAGAGAATTGTAAGGAAAGTTAAATAGTAGACTGGAGGGGAAGAGAGAACATAGGGCCATGAAAAGTGGTGCTGGCTTATTTGAATAGCTAACTGAATCCCTCAAGTAAAAAATAGACAGCAACAATCTACCCAGTAGTGATAGCTGCAATTGTTACATGAATAAATGTAAAATTAATAAAATGGTTTGGTTTGGTTTGGTTTGGTTTGGTCTGGTCTGGTCTGGTCTGCTTTGCTTTGCTTTGCTTTGCTTTGCTTTGCTTTGCTTTGTTGGGGTTTTTTAGCTTTCATTATTCAATAAAATGCTTTAATGCTTCTGATGATATAATTTAGTTTTGATTAGCCATGATATGAACTATCTGCTTCCAAATGTTTCTGTTCTTTGAAAAAATTCTCCTCTGAACAATGGAACCTGTATGTGGCAGGTTAAAGGTAGTCCAGAAGATAGTAACTTAACATTTTTTCTTTGTATGTCATAAGCACTGCTGAAAAAATGGACAGAAAAATGAAAACACTTCTGTTTGTTCAGATAAAGACAATATTATGCATGCAAGTGGTCTCCTTAGCCTGAAAACTAGTCATGATGAGTTTCTTGCTTTCCAAAATATTCAGCAATAAAACATCAAAGAAATAATATGCTTCTAACATTAACGCAGTTCACATTTCAAATCCTGCCCAGACTGCTTGGTTGTTTTGTTTGCTGTTACTGAATTCAAATTGTAATGTTTTCATTTTCGTGAGAAATGTTTCCCTGTTCAAATCTCTTTTTCCAAATATGTTTCTCTAAACATCACACTCAATGTACTCAACATCTAATCATGAAGATGCGTAAGCTTGTGCTGTCTCTTTGGTCTTCTCCTTTGATGTGTTATGAGGATAGGTCTTACTTTTATTGTGTTTTGTAATTCTGCTGTTAAGATTGAGCTATGGATTCAGTCACTTAGTGCAGAGACTCTATGAATATATTTATTATTCTCCTCCAGATGATAGTTTGATTCAGGTCCTGTTCTCATTGCTTTTTGTATCCCCAAAGAACAGAGAGTTTAGGTTGTTCTTTTCATGTTATTTGTTCTCCTTGTACCACTGGAAAAGAAATGCACTGGCGTGTTCAAAACTTTTAATAACATTAGGGAAATTTCTGCTATTTACAGAAAAACCATCTAGACTCGGAAGCGTCAACAGACCACTCTGTTGCTCAGAGAGAAAATAGAAAGATAGTCCCTGCTCCAGGAGATGTGCTGTCTACTTACAGAATGAGACGTCATAAAAGCAGAAAACATAGATACTGGAGAAGACGTAGTTATGAAGACAAAGGTAAATGGGTTTTATGACCTACTGCTTACCTGAATGCAAATTTGGTTTTCCCCAAGAAAGGTCTGGACAAAGACACATTGGCACTTTTGCACATTCTGCCCTGCCCTGCCCTGCCATAGGCTCCTGCTGAAAATCTTGTGTACCTTTCTCCTGGTCAAGACCAATGCAGCACCCAGGGCAGTAGGACAGAGTGGTAGGACTCCTTTATCAGCACAAGCCACTAGTGGGAATAAAAGGTAACTGGCAATAAGCTTGTCTTAATCAGAGTCCTCATTTTAAAAAATTAATATAAATTATTAACTTTGCAGTTGAGTAGGACTACATGCTAGTCTCCTCATGGCAATAATCTTTGTTACAAACAGCAGGCAGTTGGAACTGAATGAGCTCTGATATCTTTGGGCACACTGAAGTCTGATGCTTCTGAAAATCTTGCAGTGTTCACTTTGTTTCTTTGTGTTTAATACCTAGTACTTACTCAAGGAAGCATATGGGCCCTGCACCTTTGGGACATAACCTAAAATATAACATGCAGGTGAAGCACAGAAACCATGTCAGAAGCACCTTTATTACAATGTGATTATATGTGACTTACTGTCTATAGTCACCATATGTCTTTCGTATGAGTTGGAGAGGAAACAAAAGGTGCCCTTGTTAGAAGGTACAAAAGGGCCTGTCCATACTCTCTGCTTTCTCTGAGTATTGTAGTCAAAGACCAGTATGAGAGTAGAATTCATATTTTTATTTAGATCAGTGGGTCTGATTTTGGTAGTGTGAGGTCAGTTTATGTGGTTTTGGGTGTTTAGTCTAGGCATGACTTCTCTCACTGTTTACTCAGTTATCTTTCCATTAAACACCTTTTCTGTGATTTTGCCTTATTTCCGATGGATCTGATTTTGATGACATAAATAATATGACTTGAGACCACAGAATTGCCATTCCATAAATAGTTAGAGAACTTGGTGAGAAGGAACTCTTTTTTTTTTTTATTCCCCAAACATGAAGCTATGAGAAGAAAAATGAAAATTAAATCAAACAATATATCCACAGAGTACCAGAAGGCAATGGCTACAGTGCATGTCTAGAGGGCACCATGGTATTCAGGCAGAGCATCACAGAGGTAATGGGAGGCTGTGACTAAACCAATGCTATTAAAACACCACTTGAGTAAAACAGTTACATAAGTGCACACACAGTCTTACAGCTTAACCAGCACCCTCCACTGCCCAGTTTCTCCTAGATCTTCCTTTGCTTCCCTTCTTCACCATCCCAGTGTCTGTAAAAACAAAATATTTTTAGTAACTAATCTGGTTGTTATACAATTACTGCAGCAAAGTACACTTATCTGATTTTTGCATTTCTTGATCTTGGTGTTTTTTCTGACCCAGTGAATTAGGTGTCTCCCTCCTGGTTCCTACACCATAGTGCTCTTCTCTTGTTCTTCTGCCTGGAGATTCACACCTGCACTGCAAACCCTCTTTCTGCATGTGCTGGTGAACTGGTAGATTAGATCAGCCATCACGATACTTTTGACTGATTCAAGTTAGGTAACACTGGATGTGAGTTGGGAACAGAGGTCATCTGGTGTAGTTACTGCTAAGGACAGAAGTGCATCCACAAGCACAGTGACAAACAAATGCTCAGCTGGTCCTTAACATTTAATTTAAGTAGAACTCTGTTTAGAATATTATATGACATTGGAATATATGTAATTCAGTTTAATGCAAATATCTATCACTTATTACATTTAGTGCTCATACTCACATACTCCCCTGAATAAAGTGCTTTCCTAAGTTGGATCCTCACTTGAATTTCTGCAGACTCAGATTCCTATTTGCTCCTGTGGATTCTGTGACATTTTCTACTCTGTCATTTGACTTCATGCTCTTCTCCATCACAATCGATACCAGCTCCACAAATACATTCAGGTGTACCAGGTTTCTTCTTTCTTAGCTTTGTGCTTTCACTGATACTGACTCTGACGCCTAGAAAAGTTCTGTCTTGGCTTAAATGGGTTGGGTTTTTTATTTTGATATTCGCACATTTAATTCTTTACAGCTCCCTTAAGAAACTGCTCCTATGTTTTGTTTTGTTTTGTTTTGTTTTGTTTTTTTGCTTAGCACTAGCACTGCTCTATTCTCATTTATTTCAAAATAGCATGTCCTCTCTTGTTTTTCTGTTATTATACTACAGGATTTTCAGCAGTAGTGCTTTTCTTTTTCTACAAGTGTGACACTGCATGAGAGAGTTTAAGAAGCTTTGACTGAGATTTGACATATAGACATATCTGGGGAGAAAAAAGACACATGCATTTTTCAGGATTATACTTAACTAAGGAATTTCCTAGTTCTCATACAGACTTGAAGAAGGGCTTATGAGCCATTGCTATTTTTTTTCTCAGTTGAATAAATGGTATTATACCTCCTTACAAAACTTTAAGAATATTTTGTAAAGATATAATACTATTTTTGTGTTCATTAAGAAACTTAGAGACTTACTGGAAGTGTTTTGTTTCATTTGGGGATAAATTTCCTGCAAATGCTTTGTGGCATACAAAATATTTCTTTGAGAATCTCAGATCAACATATAGCTCTAACATTAGAAATACTATGAAGATGGCCAGGCATTGTGCACTAAACGGTTAATCATTAAAAACCAAACCTTTACAAAATCCCAAACATTTTTAAATTGTAAACAATTTCAATTTTCATAAACTTATATTGGAAATTTTTTCCCTGATATTTTATGCCTTCTCAGAATATTTTACTGACTTTTTTTGTAACCAGTTCTTATTGACAAGAGTGCATATTTTTCTACTGTTTTTTACAAAAACAAAAGTAATTAAGTACATGAGAATTAAAAAAAAAATGGTAAAAGGAGCAGATACAATGTCACCAAAAAATGACAATTGAAATTATTGTACACCTGAAAAACATCCGTATTGCATCACAAGGAAAAAATTTTTTTTACTACTAGTGTTGCCTGAAAAGGCTAGCCCAAAAACTGAGACTAGTCATGAGTAAGGGAATAAAAGGTGGGTATTTACTTGAAAGGACTTCAAAGGTACATTTAGGGCAGACAAAGCCCCCCCAGGGGCATCACCCAAAATGGACGACGAGTCACAAGTTCTCCACACCTTTATAGCTTTGGTCCATTTGCATATCAGCATAAATTCACCAATTAAAACTTTGCAATTTCCCCCTAGCTCCCTTAGCTCGCCCCCCCTCCCCTGGGGCCTGCCCTTGGGCCTGGGCAGTCTAAGTGTCCTTGAAGGGTGAGTCCAGAGAGGCACTGTTATGTCTATAGAGAACAGCAACTAATGAGCTATAAAGCATACATGCCAGGCAATACAGAATTTGAAAAATATAAGGGTTAAAACCTAAGGCAACACTAGATGTATTCACATCTGTATCTACAAGAGAAAGAAAAATGTAATGTAGTTTAAAGTTAAAAGATAACGAACGTGGTTTTGAGTACCTTATTTTTAGTTGCCATTTCCACTAACATTCTATTGTCGAAAACCTATTGTTAATGTTCTGAGACAAGGCTGAAAAGAGCTGGTGATAATGTTTGTTGGCTGTTTCAAAGACTTAGAAAAGGAAATAATATTTCAGGAGTTTCTGGGTGAATATACCAAGCAGGATGAGATGTTTCCTGAGGAAGCAAGAATTTGTAGCCCACACCTGCAGGAAATGGTTCTGTGTCTTTGTATAGCTTAGAACAGAAATTTCTACTTTTCAGGCCATGTTCAGTTTCCCCAGTGAAAGTTCAGTTCCTCCAGTGCTCAGTATTGCAAGTTCCCTGCCTCTGAAGGCATGAAGCACTCCTTAATGGAACAGGACATATTGTTTTAGGATTATTAGGTGCCCAAGCTGCCTGCCAAAACTCATTCTGAAGTCAAAATACCTGCTGAATCAGCTTCAGAGCATTATTATTCTTCTCTTGTAAGTTTTATGCAACACTGTGGTTTTCCTTTCTTCCTTTTTCTGTATTCTATCTGCACTGTTCTTATATGGTTTCTTAAATCTGAGCTAGTATCAGAGGATTAAAATATTGCAATTGATTAAAATTATCCCTATTAGTGACAAAAGCAGTACATTACTGAATTAAAACCAGTAGTTTAATCCTCGGTACAACAGTGCAATACACTCACAAATACAATGCACTCCAAAGTGTGCCCACTGGCAGTGTTCCCCGGGGACAAGGCAGTGGAGCTGAGGGAGAAGTCACCCTGCACTGTCTTGGGTCCCACAGACATGCAGAGAGCCTCTTCAGGACCAGCCCAGCCCAGGACTGAGAAAATGCAAAGGGTCCATTATCATCCCTGGCTATGGAACATGCAAAACAGCTGAACCTGGAAATGTGGATCAAGGCTTTTATGGTTTTCTCTTTCTGACTAAGACATCTGTAACAACTCTGGTATTTGGCATGGATTAAAAAACCCCTCCAAGCACACATGTAAATAAATAAAATGGCAAAGGTGATGTTATGCTAACCAGAACAAACCAAATGTGAAATGCATTTTCATGCAAAGATAAATTGAACTATGGTTGAAAATTTGGATAGAAGCAGGTAGCATAAGTTGGAGCTCACTGTATAAAAATATGATCTCAGATTTTTAAAGGTACTTAGGTCTTTTACTCAAATCTTACTTAATGTGGATTTGGCACGTAAATACCACTGAAGATTTGAGCCATGATCAATATTTCTTTAATCACTCACAAAATCTTTAGCCTGTTTAAAAAAATAGTGTCTCAGAAAGTCCCCATTCAGGTTCCTGTGCCAGGTCTAATGTTACCGTAAAGCTTCAGAGGCTTTAAAAGTATCTAAAAACATCAGGCCAAAATTATATTTTATGTGGCTCACAGACCAATACTTCGCTTTCTTTCTTCAGTGCTGTTATTTCCTGAATAACCCCGCTAAAGCAAAATTACATTGGGAAGAATGAGATACAAGGCCAGTGGAGAGACAATATATTGTAAATAAGAAGGATATGCTTTCTCCTTCAAGAGCAGTCTATTATATTTTTAATAGTGCTTATGTATACAAGTTCAGCATAATCTGTTTATTGTCTTCACAATTACTGAGACCTCCTTTTCTTCTACAATTTATGGTAAATTCTGGGAAAATAAGTTGTCTTTGAAGCACCTGGAAGTTAGTATTTTGTAACTTCTAAGCTCCAAACCACTTAGAAATGAAGCAGCAACTCATTACAGGCATTGTCACTCTTCTGTCTTATCTGAAGTTTCTATTCTCTGAAGTGACTTTGACAACATTAAATCAACATCATCTACTATAGAGTTGCCAGTCTAGTACTTTTTTGCCAGATTATCTCTTTTAATCTGATTCTGTGGAAAGCAGCAGGGTATTCCAGTTCTACAATTTATCTGCAATAAAAGCAAGCAAAGCTGTTATTTTCTTATTCTGTAATAGAGCTCTGCTTTGTCTCGTGTTGTGGAATATTCCTTCCCTGACTTGCAGCAGCAGCTCAGACCAAAACCTGTGAAAATGGTAGAGAATGCTCACTTCTAGTGACACTCTCTGAATGTGGTGACTATACGATTGGAGAAAAAAAATGCTTCTCTGTGATAACAAATTAGGTCATCTAGCACCTGACATTTGGCAATCTTTTGAACATTTTGGTAGCAGATGATCTCTGTTTCTTTTACTTCAAATCAGCTAAGGGAAAGTCCTCTAAGCCACAGATTCAGTGTAGCAAGCTGAATTTTTGAGTATGATGGCAGCAGAGACCGTGCACAAGTCAGGTCTTGTAGACATCAAGAGTAAAGACAAGTATCACTATAGTAAATCAAAATACTTCTTTCTGCAATTGGCTGTCCTCCCTCTCTGTTATGGTTACTGCCCTCGAGGGTAGAGGCAGTAGGACAGAGCTTAGATTTGCACCTCACTTCTCCAATTCCTATCTCAGTCTGTTAGATGTAGCCACCAATGAGGAGCTAATAGAAACCCCCTAAAACCACACAAACACAGTGGACTAGAGCTGTGATTCTGTCATGCTGACACAGGGATAACAGACTTATAGAGAAAAGGGAGAGCAGACAACTCAACACTGAGGTCTTAGTCAGCTATGACTGGATTTGACATACTCCAGAAACAGCCTGTTCTGGGCATCACAAGTGGAAAGAGTTAGAGTGCTGGCTGGGATTTAGAACTATGAGCTGGCCTTGTGAAATTTCATCCACACTGAGGATGCCTCAGCCAGCCAGCCAGCTTGGAGGAAAGGCTGAAGGCAGAGAGAAATTCATACTTCTGTTCCAGCTTTCAGCAGTTCAGAAAACTTCTAAAGCTGGTATTTGTGAAAGACTGGCATTTACATCCTGAAGGGCTTCAGTGCCTTAGTTACCACTTTCAGTTTGGATGCTTTGGATATCTTTCAGTTGTCTTTTAAAATTCAGCTGAAAAGGAAGGTGTCAGTGTTTCTGTCCACCTCTTCTTTAACAGAGGACTTTCAGAGGAAGCTCAAAATATCTTGCGTATCCCAGAAGCTGTGCCTTCGTGTTGCAGCACAGTGTTATTAGGGATGTAATAATGAGATGTTCACACGTTGATGGAGGTGAGGAAATGGCTGATGTGGCACAGCTTTAATTGCTTTTTATACCGTCATAAAAACAGGAAACAGGAAACAGATAAGGTGCACCAATAAAGAACTAATAAACAGAGCCATACATTGGAGAAAGCAGAGGTTCTGGGTCAGAACTCAGGATCCCAGAAAACACTTCTTCAGCTTCCTCTGAGGCTTGGAGGTAGCTCACAGACCCACGGGAGTCACTTCCAGGCTCTAGAAGCCTGTCATGTGATTCCACAACTTCATTTCCTGGTTTAAGACAAGAATGATAGAAGTTTATTCTCTACTTTTCTGTTGAAGTTGTACCACTGTGTAGAAAGATAAACAAGACTGAGAAGGCCAGAAAGGAGAAGAAAGTAAACAACTGGGAATGTCACTCACAGCCCCATAAGACGTCAGATCAGATACTGCTTCTGAATTTTGTGGATTCTTCAATGCCAAAATGCATAAACAATCCTTGGTGCAGGGAGCAGAGCCTCAGGGAGGGACTACATCAGACCACTGAGGAACCTCTTTCTCTTTGTGTTCCCTTTGCTTACTGTTTCTGTGCTTCTGAGTCTTGTGCTCCTTCTACAGCTGTTACATCTACATGGTACTCTGTGTGCTGAAATCAATAATGGCCTGAATACACCATGAGCCAGACAAAAGATATGAGACCAAGACAGTGTTCTCATGGGCTAATTTACTGCTTCTCATCAGTAATACTAAGCTATACTCTGGCTTCTGAGTGATTTAAACATTACTTGTATCTCCAAAAGTTTTCAAAACCCAAGGACTAGCTGTCTTATCAAAATTGTGTTGCACAATATGGTCCTAGTGTTAACTCAAAGCTGTAAAGAGTTAAAACTAGCATAAAGTCATCTTAATAACTCAACCTCTTCTTGGATAACTTTCTATTAAGACATCAGCATAATCCTCGAGAATGTCCTCATTGTGTACATGAACTATGTGACCACTATGACTTCTAGGCCAGCAATTTGCAAAACCAGAGGGGAATATCTTACTTTTCAGTGTTAGGTATTCACCACAGAGACCACTGACACAGTGACAAAAGCATCTGCTAAATCAGAAACAGGCTGTCCATACCCCACAATAACAAAGTAATAACAAGGACAAAACCAGCAGTCTTCTCTTGCTAACTAGCCCTAAAATCTGTCTACAGATTGAAGTGTTGATTACCACAGCACTGCTTGCTCTACAAAATAATATCAGAATAATCTTTGCAGTTAATGACAAGGACACTACACTCAATGTACAAGCACCTCAAATGCATTCTCTTCAACTATGTCGTTGCTGAGCTTAGTGTAGCTGAAGCAAATGTTTGATGTGGCTGGAACACATTTGCTTCACAGTCTGTGTCATGATCTGCTAATACAAGCCGGGGTCATGATGGTTCATTTAACGATCTCAAAATGCAAAACGCACAAAGGGGATTTCAGCTTTAATCAAACAGTGCACCTTTATTGAGTGCCAACAACACAATTATGTGATAGAGGAGAGAGAGAAAGAGAAATAAAGAAACAAAGTAGAGGAAGAGAGAGAGAGAGAGAGGGGAATAGCTACCAAGCTACGAAGCCCTCGTAGACCTCTTGCCAATAGGCTTG